>CM049854.1:4685711-5285711 GCA_027422415.1 Schizothorax lantsangensis | reverse complement strand
GATTTTAATTAATTAGACATGCTTTTTGATTAAAGCAATTTAATTTGACCATTAAAAAGGAATCCAGAAAAATGAAAACGGAATTTAGAAAAAAATAAAACGGAATTTGGTAAAAAATAAAAAGGATTTCATAGGGCCCTAATAGTGGGGGGTTCATAATAAAAATAAACAGTGTTGGGGGTAATTACAAGTAACGCGAGTTATGTAATAATATTACTTTTTTCAAGTAACTAGTAAATGAATGCATTACTTTTTAATTTACAAGAAAATATCTGAGTTACTTTTTCAAAAAAGTAACGTGAGTTACTTTTTTCGCATTTATTGACTGATAGTTATTGAAAAACTAACTGAAATAAAATAATAATTAACAAAAATTAACAATCGTTTTCATAATCATTACGTTCTCACCCCTTGGCGGACAAATATTTGAGCTGTGTGACAGTTTAGGGAAATACCTGTAAATGGCGCATCACACACATTGGGTTATCTGACGGAGAGACGCAAAGCAGTTTAAAGCAGAGTCCTGCACCGGTCCTGTTTGATAAACGTGCACCAGCAGTACTTAACAGAACACCTGACCCGTTATCCCACAGCAGCACTAATTTAATTCTGTACCAGATCAGAACCGTTTGACATAAAGACCGCGAGCCGCGACCCGAACCGCACCCGCATTAATCTACAACATCAGGTAGGCAAACTTATTCATTTTCTCGTGTAACACAAGCAATCAAACCAACATTAGGCATTCTAAGTTGGTGCTTTGACGAAAAACAGACACGCAGAGCAACGTGATAATTAACAGAAAAAAAAGATGAGAACGTGCCTTTCTGTAAACAATACAAAACTTGGCCGAGCATCTCGTGATCACTCTGCCAAACTTTAGAACAAATATGCATAGGCTAAATCACATCATACACACGCTTATAATTCTTCATAAATAAAGAAAAGAACATATTCAAATATGAGCCTTTACTGTTAAATACGATTCATTCATTAGATGATTTATGCGCGGCTGTTCATGGAAAAGTGAGGAAGACAGGACAATACCATGATTATGGTTAAATAAGAAAAAAGACATCTAATATAACGACATTAGGCTACATTTATTTTCATATTAATATACACACCATTAGATTACATTATCGTAACTTGTGTAGATTTATGCGTTTCAGCATGCGTTAACTTTGTTAAGTTAAATTATGCCTGTCTTTCTTTGGCCTTCGCTCTGGAAGTGATCTGTTGATTCTGCTAAACTTTAATTAAAACCGAAACTAAACTATATAAAAACTAAATAAAAATGTGTTCACAAAATAAAAAGTAAACTAAAACTAACAAAAATATTAATGAAACTAATAAAAACTAAACTGAATTTTATAGCAAATTTGAAAACGATATTGAAGTAAAACTATAATAACCTTGGTGTGAACATGCTGTTACTGTAGTTCTAGACTAAATGTGAATGTGCATTAATTCATCCCACTCGCAAAAAACTGATTTAGTATTCATCAAAATGAATTAAAACGGTGAAATGCAAACACAGAATATGACACAAACCTGCAATAATTAAATATGTTAAACAACACAAATGTATCTAATCCCATTTTATTAACCAATGTCTTTGCTGCTGACCTTTGATAATCCAGTTCAATCATACTGATAAAAAAAATGACTTTAGATAAACTAACAATTGTGCTTCATTGTTTTTTTATTGCTGAAGAGTGTTGAACTTCTTCTCCTGCGCTCTACTCTTCACACGTGAATTTACTTTTCCTTCAGCCTGAGGTTTATTCATTACACTTTTTGGTGTGAAAGGGCTTTACATTTGCTATAATTACAACTTATTGTATTAAAAACAATCAAGCCCTGCTCATATTTAAAAAGTAACGCAAAAGTAACGTAACGCATTACTTTCCTAAAAAAGTAACTAAGTAACGTAATTAGTTACTTTTTTAGGGAGTAACGCAATATTGTAATGCATTACTTTTAAAAGTAACTTTCCCCAACACTGAAAATAAGATACATATTTCGTATTAAACAGGTTGTTTTTGAAAATCGCTGCTTAAAATAAAGCAGCTCTTAATTTCCATTGATGATTGCAGTTTTAATAATTTTAATTATAAGAATGCATTGTACAGCCTAATAAAAGACCTTTAAAACATTTTCAATGGAGAGTTTTATCCATTTTATAACATTTTATCCTCACAGTGCGTGATGCACTCTGAAACTTACTGCGGAGCAAATTAATTGTAAAAGGCCTATTAATTTAATAATAAAAGTAACCTAATAATACGCCTAATAATAATAAGGACAGGCCTGCATTAATTGGAAATGCCAAAATCCTCTTAACATTGCCAATATTTGATGTTTTGACAACATCTCTGGCTATCCTTCATACATGATCATCGTCTTTAGCACCCCAGCGAGGAGAGATCGGGGCCCCCTGCAGTGTGCATTGCGTGCCCGTCCGAGCGCTCTGGGGTGTTGTCATCCCCTCTTATTAGCATTTTGGGGGTTGTTGTTTAGGCATATAAGCGTTGGAGTTTATTGACTTAAAGTGGGCATTTGCGGGTCGACGAAGATGTACACATCCCTGATATGGTGTTTAAATAGGCTACATCATTAAAAACTAGGCTGTTCGTTTCCGCACATATAGGATGTTTATAAACGACTACCTGATTTTTTTTCTCTATACATTAAGGTTAGAGCACCCTCACTAATTTAAGAAGCACCTTCAGTGATTTGATTCTGGAGCCGTGCCTGGTGTGTGTACACACAAAATATTTGTGTGAGATCTTTAAGTAATATGTGTTTATAAAAATAATAATATTTAATGAAAAGAAGGAGGGAAATAGATGGCAAATCGCCACCGTGGAATTATAAGGTTCTATCTACATTCTGAGCAGTTTTGAGATATTGAGCTTCAAAGTTTTTACGTTCCAAAGACTTCTGTAGATATAACCAATTTTGTTTTCTAAAAAAGGCCCAAAATGTACACAGCTTACAAAAGAAGCATCACATAATGTAGATAAGTTGTCACAGAATAAGAATATGTGATTAACTCAATTTTGACAAAAATGTCAGATAGAGCCTTGTAATTCCAAGGCGGCGAAATATGAAACTTTAGCCTTTAGTGTTTTGGTGTGGTTTGTATAACGTTTTTAAAACATACTTTGAAGTAACCTAACTACAATCAAAGTAAATGTAAATACTTTTTGTATGTCAGTGTGTCTGAATCAGTTTTTCTGATTCATCATTCTTACCTGTAGAGTGAATGAATCATGGAGGACACACAAACATTCAGCGATGGAGATTTTTCCCTTGGAAGCAGGTACTTCAAATTCCCGATGTGATCATAATGTTACAGAAACTACATTTTATGTCACATAATTGGGTGTTCTGAGTGTTTGCCACAGTTGGTAAGGGGATGTAAGGAGTTGTCTCTGTCATTCTAGTGCTGAGAGATCCAGAGGGTTTCACATACTGGGCCTCATTCATGAAACATGAGCAGAACAAATTTTTGTGTAAATTATTCGTAAAGCTGTTCTGACGTAAATTTTCGGATTCATGAAAGTGATTTTTTTTTTGTTTTTTGTTTTTTTTTGTAGCTGAGAGTTGATAAACTGTTTAGCTTTGGGTAAACACACACTGTAACCGATTTTTGTAATTTGAACAGTATTTTACTGTAATATGTAAACTGCAAAGGATTATGGGAAAATATATGGTCACTACAGTAAACTACTGTAAATTTACAGTAGTGAACTTGCCCGCGAAAAACTGACCAATGGCAAGGGAGATTTATTTTGTTTGCTGTTTGGTGGAAGAAGCGGTAAAAGGACAAAAGAGACTCCTTGCACTGTTATCTGGACAAAAAGGTTAGTATATTATTTCTGTTTCTGTTTTATGCAAAACTGAGATATTTTAAGATGTTTTAACTTGTTAACAGCAAACTAACATTATTCATCGTGTCGTTTTTCATGTCGGGAGTTGGGGCCTTTTTTCCCTCTGACTGCTGCCGACGCTCTGGGCCACGCTGCCGGATTAACGCCGCCATAACGGTGATAACATCGACTGGTGAGTAAATTAAGGTCACCTATATTAGTCAAAATAAACCTTAGTTAAACCGAGAAACACATTTGTAGGTTCTGCTGCCCTTTAATGCAAGTTAGTTAATCTGGCGAGCCATTACTTAACCTTAACAACGAACTAACCTGAAATAACGTTACTGAGGTAAAGTGCCTTGGCAACACCACTGTTTCAGTGGAGATTGTAAACAGTATTTTCAAGTAATGTTACTTCTTTTGTTTGTTCTTTTCAAGTTTCTAGTCTAAATGTCATCTGCAACGTCGGATGTGTATTTTGGAGCCTCTTCTTGTGAATGCCATAGTATCGATGATAACATCAACTGGTAACGTTAAGTGAATAATGTCAGTTACGTTAGCCGAAGTTAACGAACACAGAGACGCATAATATCTTTTGTACACTGCCTCTTTATCGCAAATGTAATTCTCTTCAAATGCTATTTAAGTTAGAAAAGTGTGTAACAGTTACCAATGTTGTATGTAACTTTAGAGACGGTCCCTAAATTCAGTGAGAGACGTAAAATAAAACCGCGAGCTAACTTAACATGAAATACTGAGGAAAACTGAGTTAAGAAATACCACTGTAAAGTACATCTTTTGTATTTTATTTTCAAGTTTGTGGTCTTGTGGTCATGTCGTCTGCATCGGAGGAGTATTGGAGTGTGTTCCTGTGATTGCCGTCGTAACAACAGGTGAGCTTTCATCAACTTAACTAATGAATGTTACTAAAGTAGCCAAATTAGCCACTGGCTGCTGTTCTCTCACTAACTCGCAGAACGAGTTTACTTTTTAAAGAGAGGAACGGGCTAGCAACACAGTTGCCAAGTCCACGTATTATACGCGACTTTGGGCTTCTTTTTTTGTAAAGTTGCGGGAAAAAATCCCTGGTCGCGGGTTGCGGTTTTTTGGGCTTATTTTAAAAAATATGGTTGCTTGTTTGGGAAATCTGACAAGCAACTTCGTTTCTTTATTTATGTTCGCCGTATTCTCCAATACATTGATTGACACTCTGTCTGCTCGCAGTTAATAGCCAACCAGTGCAATAATATAAGAGCCGCAGAGTAATTTGCTCTGCTTGGAATTCTTTATAATGAATTAAAAACAAATATTGCCACATTGATGGCTCAAGAAGGTGTAATTGTTCAAATAACAGTTTCATTTTAAAAAATATATAAAAAAATGTAACCAAGTGTTTTTCAAGTGTAATATTTCTGTAAAGGCTAGGGACAGAAAAATGGACATTTCCATAGAATGACCCCTATATATTTTAGGCTATAAATATGTGGCTATGTTACAGCTCCCCTTTGAAGCTCTTGTGCTTTTCTCCTTTTCCATCTCTCCAATCCTATTCTGCTCACATGTGATTGGAGATGAGTTTTGTTCCCACTTTTGTTGCAGTTTGCTAATTTTTGTAAAATAGCTTCTGTTTTTGCTTTTCAGATAAAAGAGTGGTTTCAGTGTAATATGTTGCAGGCTCATTTATTGGTAATAAATAATTGATAATAAATAATATTGATGATAATAAATCATCAAAAAGAATATTGGGCTTGTTTTGGGCTTGTTTTTGAAGCTGCGGTTGCTTATTTGTCTCGTGAGAGTTGGCAACAGTGGCTAGCAATATATTAATATAGTAAGTTATGCTAATAAATATTAAAAATGTGGTAACACTTTACAATAAGGTTCATTAGTTAACATTAACGTTAGTTAAAAACATTAGTAAACATGAACTAAGAATGAACAATACTTCTACAGCATTTATTAATCTTAGTTAATGTTAAATTCAGCATTTACTAATGCATTATTAAAATCACAAGTTGTGTTTGTTAACATTAGTTAATGCACTGTGAACTAACATGAATAAACAACAACTGTATTTTCATTAACAAAGATTAATAAATAGTGTAATAAATGCATTGTTCATTGTTTGTTCATATTAGTTAATACATTAACTAATGTTAACAAATGACACCTTATTGTAAAGTGTTACCAAAAATGGTTGTATTACTGTATGGTAGTTTTTTTTTTTTCTGATCATAAACTATAGTAACACTAATAGGGTGTTGTGACTCTGTCTGTTACAGGAGATTTCTCCAAGCAAAAACAGGATCCTGACTATGAGGGCAGAATCATTATACAGCCAGCTGTCCATTTTACAGAAATACAGAATTAGGTAACCCAAAATACATTTTGTTTTACACTGCATTTACATTCATACATTTGCCAGATGCTTTTATCCAAAGCAAGTTATATTGTATTTAAAGTAGGGGAGCACGGGGCACAACCTAACACTGTTTGACTTTCTTAGTTTGTGTAAATCCACGTGGGGTTCGAGTATAATTTTTTTATACACTTTAATTTCACACTTGTCTAGTACAAATATTTTGCGTTGTTTCATAATTACAGTGTATATGTTTTTCGTTATGTTTCGTGACGGCATGCCCCGTAGGTGGGGTACATTGTAACATGTGAGGGGCACGTTGTAACATAACCATATGACAGCTTAAAATGTTATCGGATCTAATGAAAAAAATATACAAGACAAACTAAAATATTTTGTCAAAATAAAATCATGAACTTTTTCAAATAAAATAATGGCGTTTTTTAAGAATTAAAACTAATCTAATTTTGGAGTTTGACAATGAACACATTGCAACCATGCTTGGGACGGCCCTGATCGCAACACATAGCTACGTATACAGTGTAGTTCAAAACAGAGTGTGCAAATGAATAAACACATTCATGAAATTCATAACGGATACCCTCCCCTCCACACACATCTATCATAGGACACAGGACACGAGACGCATAAACGAGCCAAAATGCTTTACATTTCTTGAAATAATAATTTCTGAACATTAAACATCGATTGTCAGTCTTTATTCACCTGCTTATTGTGGCTTCTCATTAAAACTCATAAAAGTAAATGGTGTAAATTGCATCACTAATGTCATAGAATAGCATAGTTTAATAATAGCGGGGCACATTGTAACGCAGTGTTATAACGTTCCCCATCTGTGCAACTGGAATTTAAAACTGGTTAGTGTCTTCTGCTAGTTAGCGAAGCATTATAAAACTATCTAAACTGATAAATAACAGATTGGAGATTAAAATAATAGCAGATTTGTCTAATATTAAATGAATACTTAAAACTGAGATGCCAAATTTACTTCAGCCAGAAATTTACTTCTACTTTGGTAGATTAAATATTCAGCGACATCTTTAAAAGAGTTTAGAATTTTGGTGCTCTTTATTCTCTATATAGTGTTGATATGGCAGCTAGTAAATACTGTAAATTTGGTTATGCTGGCATGTGTGGAAATATTTAAACCATATGTGTTACAACTAACCCCGTTTTAGTTTGTGCCCTGCGCTCCCCTACACATTTTATTAAGTTATTCATTCCCTGGGAATCAAACAGGCGCTAGGGGTGGGCTAAGGGTGCTGAAGCCCCGAATGTTTTTATTACCATGTCTTGTGCGCATCAAGATTGAGTTTTCATGCGCATTAAAATTATTTCTATTAAATCAGCACTTAAACAGCAAAATGCTGTATTGTAGCCTTACTGTAGCCTATAAATTCATAATACCGATATCCCCATCTGACAAAATTAGATTACTGTTACTGTATAGCAACAAATATAGATTTTTAATCATGGTATTATAAGCAAAGATTTTCTTGGACACACACATTTAGAATGACTAGATTATACGAACAGATTGGTTAGCATTTAGTGTTGTAGCAATAAGCTTCTATATTCTTTCGGGCAAAGAATTGACTCGGGTCTTCGTTCGAATTTCAACTGTTTACTGAATGTTCTCGTACAATGAACAGAAACAAATAAATTCCGGTCAAAAAACTGTGTTGCTCCGTCTTTCTTTCTTTCCTAAAAAGAGCCCCCCCCCAAGGTGCTTAAAGACAGTCCAATAATATACGGAGCAAACCATTACAGAATAAAAATGGGGGGTGTTTAACCAATGTACATATAAATCTAAACATATTAAAATAATATCTACTCAAGCCCTTCTAACTTCAATGTTAAATTTTAATTATTTAAATTATGGTCTGTGGCAGACTTTACTAAGTGTCAGGGCAACAAAATTCAATAAACAAGAAGTTAATATTAAGTGATTTAAATCGTGAAGAAAATATTGTCTTTTTGCTCTATTTCACAAAAATGGTTCTAAACAAAGCCATGTTGTGCGTCTCTGCACACAACAGTGTTTTATTACTGAAATAATTTACCTTTTTTGAATGCCTTGAATCAGTGATTCACTGATCCATTCATAAAAACAGTTCCTGAATGAATCAGCAGTTTTTAATGAATTGATTGAATAAATGACTCAATGGCTCAGTCATTAAGACAGTGGCTTGCTGCCACCTACTGGTAATTTTAGTCTCATTTTTAAAAGTATCATTCTATTTTTTTTTCTATCATTACATATTTTTGTGTAAAAAAATTGTGTATTTATTTAAAACATTATTCATAATATTATTTATGCAATTTGTAAGTGCAAATTAGAAATAATTATACTTGTCGCTTTAAAGAAAATTAAGCCACTTATGCCAAGTTCACACTGCACGATTTTAGCCCGATTTTTCACTCGCCGACAGGTTTTGATAAATCGCTGACAAATGCCCGAAATCGGAGGCAAATCCGATGCTCGTTCATGCGAGTGACAATCGTGTAGTGTGAATTATCAAAGACGCGATCTGACCGAATCTGACAATCCTGCTGTGTGAATGAGTTCTGACTGAAAAATACATCGGCGATTACCTACAGCCAATGAGAGAGCAAGATACAGGGCAGAGGGAAGTTCGAGGAGGACTTTTTTATATTATTATTATTATTATTATACAAAGCGATTAGCCATTTACAAACAACATGCCTACATTTTTGCATTAGAATATACAGAACAGGTAGGCTACATGAAGATGAAGAAGGGGCTTTTTCCTGTAAATAATATTATTCTATAAAGGACAAAAGATTTATTGCATTTTTCTTTTTCATCACTTTGAGGGCTTTTATAGGCTATAAGAAATAACTCATTATAAAATGCACAAAACGGTGGTATCACTTTCAAGTAGGCTACTTAGATTTGTGTAAATAAAAATTTTCCCAGCAGAAGTATTTGTTAACAAGTCATCTTTGTTAATTATTGAGTGTTCGGGGAGGACTTATAGACCATAATATCAGTGATCTTGCATTATTATCTTGTCACTTCTCGTGCGTTTGGCTGTAGTTTGCGGACCAGACAGAGTTGTCAGCGATTCTTCCTATTGTAAAGTCATGCAGTGTGTAACCTCCTGTTGCCGATCTATCGTGCAATGTGAACACAGCAGCGACTGACTGCTACCCCAGATAGTCGTGCAGTGTGAAAACAACGGTGATCCGATGACTTTGAAAATCATGCAGTGTGAACTCGGCATTAGCCAATGTAACTTTTCAGCATAGCCTGTTTTATTTGACTTGTATCCCGTGTTTTCTGATACATAAATTAATGTCTCTGGGCTAAGCCCCGGATATCCACTCACCCCTAGAACCGTCCCTGGAATCAAACCAGTGGCGGACTGGCCATCGGGAGCACCGGGAGTTTTCCCGGTGGGCCGCTGTATAATGTGGGCCGGCCCTTTGCGTAATAAATATATATATATATATATATTAGGGTGGCACGGTACACAGATGTCACGGTTCGGTACGTACCTCGGTTCGGGGGTCACGGTTCGATACGATTTCGGTACAACATGAAAAAAAAAGAAATCTACTATGCTCGGTTCATTTATTTTGAACAGACAATAGTGCACATAAAAAAAAAATCCATCTAGATGTGAAAATACTACATATTATTACATGTTATATATATATAAAATCCGTTTTGTTTTCACAAATAAAACCAGACCTTTATACAGTGATTATTAATAAGACAATAAGTGTTTAAAGTTGATTCTGCTGGTATAAGGAAACAGTTGAAGTGATCGCGTCACACACATACTCGCGCGCACACACACACACACTCGCACACTCGTACACACACATCAGTTTCAGCATTGCTAACTTGAAAGCCAGTTGGTACTTTATCAAAATAAAATACAGTGAGCCAAACATCAGCGCGGCCGCCTCTGTGTCACCGTTGGCATTCGCTGTTCTTCTGCTGGCGGTTATCAAACAGCGTTGCATTGCTGCGGGCACCCCCATCTGAATTGGGGGTGAATTGCCTGTATTCGTCGTAAGGCATCATGCACTGAACCGAGATGCCTGTACCGTGACCGTTCGGGACGAATACATGTACCGTGCCACCCCTAATATATATATACAGTGGGTACGGAAAGTATTCAGACCCCCTTAAATTTTTCACTCTTTGTTATATTGCAGCCATTTGCTAAAATCATTTAAGTTCATTTTTTTTCCTCATTAATGTACACACAGCACCCCATATTGACAGAAAAACACAGAATTGTTGACATTTTTGCATATTTATTAAAAAAGAAAAACTGAAATATCACATGGTCCTAAGTATTCAGACCCTTTGCTGTGACACTCATATATTTAACTCAGGTGCTGTCCATTTCTTCTGATCATCCTTGAGATGGTTCTACACCTTCATTTGAGTCCAGCTGTGTTTGATTATACTGATTGGACTTGATTAGGAAAGCCACACACCTGTCTATATAAGACCTTACAGCTCACAGTGCATGTCAGAGCAAATGAGAATCATGAGGTCAAAGGAACTGCCTGAAGAGCTCAGAGACAGAATTGTGGCAAGGCACAGATCTGGCCAAGGTTACAAAAAAAATTCTGCTGCACTTAAGGTTCCTAAGAGCACAGTGGCCTCCATAATCCTTAAATAGAAGACGTTTGGGACGACCAGAACCCTTCCTAGAGCTGGCCGTCCGGCCAAACTGAGCTATCGGGGGAGAAGAGCCTTGGTGAGAGAGGTAAAGAAGAACCCAAAGATCACTGTGGCTGAGCTCCAGAGATGCATTCGGGAGATGGGAGAAAGTTGTAGAAAGTCAACCATCACTGCAGCCCTCCACCAGTCGGGGCTTTATGGCAGAGTGGCCCGACACATGAAAAGCCCGCATGGAGTTTGCTAAAAAACACCTGAAGGACTCCCAAGATGGTGACAAATAAGATTCTCTGGTCTGATGAGACCAAGATAGAACTTTTTGGCCTTAATTCTAAGCGGTATGTGGGGAGAAAACCAGGCACTGCTCATCACCTGTCCAATACAGTCCCAACAGTGAAGCATGGTGGTGGCAGCATTATGCTGTGGGGGTGTTTTTCAGCTGCAGGGACAGGACGACTGGTTGCAATCGAGGGAAAGATGAATGCGGCCAAGTACAGGGATATCCTGGACGAAAACCTTCTCCAGAGTGCTCAGGACCTCAGACTGGGCCGAAGGTTTACCTTCCAACAAGACAATGACCCTAAGCACACAGCTAAAATAACGAAGGAGTGGCTTCACAACAACACCGTGACTGTTCTTGAATGGCCCAGCCAGAGCCCTGACTTAAACCCAATTGAGCATCTCTGGAGAGACCTAAAAATGGCTGTCCACCAACGTTTACCATCCAACCTGACAGAACTGGAGAGGATCTGCAAGGAGGAATGGCAGAGGATCCCCAAATAAACTTGTTGCATCTTTCCCAAAAAGACTCATGGCTGTATTAAATCAAAAGGTTGCTTCTACTAAATACTGAGCAAAGGGTCTGAATACTTAGGACCATGTGATACAGTGCACAGTATAAATGAGTACACCCCCTCTAATACTTAACAAATTCAGCAAATACTCTTTACTTAGATGACACGTTAGGGTTCTTTGGAGATATAATGTTCCAACAAGTCTGCTTGATCAATTACCAAAGAAGAACGTCAAAATTATTCATCAAAATAAGATTTTCTTATCAAAGTGATAAAATGTTGTGTTGCAAAGATGAGTACACCCTCCTGAAAGTTACTAAAAAAAATGTTTAAGGCTATTTTTGATCAACAGGTGAGTATATTGAACCAAAACTTTTAAAGACCAGTAATTTTCTGACAATTAAAAGTGTTACATAGTCCTCTGAATCATACTCAGACTTAATGCTGGCAGCAGTGGAACCAGTTGGGAGAGAACTACTAGGTGACTTATTCCTTAGCATAAGAGGACAATGGTACAAGAGGAATACCAAATTATTGTTTTAAGTGTCAAAATATAGCAGAAGTAGCACAGACATTCAAAAACAATGGACTTGTGACAAGGCTCCTGAAATAATCAGGTCTTTACTTTAAGTTTTCATTTAGTGATGAGTGATTTTTTGCTAGAAAAAGAGCAGGAGAAATAGCATGCAAGTGTCCCAGAGCCGGCAAAAGCTATGAAAAGAGTGACACTTTATCTCACAGAGTATGACGCAGCCTGCAGAAGTGACATGCATGGTTGTTGTCACCACTATAATTACCCTACTGTAGCCAAAGCAAAATAAACTCATTTAACCTCTTCCAAGGCCCATATCTACAAAATAGAGATTTCTGGGAACCCATATTCTGGTCTCAAGAGACTGTCAATCATTTCAGATCCAAAAGCATAAAAAATGTTCTGGTGTTGCTAGAGGAGGAGTACAGTGAGAAGTGTTTGGTACCCACAGTGACATTCAGTGGTAGTAAAGCTCTTGTATAGGGATGAATGAGTGCTGAAGGTGTGAGGGAGTTGTGCTTTATCAACGCTGTCATGAATTCACACACTACTGTGTGATGGAATACAAAAACTTGAAACAGAAGATGCTCCCCTCCCCTCATTCCCTGCATTATTGGGCATTTTTTCAGCATGACAATGAAGATATTCATTCTCCCAAGGTGAAAATCCTTCAGTGGACATGTATTTCACTCAGTCTTAACGCTCTTGAGCAGCTGTGGGGGATTCTGTAGAGACGAGCTGAGCAAAACTTGCCATTAAAGACCAGAGCATTTAAGGAGGTCGTCCTCCAGGAGTTAAACAGGACAGATGTGAAAATTTGTCATGAACTTGTACACTCAATGCCAAGAAGGGTCAGAGCAGTATACTTAAAGTTCTGGAGGACATACTAAGTACTAGAGTATTATACATTTGCTGAATTAAATCTAGGGTGTACTCATTTCTGCAGTCCTTCATTTAAACTAAATTGGCTAATTTACTTATCTTACAGAAAATGTTGGTATATATTTTGTCGTTTTTATTAAGTATATGTTTAATACATTTCAATTTTGCCATCTTTCCATGAATTATATTTGTGATCATTAAGAAAATACATATTTTATATTTATTCAGAGGGGGTGTACTCATTTATGCTGTGCACTGTATTTCAGTTTTTCTTTTTTAATAAATCTGCAAAAATGTCAACAAGTCTGTGTTTTTCTGTCAATATGGGGTGCTGTGTGTACATTAATGAGGAAAAAAAAATGAACTTAAATGATTTTAACAAATGGCTGCAAATATAACAAAGAGTGAAAAATTTAAGGGGGTCTGAATACTTTCCGTACCCACTGTATATATATATATAAAAAAATGGATTGTAGTAAATGTACGTATATCCTACCATCGGCCCAGACGAATGGCCCGGGCCGCATGGCCCACTTCATTCAAAAATTCTAATTAATTTAGCGTACTCCGGCTCAGTGCAGCGGCTCAAAAGCGCTCGTCAATGTCAAAATGTTTGAAATAGCCAATCAAAGTGTAGAAGGCGGGATTTACTGTTCACTGACGCTGAGCTGTGCGCGACTTGAATGCGAGGTAAGATGTAAGCAGCTAAACATGACGAGACAATTCAGCAATATTTGCCAACCGTTTACGATAAAAATAAATAAAATAAAAAAATAATGCCATGTGCGTTATTCTTCCCTATGTAGGCTACATAACATAGCAGGTTTTCAGCAGACATGAGATAAGAGTTCATCTCTATATAGGCTTTCTTCCGTGATTTCACGTGTCTAAGAAAATGTTTAAAAATCTATAAAAATCATTCTCAATCTTACTCTAGAACATTGTAAATCTGAAGACTTTTGCTTTCGAGTGCTGTGCATAGGAAAGTGATTTATATTATAGGCCTAATACAAATATAATTTGCTTATTATTTCACTTGCATTAGCCTATTTTATATACACACTGGTGGTTAAAAGTTAGAAATAATTAAGGCTTTTTATTTATTTGAAAGAAGATTGAATTTATTTGATCAAAAATACAGTAAAACAATAATATTATGAAATATTACAGTTAAAATAGCGGTTTTTCTATTTAGGATATTTTAAAATGTTTTTTATTTCTGTGATCAAAGCTGAATTTTCAGCGTCATTACTCCAGTCTTCAGTGCCCCTTCAGAAATCATTCTAATGCTGCTTAATTTGCTGCTTAATTATTATCAGTTATTATTTGTGATCAATTATTAATAATGGTTTATTATTGGTATAATGGTTCTCAGTTAAAGAACAGCATTTATTTGAAATATAAGTACTTCGTAATAAGTGTAAATATGTTTACTGTCACTTAAATCAATTTAATTAAAGTCCCTTTTTGTATTCTATAATCTTTGATTTAATGCAACATTGTTGAAGAAAAATATGAATTAATATTTTTTAATCTTACCCAAGACTGAATGGTATCAGATTTTCCACAAAAATATGAAGCAGCACAACAGTTTTCAATATTGCTAATAATCAGAAATGTTTCTAAAACAGCAAAGCAGCATATTAGAATGATTTCTGTAGGATCATGTGACACTGAAGACTGAAGAGTAATGATGCTGAAAATACAGCTGCGCATCACAGAAATAAATTATATTTTACTATATATTCGCATAGAAGACAGCTATTTTAAATTGTAACATTATATATTTCACAGTACTGTTTACTGTATTCTTCATCAAAATAATTTGTAGTCTTTTCTACAATTGGAGCTCTATTCCTTAAAATGATAGATGTCAAGCTCCTGCAAAACGACAAATACTGTATATGACCAATAGAAAGGCCCATAAAAACAGTCTGCATTCTGCACTATTCAAGTCTTCTAATCTAGACGATACCAGAGTATTGTGTCATATGGACTGATTACAGTGTCCTCCACTAATATTGGCACCCTTGGTAAATATGACCAAAGGCGGCTGTGAAAATAAATCTGCATTGTTTATCCTTTTTATCTTTCATTCAAAAAATTCACAAAATTCCAACCTATTATTGAAGTAAAACAATTGAAAGTGGGGAGAAAATCTCATTGTGAAATAAATGCTTTCACTATTTCATGTTGGCCACAATTATTGGCACCCAATTATTGCAACGTCCTTTTCCCAGGGTAACAGCTCTGAGTTTTCTCCTATAATGCCTGAAGAGTTTGGAGAACACCTGATAAGAGATCAGAGACCATTTTCTTCATACAGAATCTCTCCAGATCCTTCAGATTCACAGCTCCATGACGGTGCTTCTTCTCTTCAGTTCACCTCACTCATTTTCTGTAGGGTTCAGGTCAGAGGACAGAGACAGCAATGGTAAAATATTAATTTTGTGCTCAGTGACCCATTTTTGTGTTTATTTTGATGTTTGTTTTGGATTGTTGTCCTGGTGGAAGATCCACACATGGCCCATTATAAGATTTCTAACAGAGGCAGTCAGGTTTTGATTTTTTATCTGTTGGTATTTGATAGAATCCATGATGCCATGCATCTGAACAAGATGTTCAGGACCTCCAGCAGAAATATAGGCCCACAACATTAAAGATCCAGCAGTATATTTAACCGTGGACATGGGGTACTTTTTTATCCCTGTTTGTACTAAACTCATCTGGTGGGTTTGCTGCCAAAAAGCTCTTTTTTCAGTTTCATCTGACAATAGAAGCCAGTGCCATTTGAAGTTCCAGTCATGTCTGACAACTGAATTTGCTGGAGTTTGTTTTTGGATGAGTGAGGAGAATTTTTCTTGAAACCCTCCCGAACAACATGTGGTGATATAGGGGATGTTTGATTTTTTTTTTTAGGTTTCTGACCCCAAGACTCAACTAATCTCTGCAATTCTCCAGCTGTGATCCTTGGAGAGTCTTTGGCCACTCAAACACTCCTCCTCACCATGCATTAGGACGATATAGACACACATCCTCTTTCAGGCAGATTTTTAACATCTTTAGTTGATTGGAACCTCTTAATTATTACCCTGATGTGGAAATGGGGATTTTCAAAGTTTTAACTCTTTTCTTACAGCCACTTTCTATTTTGTGATGCTCAACAATCTTGTTCTTCACATCAGAAATATATTTTTTGTTTTTTTCTCATTGTGATGGATGATTAAGGGAATTTGACCTTTGTGTTCCTCATATTTATAATCCTGTGGAACAGAAAGTCATGGCTGGACAATTTCATGCTCCTAGTCACTAGGGCTGTGTATTGGCAAGAATCTTGCGATACGATACGTATCACGATACAGGGGTTGCGATACGATATATTGCGATACATTGCGATACTGTAAGCAAGGCGATATATTGGGATATTTCTTATTTTAGGAATAGGATATATTTTTAGGAAAGCTGTCATTAAGAGCACACCACCATATGCAAACCTTAGCAATAAATAAATAAATAAAAACTGTTTAACCACAACACACTGGGATCTGCATTTGCAATAATCAGTCCCTGTAACATTCTATTGAACCACTTTTTGTGCAGAACAAGTCAAGGGGGAAAAATTCAAGTGCTTACAGGATTCTTTAGTTACATGTATGTATAAAATGTATTTTATAAAAAAGACCATATATATTTTTAGACCCTGCTTTAAAGGTTCACAGTTTAAGTTTACAATTGTAATATACAATGTCATAACATTTTGATCTGAGCAAAAAATTACATCTGCTTAGTATTAATGAAATATAAAGTGCTTGCTGGATTCCTAATGAAAACAAAACAAATGTAAACAATAAAATAAATACAGATGTTGAACATTCTCAGAACCTTTCAACTTGGATTTCACAGGTTTTTCAGTTTGTATTTATGTTCCGCGTGGAATCGCCGAGACCGCGACGTGAGCACCGCCCAACTGCACAAAACACCCCCGACCACAGTTGCCAACTCCCGCGAGACAAATAAGCAACCGCAGCTTCAAAAACAAGCCCAAAACAAGCCCAATATTTTTTAATGATTTATTATCATCAGTATTATTTATCAATTATTTATTACCAATAAATGAGCCTGCAACATATTAGACTGAAACCACTCGTTTATCTATTTTACAAAAATTAGCAAACTGCAACAAAAGTGGGAACAAAACTCATCTTCAATCACCTGTGAGCAGAATAGGATTGGAGAGATGGAAAAGGAGAAAAACACAAGAGCTTCAAAGGAGAGCTGTAACATAGCCACATATTTATAGCCTAAAATATATAGGGGTCATTCTATGGAAATGTCCATTTTTCTGTCCCTAGCCTTTACAGAAATATTACACTTGAAAAACACTTGGTTACAATTTTTTATATATATATTTTAAAATGAAACAATGATGTGTAATGAATTACACCTTCTTGAGCCATCAATGTGGCAATATTTGTTTTTAATTAATTATAAAGTATTCCAAGCTCCACAAAACTGTTCATCCCAGCCGTGTACAGCGAAAAAGTGCTTTATTTTTAGGTCAAAAACAGGTTTTTCTTCCATATAAAATAATGTATACATAACTATCCAATAAATGACATAAGAAAACAAAATGCCACATAAATATTATAGAAAAATATATAAAATATTATATTAAATTATAATATATATTATAGTAAAACAGAAAATATTAAATAATATTATAAAAAAATATTTTAAAAAAAGCATTAAGCTGTCATTAATGTGTATTCATAAAGTCAAAAGGTAATCTAATAATGTGGTCTAAGTTTAAATGTTAAAAAAAGAAATATATTTTAAGACATCTTGCCATACCAGGCTATTCAAACCAAATGTATTTACTCCGTATTAGGATATGACTACATGTTTTTTATTACAGCTCGTGATAATTAATACATTACAAAACATTGTAAAAATTAGGCTAAAAGAAAGTCACCCCTCTCATCTACGTCTACTTCTATCATCGCTTGGATTACAGCGTCATGCTTCTTTTTGAATGTGATTTTTCTCCAATGAGGGGCGGAACATTTGGCAAATTACTCTACGGCTCTTATATTATTGCACTGGTTAGCTATTAACTGCGAGCAGACAGAGTGTCAATCAATGCATTGGCGAACATAAATAAAGAAACAAAGTCGCTTGTCAGATTTTCCTAACAAGCAACCATATTTTGTAAAATAAGCCCAAAAGACCGCAACCCGCGACCAGGGATTTTTTCCCCTGCAACTTTACAAAAAAAGAAGCCCAAAGTCGCGTATAATACGTGGACTTGGCAACTGTGCCCCCGACACGAGAGCGACCCTGCCGCCCGCCGCACCCCACGCGAAGGCTTTTCACACGGGGCGCGGCAAGCGGTGGCGCTTGCGCTTGCGCCACGGTCCCGGGGTGGACGTTACCACAAAAGTCCAAATGACGCCACACTTCAGCTTTGTACACCGAAACGAGAGCTGGAACAGTTCTTTCATCCTCCATTACTGGCAGCGAACTATATTAACGCGAACATTAGTGGTGTGCTCTAATGCTAGTATTTCCTGTCACTGTTTAAGTTCAGAGATGAAGACTGCTCTCTAGCGGTCGGGATATGAACTAAAAACGAAACAACTGCCATGAATCCTGTATGATTTTTTTTTTTTAAATATCGATATTCCGTTTTTGAGAATCGATACAGTATCGCCAAACAAAATATCGCGATACTCACGTGTATCGATATTTTCTTACACCCCTATTAGTCACCCTGGTGTGCTAAAAAATGTAAACATGAATGGGAATATACTTCAGAGATATTTTACTCATAAGAATTTCTAGGGGTGCCAATAATTGTGGCCAACATTCATTGGCGAAAAACATTTATTTCATCATGAGATTTTCTCCCCACTCTCAATTGTTTTACTTCAATGATAGGTTAGAATTTTGTGAATTTATTGAGTGAAAGATCAAAAGGATAAACAATGCAGATTTATTTTCACAGCTGCCTTTGCTCATATTTATCAAGGGTGCCAATATTAATGGAGGGCACTGCATATGTATTTAACTTGTGATATTAAACTGTCCCTCGTAAAAAAAAATCTTTAAAATGATTTACTATTTGCCATATACACCAGAAAAGAGAAATTCTAATGTAAAGAAGTATACCACTCATTTATGGTGTGGTGCGGTGTGTTGCCGACCAGATTTGGTGGGCCGCTCTGTGCCAAAAAGTCCAGGGCCACTTTTTGTAACCAGTCCGCCCCGGAATCAAACCCATTAATTCAGCATTCTACCACGTTGCTCTACAGATTGAGAATGCATTGTAAAAAATAGAGCTTTAATAATTTGAATGTGATGGATTATCAACTAATTATGTACCTTCCCTTGTAGGTGCGTTCAGATGTAGCATATAATGTTTTTATTAACATCAAAGTGCATACAGCACCAAGTTTGACAGTTGTGGTAAATTATGTAAACACTGCTTTTAAAAATAATGCTTTTTTTTTTTTTCTTCTTGTGCTTGCAGGTTCATTCAGACGGTCAATCTTTGTGGCACCTGATGCATTGAAAGTCTCAGATCAGCTGGAATTCTGGAAAGAGGGTGCAAAGAAAAAAGATCTGCCTGAATCCCATCCTGCTGTTTCTCATCGGAGAGCTTGTCACTTTGACTGTGAAAATTACTGACATTTAACACAACATCACAAACTCATTTTTACTGTATTATTTCATTTTACTAACACTACCAGTCAAAAGTTTTTGAACAGTAAGATTTTTTATGTTTTTAAAGAAGCCTCTTCTGCTCACCAAACCTGCATTTATTTGATCCAATCCAAAGTACAGCAAAACAATTTTGATTTTTTTTACTATTTAAAATAAATGTTTTCTATTTGAATATATTTTAAAATGTAATTTATTCCTGTAATCAAAGCAGAATTTTTAACATCATTACTCCAGTCTTCAGTGTCACATGATCCTTTAGAAATCATTATAATATTCTGATTTTCTGCTCAAAAAACTATTGTTATTATTATTATTATTATGTTGAACAGCTGAGTCAATTTTTTTCAGGTTTCCTTGATGAATAGAAAGTTCAGAAGAACAGCATTTATCTGAAATAGAAATCTTTTGTAACATTATAAATGTCTTCATCTTCACTTTTGCTAAATAAAAGTAGTAATTTCCAAAATACTGAATCCAAGCTCTTGAATGGTATAGTGTATAATGTTACAAAATCTTTTTATTTCAGATAAATGTTGATCTTTGGATCTTTCTATTCATCAAAGTATCCTGAAAAAAATTACTCAACTGTTTTAAATATTTATGATGATAATAATAATAATAATAATAAATGTTTATCAGCATATTATAATGATTTCTGAAGGATCATGTGACACTGAAGACTGGAGTAATGATGCTGAAAATTCAGTTTTGATCACAGGAATAAATTACATTTTAAAATATATTCAAATAGAAAGTTATTTTAAATAGTAAAAATATTTCACAATGTTACCGCTTTTGCTGTATTTTGGATCAAATAAATGCAGGCTTGGTGAGCAGAAGAGGCTTCTTTAAAAACATTAAAAATCTTACCGTTCAAAAACTTTTGACTGGTAGTGTACTGACTTGTTTTTGCTTTTCAGTATGTGTATGTTTTGCCATGATACAAAGTGCCCAGGGGACTGTGATGATGCCCTTTTTTCAGCTAGTTCATCCTAGAGATCAAGCCTTGTAATTTGTACTTTTAAAAAGAAAATGTTCAACAATTAAAAAGAATATTATCAGAACTAATGCTCATGAGTTATTGTTTTTTTTAAGGGGTTTGGGTGGTAAAACTCATGGATTACAATGCTACACCACAATTTGATTGTTTTTTAAAGGTAAAAAATGTTTAAACTACATGAAAATAAACACTACAGCACTGATACTGTAAATAAAAATATGGTAATAATACTGTAAATGAAAATGCGGTAATACTGTATATGAAAATACGGTAATAATACTGTACATAAAAATACGGTAATAATACTGTAAATGAAAATACGGTAATAATACTGTATATGAAAATACGGTAATAATACTGTAAATGAAAATACGGTAATACTGTATATGAAAATACGGTATTAATACTGTAAATGAAAATACAGTAAAGCCATTATTATACTGTAAATGCAATTACGGTAATAATACTGTAACCATTTTTACAGTAACTTACTGGCATCCAGCTGCCAGTAAGTTACTGTAAAATTTACAGTAATCTTTTTACAGTGCAGCTCTTGTCACTGTCATTTTTTTTACCCAGCCATCCAATCAATGGAGGAGGGGCAGTACAAATAGCCTACTACACCGACCAATCATCATACTTGTACAACAACTGAACAACTATAGAAAGTTAATATTGATGGTTAATGCATTTTTATATTCAGCAATATTCTTCAAAATACTAGTAATACATTACTGCCGTGGATCTTCCTAATCATAGCAACCAAAGTGTCTCAGCTGGAAAAACGCTGTGCCACCAAAGCATTTTCAAGCGCCACCAGCTGGCCGTTTTAAGAAGAGCCCGTGACATTTTTCAGCTGGCTAAAAACGCTTTGGTGGACACACGTTGTTTAATATTTAGTGTTAGGCATATGGCCTATTAGTCTTTTTTTGCATATATGCAATATACTGGAGCCAAACCTGAGAAAGTAGACCAGAATATTCTACTGCGTTCCTGGACACGAAATTTGCATAGCTGTAGTCATAGGGCGTGATTATGCTAATCAGTACCGCCGCTCCCTATACGCAGAGTACGCAGTTTGCTTAGGGCACCAACTCCCAGGGGGGGCACCATCCCATTTGCTAAAAAAAAAATTTAAATAAAAAAAATAACCTGACGTGCCATTCCTGCATCCGCGCCCGCACCGCTCACACCTCATGTTTGCGGCTGAATGCAAATGATCATAATTGATGGACAACTATGCCCGTGAATAGACATCCGGCGCCGATAAAAGTAAAGCAAAAAAAAAAAGAGATGAAAACGAAGCCCGTGCGTCACTTTCAAGTTGGCTACATTCATAATCCTGTGAAACGTTTTTGGGTGTTGAGGTTAATAACGTGTTTTAATGTTGGTAATAATTTCACCATCACCAACGCATCTATTCTCTCCGAGTTTCCATGTTCCCTTACGAAAGTTAGCAATGGTTTCAACAGAAAAAAAAATAAAAAATCATGGTTCTTGTGGCCATGGTAACCGCAAATTCACCATGGTTTTGTTACTTCAAATAATAATATACAAAATTATTAAAATAATATTTTTGTGGTTATAAAAACAAACCTAAGTCAACAGCCTTTACAATTACTTAAAATTAGGGGTGACCCCGAATCGTCGACGATTCGATGCTTCGATAGGAGGAGCCTGATTCGAGACTCAATCTCACAGTTGAATATTCGCGGGGTGTATTATGATCATGCCATTTTGGCTATATGGGGTGCTCAAATGTCTGATTTCACAGAGAACTACCGTTTTTCTCCTAATAAGTTAATACAGCCTATTGTGATAATGCTGTAAATAAGAATCTGAAAAGAAATAAGCTATAAATAAATATTTTAACATGCATGAATAAATCCAACCACCCCTATAGTTTTTAAGTTTCACTTTCCATAATCCGTGACCGACAGAGGAGCATGGCGGCAGGGATTTAAATCTTTAAAAATACCCAAATTGACAAAGACCCGAATTTTTTTTTTCGATCAGGTAGGGTACAAGTTATTTCAAAACATTTTGGCCGCTTTATATATCGTGTATATAGGCCTACTATTATTTATCTCGTATGAGATGCATTTGGTTGAGTTGCTCTGCAGTAAAAGCACTTAGTAAGGTGATTATCTCTTCAGCACGCATCGCGAGCAGGACAAACAACAATAATATTAATGACTATGACTCGGAATGTCATATACATAACATTATAATGAGAACACTATTATAATAAAACGCTGTTAATTTAGAGTTTAGCTGCCGTGTTTCTGCACGTTGTTGCATGAAGAACACATCCACAAAAGGAGTTCATTCAGAGCCGCGCAGACACGTTCACTTGTGCACTCGGGTCTCAGGGCATTTTGTGCAGATACTCTGTAAAGTCGTAACATAAATAACAAAGCATATTCTGTATGAGAGAAATTAGTTAAATCCCATTCATTAAAAAAAAGAGCTATAATATGCTTAATTTTACTGGTCATCTTCAGCGCGAGCAGCTCAAAACAGAAATGCAGAACATTAATAACTATATAGCCTACATAACGTAATAATAAGAGCACTATTGAAAAAAAAAAAATTGTGAATTCTTAGGGTTTTGCTGACATGTAATGTTAACTATCTTTTAATCAAAACATAAAACATTATTTACCCCGTTTGTATCTGCGAGGTGTCCGTTACACATTTTTTAATTATGGTCGAATGTCTAACTTGACTCTTGGTAATGTATTTTGACCACGCCCCCAAACATATGATTCGACTAGCAGTCGAATATCGGCAAGATTCGAAAATTCCGATTCGTCTATGAAAATCCTTAGTCGAGGACACCCCCATAGGCGTAAATCATGGGGGGAACGGGGGGGACAGGACCCCCCCTATCAGAGGGTTGACCCCCCCTAAAAATATCATTACAAGTGACTCTGTGTATTGTAAATAATATAATGGACATATACTTCAAATAATTGTGTAAGTAGTAAAACAAAATAAACGCAAAAAATCAGAAGTTCAGAAATGTTTTCAGTCCCCCTCCCTTGCCTCACAGTGGTTTGGTCCACTGCCTCCTTTCCACATTTACCGACACACACACACGAGCCCGGTGGGAGAGAGTAAAGTTATTCAGTAGTTATTTGTAAGTAACTTAGGCTGTCAAGGCTATTTTATTCTATATATATATATATATATTTATACATCGTGTGCAATGATTATTTCTATTTAATACAGATGATGCTGGATCATTAATGAATTAGTCATGACAAAAAATTATGATATCCGATGTATTTTTCTGTGAGCGATTATAAGGTTACCAAACTTAATTCCGTAGCTTGTCACCCACTATAACTAACATGGCGATAAGCCTGAACTGATATTAGGCAAATATTGTAGACCTACCGATGTGTTGGGTTTTGCTCAATATGATGTTAAGTGGCAGATCAGTGAATATCTAAAGAGAAGTCCTCAGTCCTAGACGAAACCTAAATATTATGTGGAGGACACAAAATAATAATTATAATATGACCGCGTGGTGAACAATATGAACTAAACTCATATTTAAACACGGTCTCCATGCTATACACATGCTGTGTACACATATCTGTCCGTACAAGTACAATTTTGGCTGTATTATTTGTGTCCCCTTCAAAAATTGCTCTTGAGAAATGTAATGTTTATTGTCCCCCCCTACTGTCAGATGAAATTTACGCCCCTGGACACCCCTACTTAAAATGCATTATATAAAAACAATGAGGCAACACTGCTAAAAAAAAAACGAACAAAAAAGCAATAGAACCATCACAGAACATTGTAATACCATCACAAATAAATCACATACGATTACAAAAATGACAAACCATCAACTTTTAACCATTAAAAACATATTCAATTAGGATTTATTGGTTTTAACAAGCCACCAATAGAAGGTGACCAATTACCAGTAGAGACTCACAGGGTCCATTACAGTTTCCATTAAAACCAATACAAGTCCCATTATAACCAGTAAAACCATTACAAATTTTGTGATGTGTCTATTGTTTTTTTCAACATTACATGTTATAAATACCTGTAAAGGGCGCCAAAGGCCTGGCAGTTGCTGCTGTTACACTTACAGGACGATAGGCTATTGACCAAACATTTAATTCAAATATCCACTTAATCTTTAATTTTTTGCCACCTTTTTACTATAGATGACAAAGCCTCTATAATTTCTTCAACAAAAAGCATGTGGACATCACAACCCTTACAAAAATTAACCATGGTTTTCGTAGTAAAACTGCTTAATTTTCTTTTGCGTGATTTCTGAATGCTTGAGACCATAAAATCAATCAGACAACTGTATTCATAAAATAATAGCCATAGGTAACTGTCAAGAGCTACAATTGTAATTTGTAAATAATACAATTTAATTACAATTTATTTATTTACTTTTATATTTTATTAAAGTTCCGTGTTGACCCCTATAGTAGGTGTTGTTTTGTTTTTTTACTTCCATAATATTTTAGGGAGGGGAACAACAATACAATCCTGCTTAGGGCACCTATTTGGCCAGCAGCGGCCATGATGCTAATTGTGAATGAGCTGCAGAAGCGCCCTATTTAAGAATGATTGGAATTAATTAATATAGGCATGTTTAACTATCAAATCGGATAAAAAGTTTTTTGCCATCAGGCAACGGAAGCGCTTACCAGATGGCAGCAGAGTGAAAAGACAGATACTAGGGTGGTTCGAGTCGTTGATGATTTTGACAGCTCTGCTTCTGCAGCGTTTGAGGTAGATGTCCTGCAGGGAGGGGAGAGCAGACCCTGAGATGCGCTTAGCTAAGCGCACAACTCTCTGCAGGGCTTTGCAGTCTTGACTGGAGCTGTTCCCGTAACACACTGAAATACACTGAGTCAAGACACTTTCTTTGGTCCCTGAATAGAAAGTTTTCAGGATTGTTGGTGAGACCCTGAATTTCCTCAGCTGTTGCAGATGGTACAGTCTTTGCCTGGCTTTCTTAACCTGTGTTTGAATGTGTGTAGTCCAAGTCAGGTCCTCGGAGATGTTTACACCAAGGTACTTGAAGCTGCTCACCCCCTCCACAGGGGTCCCACTGATCATAAGAGGAGTGTAGGGCCGCAAGTGTCTCTTCCTGAAGTCCACAAACAGCTCTTTAGTTTTGCTCACATTCAGAGAGAGACTGAACTTTACGAACAAATCTAAATTAACATATATAAAATATATATTTTTCTGAGATTTGATGTAGTGACAATTTTGCGTGGTGATTACGTAATGACGTCATCGTGTGCAATGACATCACAACATCATTTAGCAACTTTTAGCAACAAATAGACCTTCCTTTAGCAACTCCCCCTGAAAATTAGTTGGCAACACTGATCGGAAGTTTATGAAGAATTTGTGAATCCGGAGGAGAGTTTTTGGGAAGGTCCGTTTTACACGCAAATTACTCAGAATTTACTCCTATATTTACGAATGTTTCATGAATGAGGCCCATTGTCTCTATATGCTGCTCTTAATTAAAAGAACACAACTCTTTCATTCTATAGATCATAAATCAACATTTCTGAAGCTTTCAAATATATTTACATGCATTTAAATTAAAGTATATTAAGTAATTGTTATTTTCTCTATTCTAAGTCATTTCTCTATGGAGACATCAAATTCACAGGAGCCTAGTTGTGTATCCATGAAGAGCGACTGGTCTATGGATTTACCACAAAATGTTGCTGGAGGACACATATCAACTGATCTAGGGTATGACATTTTAGTCAGACAGATAGGTAGAATCATATGAGGTTCGTCTACATTTGTATTCTGTTATCTTAGCTCCAGCCTATTGTCTATTATATTAAATGTAAGCTTTGCCCACAGGCAGAGATCAAACTCAGAGTTTACCTGTATGTCCATGAAGAATGACAGGTCTACAGAAGAGCCGACAATATTTAAGGGAAAACACACATCAACTGCTCTGAGGTACAACATTGTTGTCTAGATAGATAGATGTCATTATTAGATTGATATGTTTGTTTTACCAACACTTATCTCTTTAACAAATGTTGTAATCAACTATTTTAATCTTTCAGCAATGACTTTCAACTTGTCCAGAGCAGATTCAAATTAAATCTGATGAAGTTTCAGTGTCTTTATGAAGGAACAGCGACGCAGGGAAACCCAACACTGCTGAATGAGATCTACACAGAGCTCTACATCACAGAGAGTGGGAGTGGAGAGATCAGTAATGAGCATGAGGTGAGACAGATTGAGACACAATCCAGGAGAGCTGCAACAGAGGACACAGTGATTAAATGCAATGACATCTTTAGACTTTTACTTGGACAAGACAAACCTCTCAGAACTGTGCTGACAAAGGGAGTCGCTGGCATTGGAAAAACAGTCTCTGTACAGAAGTTCATCCTGGACTGGGCTGAAGGGAAAGAAAATAAGGATATCCAACTCATGTTTCCACTTCCTTTCAGAGAACTCAACTTGATAAAGGACAAAATACTCAGTCTTTCAGATCTTCTTCATGTCTTTTTCCCTGAAACCAAAGAAATTGAAATGTTTAGGGATGAATATAAAGTGTTGTTTATATTTGATGGTCTGGATGAGTGTCGTCTATCTCTGGATTTTCAGAGTGATGTGAGGTTGCGTGATGTAAGTGAATCAGCCTCAGTGGACATGCTGCTGATGAACCTCATTGTGGGGAATCTGCTTCCTTCTGCTCTCATCTGGATCACATCCAGACCAGCAGCAGCTGATCTCATCCCCTCTGAGTGTGTCCATCGAGTGACAGAGGTACGAGGCTTCAATGAGCCACAGAAAGAGGAATACTTCAGGAAGAGAATCAGTGATCAGAGTCTGGCAAATACAATCATCTCAAACCTGAAGTCATCAAGGAGCCTCCACATCATGTGCCACATCCCACTGTTCTGCTGGATCTCAGCCACTGTTCTAGAAAATATGTTGAGTCGAGCAGAGAGTAGAGATGTTCCCAAGACAATCACTCAAATGTACACACACTTCCTGATTCTTCAGACCAACATCAAGCATGAGAAGGATTATAAGCAGAAAGTGAAAGATGAAGACATGATTCTCAAACTGGGCAAACTGGCTTTTCAGCAGCTTCTGAAAGGCAACCTGATATTCTATGAGGAAGACCTGAGAGAGTGTGGCATTGATGTGACAGAAGCATCAGTGTACTCAGGATTGTGCACTCAGATCTTCAGAGAGCAGTTTGGCTTTAATGAGGAGAATGTCTTCTGCTTTGTTCATCTGATCATCCAGGAACATTTAGCAGCTCTATATGCACACATCTGCTTTACAAACAAGAACAGAAATGTGTTTGTCCAAACCAAACAAAATATGTTGTCTAAGGTTTTTAACCGGAAGAAATGTACATTAACTGAACTGCATCAGAGAGCTGTGGATGAGGCTTTACAGAGTAAGAATGGACATCTGGACCTTTTCCTGCGTTTTCTTCTGGGTCTCGCATTGGAGTCCAATCAGCCTCTCTTACGAGAATTACTAACACAGACAGGAAACTGCTTCCACAACAAAGAGGAATCAGTTGAGTACATCAAGCAGAGGATCAGGGAGAATCCCTCTCCAGAAAGATCCATCTGTCTATTCCACTGTCTGAATGAACTGGGTGATGATTCATTGATGCAGGAGATCCATAATTATCTGAAAACTGGAGAAATAAGAGAAACCAAACTCTCCTCTTCACAGTGGTCAGCTCTGGTTTATGTGTTGCTGACATTAGAGCTGAAGATGGATGTTTTTCATCTAAAACAGTTTATTGGAGAACAAAATACAGCAGACGTAGTTCTTAAGATGCTGCTGCCTGTGGTTAAGGAATCCAGACTAGTTCAGTAAGTCACACCGACAACAATCACTGCTTTGATAAATCATGATCGCATTTGTGATTTTTACATATGCTTTCTTACCAAAGCAACAAAAGGTGGAAATTTTCACAAAATACCATTACTGGCAGGGGCAGATTATCACTGGCACAGGTGCCAGGCTAATTATCTCCAAGGGGCCCCTGGGCAAACCTCCATTTATTTTGTTCTTTTACATTCACTGTAACAGAAAGTGGAAGTTACAATGGTTGGGTATATTCAAATCGTTGTTACTCACAGGTTTCAAATACACATGCAGCCCTGTTAGGTAAAGAACGCTGCCTGTACAGAATTTACAGAATCAATGTATAAATGTCAGGTGGCAAATAAGATGACTCTAAATGCAGCAATATAGTTCCCTTTCAAGGGAACTTCAAACTGCGTCCTCTAGGGGTCGCTATGGGGAACGCCGTCAGCGTGACCCGTGTCTGAAGCATACATACAAAAACACCACCTGTTGGCCGGCGACAGTCTATGACGTCACTACCGGCACGACCACAGTATAAAGGGGCGCCGGGTAAATACGTAATCCATCTTCTTCGTCTTCAATGACTGTTTTGTTTGAAGCGTGCATTCTACTGGTAAGAACGATTTTCTACTGTTACTATGGCGAGCACTAGCAAGGCGTTTAAGAGATGTGTGCATCCATGTCCTCGTTATTTGACACCAGGGGCCTCATTTATAAAGTGTGCGTACGCTCAGATTTGATCTTAGAGTGTGCGTACGCTTAAATCCATGCCAAAGCTCATATTTATAAAGACGGTCTTTGACGTGGAAAAGTGCTTACCGCCACGTCAAGGTCTGAGCAGGCATACGCACTTTTCCTTGTGGCAAAGTCAGAGTACTGCAGCTATTTGAATATCTAATAAAAGCGGTGTACGTGCAAGCACCGAATTCATCATAAACAACAAAGATGCAGTGTGAGAAATTAATTGTGCAGTGTAGTCAGATTTTTTATTAACGGGAGTTTTTGCGAGATTAAACTGACCTTTTAGTAGCCTAATGTTGAGAGTTCTTTACTCGCATTCTAGGCTACACAGTTTATTCCTTGTTGTTGTTTTTTATTATTTTATTTTACAAGAGAACTGGCGACGTCTTGTTTTACTACTATTGCGTAAAATAAAATAATAAAATAAAATAAAATGCATAAACACATCTCCAACTGTTTTGTCTGTGTAGCCTATAAGAATATGTCGTTCAATAACGGTTTTAATATATTCTATTCAATAACATTGTTAACTCTTTTTATTTATAACATCTGCTGCTTTGCTTCTGTGAAAATTAATAGAGACATCAGCCATAAACTTTGTTTTTGTCATTTACATCAGTTATATTTGTATAAAATACACTAGATATTTTTGTTTCAGTACATTAATGGCACATTTGAGCAGCATTAGTAAACTGTAAATATAAAGAAATTCCAAATCACATGCAGGTTTTTTCAGACCTGAGACCATAATCGTGTAATAATTTATTTTATTATGATATGAAACATCCAATTTTTCTTTCTATAATGTTTTTTTTTTAAGATTTGCTAGAATTTTGTATTACTACACTTTTTATTAGTTGTCATAGCAAGTGATTTTAAAAGTAGGATGGCTCACTTTTTTTAAGATGACTGAAAATTTTACTTGAATTCGTAGTTTATTCTTACTTTTGGAAACCTGTTAACAACAAATTGGAAACAAATTATTGTTTAATAATTACTACTACTACTACCACTACTACTATTATTATTATTTCTGTTGTTTCTAGTAGTTAATTTGATAATAGTCAATAGAAAACAATATAACCACACACACATTGTTTGTCCAAAGAATAATTACACATTATGAAATAATTTGGATCCACGCATGTTAATAATTCCTATGCATCTATGGCCTATAAAATGGCCTATGAAGTAGTAGTTTGCAAGAAGCAGAATGGCAGCATTAGCGCTTCTTGAAGATATTGCAAACCGTGCAATGAGAAGACAACGCGTTTTTTGGACTGTAATTTCAAGTCAGACCATTTTTTTTTACGTCTTTTAGGGACCTTTGCTGCCCCGCTACCTCGTTCACAGCCTGCGCTACACACTGCCATGCCACAAATTTTGTTTTGTGTGAAAGCCCACTGAAGAGACTCCCAAAAAGCGTCCCCGCACGAACCTCTACCTCCGCCTGCGGGACCTCAATTTCAGACTCAGTAAAGTTTTTTTTTTCTTAGTGCTCGTCATTCTCAAGCATAGAAATTTGGATATTGGCGTGTGCTCTTTTATATGATAATGATATTAATTAGGGGGCGTTTACAAGGCGGAGATATGACACCAGTCAGCTGCGCACAATTTCAAGATCATTTGCGATTTATAAACGTCACATCTGGAAGAGAGGCGTACGCACGTGTTTTTGTGCGCACGTTCGTTTTCTCTGAATACGCACTTTTGCGAAATGATCTTAGAACAAATTTAGGATGGTTTCTGCGCAACATTTTATAAATGAGGCCCCTGATGACACACATGATCTTTGCGTCTTTTGTTTGGGTGAGGAGCATGCACGCGATGTCATCGAGGGGGCAATCTGCGTGCAATGTGAGTTTTTCTCTATGAGAAAGCTCCGCTCTCGTCTGTCTCTCTTTTCGAGGAATGAGGGGCAGCCGTCTGCTTCCCATGGGTTCAAGACCCACTGTTGCCGAGGCACGGAGGGGAATGAGCTCGTGGGGCTCGCAGGCGGATCTGGCTGATGAGTTAGAGAGGGGGCTTTCCTTCTCGTGCTCGTCGGCCGCGAACGAGGGTGAGCGGCTGGATGATGATGATGCGATCTCACTGACATCATCTGATCCAGCGGTTGGTGCTCTGCTGGGTTATGCCCAGGAAGAGCAGGAGATGTCTGAGGGCGATGAAGCTGAGGCTGAGCCCGCTCAATCCTCCTGCCCTGCTTATGACGAGTTACTGGAGGTTATGGAACGCGCCACGGCGAGGCTTGACTTGCCGTGGAAGCGGGCCAAGATGGTGGCGCCGCGGGGTCATCTCGATGAGCGTTATCTTTCTTGCCATAGTCCCCCAGCTCGAGTGAGCCTCCCATTTCTTCCGGATCTCCATGTGGAGGTTGAGAAGGAATGGAAAAAGCCGTTTTCCGGTCGCATCCACAGGTTTCAGCATACCAGTTATGCTAACGTGGAGGGGATGCGTGAAAATGGCTATGAGAAGATGCCCCCTGTGGAAGAGACGCTGGCCAGCTATCTCTCCGTGGGCAAGACATCCTCTCTTAAGGCTCCCTCCTTGCCATCTAAGCCCCTTCAGGAAACATCTCGCTAAAATGGCAAGGCATACGCAGCAGCAGTATGTCATCTGCCCTCATCTTCCCCTCTCTAATTCCCCTGCAACCACAGGTTACTCCACCTAACCGGGGTTAGGTGGGAACCTAGAACCTGCGCTTGGAACACATTGCAGTCTCTATGCTGGACTTATGATGTTTTGGTTAAGTTCTATGTTTCATAGAAACTACCTTACTGATGGTCCGGACTTGACTCTTCGGACTTCGCCTCCGGGACTGATCTCATGCGCAGGAACCATGGATGGGTGAGTACAATCCAGTTCTACGGAAAAACTGGTATTGTATAAACCATTCTTTGCAGTATTTCTGGGACCTGTCGTTTTGTGTGTTTCTCCCTATTTCTTTCGACTCAGTGCAGTGATGATCTCACTCGTCGATACTAGATCCAGGATAGGATGAGAGCCCTGTTCCACGGCCACATACCCCTGGATCGTGTGGCCCAGTCGTAGGTCTCTGTGGAGCCTCCTTGGTCATCAGGTCCCCAGCACTGCAATTCCAGGACCTGCGGGTCTTTTTAAACTATCAGTTTCTTGACAGGGGACGCCTCCTATTGAGGAAGGTGCATGGCTATCTGAGGATATATATGTGCTAGCTCAGGGACTGCTCCCCTACCGGGGGGTTTTAAGTAGCAATCTCCCTGAGCCCTTGCCTAGAGTGTTCCCCTGCTGGGATTGTGGCTTTGGAGGGCTTACCGAGGTTTCAGGCAGTGGCTAGCATTGCTCCCCTCACCATAGAGGGTCACCTATGAGCATGCCGCTCCCTTCTGAGCGTCTGAGTTCCCTCTCGTGCTGAGAGTTGAGTTCTCTGCTCTCCGGAGCTGTCACAGCAGCCTCATGCTCTCCTGGTTAGTCGAGCCAGCATTGCTCCCCTCACCATAGAGGGTCACCTATGAGCATGCCGCTCCCTTTTGAGCATCTGAGTTCAACATTTCATGTTGAGGGTTGAGTCCTCCGCTCTCCAGACCTCTGTCATCAGCAGCCTACAGCTCCTTGTTGGTCGAGCTAGCATTGCTCCCCTCAACATAGAGGGTCACCTATGAGCATGCCACTCCCTTCTGGGCGTCTGAGTTCCCTCTCATGCTGAGAGTTGAGCTCTCTGCTCCCCAGAGCTTGGTGATAGGTTGCCCTTGTATCTGAGCTCCGTCTCAGCAGAGCTAGCAGGTTGCTAGGCCTCTCTTTGCCTCACTGTTAGGTTGCTCTCCTTGTCGGTCAAACTCTCCGCTTCCCGGAGCTCTGTGATTCAGAGGTTGCTCTCCCTGTTGGTCGAGCTACCATTGCTCCCCTCACCATAGAGGGTCACCTATGAGCATGCCGCTCCCTTCTGAGTCTGAGCGCCTTGTTGGTAGAGCCAGCATTGCTCCCCTCATCTCAGAGTGTCACCTATGAGCACGCTGCTCCCTTCCGAGGGCTGTGATTCAGCGGCCTCAGGTGCTCTCCTGGTAGGTCGAGCTAGCATTGCTCCCCTCACCATAGAGGGTTACCTGAGCATGCCGCTCCCTTCTGAGCGTCTGAGTTCCCTCTCATGCTGAGAGTTAAGTTCTTAAGTTCTCCAGAGCTCTGAGTCAGCAACTTCAGGTTGTTAGGCCTCTCTCTGCCTCCCTGTTAAGTCGCTCGCTTGTGGTAATGACAGCCTCGGTGATTAGAACAGTGTTTACTATCCATGTTATGGTAAGTGTGCACGCTAGTCTCTGTGCACTTTCTAAAAATCCACGTTGTGGTAAGATCGCACATCAAGTGTTTTGCGTTCTTTCTAAAATCCTGTACGGTAGGGGTTACGCGCTGCAGCTTCGTGCCCTTTTCTTTGAGTTGGCAGGCCCCGGTTTCGCCTTGGGCCCCATTCTGCCTATGTATCACAGTGATACTGTCTTGAACAGGGTGTTGCTACCAAGGGTCTGTTGAGACAGTTCCCTCATTGAGCTCATGCAGAGCAAGTGGTAGCCCCTGCATGACAGGCCAGGACCTAGCTACTATCCTAGGCACTTGGGTGTATCTCCTTAAAGGAATCTTTTCTTATGATTCTAAGCCTTCGAGCTCTACCCTGGGTCCGGGACTCCCGGCCCTTAACAGGTAAGTTTCAGGGTATGCAGCTCGGGTCTTTGGCCGTAGGGGATAATGTCACTGACAGCCGTCTAACCGTCCCAGGGGCAACTCCCTTAGCCGGGTTGAGTTGGTACTTAGTGCTCGCCTCTTGTGCTTGGCTTGCACTCCCCTCAGCATGGCGGCATGGGTATTCCGTTCCCCATAGCGACCCCTAGAGGACACAGTTCGAAGTTCCCTCGAAAGGGAACGTCTCAGGTTATGTATGTAACCATGCTTCCCTGAGAGTAGGGAACGAGACACTGCGTCCTCTAGGCGCGGTGCCATGCTTCGGACGCAAGCTTCAGATGAAGAAGTGGATGACGTATTTTCCCGGCAACCCTTTATACTGTGGTCGCGCCGGTAGTGACGTCATAGGCTGTCGCCGGCCAACAGGTGGTGTTTTTGTATGTATGCTTCAGACACGGGTCACGCTGACGGCATTCCCCATAGCGACCCCTAGAGGACGCAGTGTCTTGTTCCCTACTCTCAGGGAGCCATGGTCACATACGTAACCTGAGACGTTTTCTTTACAAGAACTTAGAAGGATAGTTTACCCCAAAATGAAAATTCTGTCATTAATTACTCACCCTCATGTATTTCCAAACCCATAAGACCTTCGTTCATCTTTGGAACACAACCCTGCATAGACAGCAATGCAACTACCACGTTCAAAGCCCAGAAACGTAGTAAGGATGTCGTTAAAATAGTCCATGTGACATCGGTGGTTCAACCATAATTTTATGAAGCTAAGGGAATACTTTTTGTGTGCAAAGAAAAAAAAAAAAAACACGGATGCACGCTTATGCGGCGACGTACTTTCGTGAACGCACATCGAAATCTGAGATGGCAGAGAAGAAATTGTTGAATAAAGTTGTTATTTTTGTTTTTATTAAATCTGGCAACAAATAGCAACAGTGTATTTTATACACATAATAATGCTGTGCAATCAGGCCTGTTTGTCCTCTATGATGTTTATGTGTGTGTGTTACTGTCTTTATGAAGATCAATGACATGATTTATTTTTTAATCTGTACAGTTTGTATGATTGTGGAGTCACAGATGATGGTTGTGCTGCTGTGTCTTCAGCTCTGAGATCTAACCCTTCACAGTTGAGACATCTGGATCTCTCATTAAATACTCTGGGAGATTCAGGAGTGAATCTGCTCTCCGCTGCACTGAAGGATTATAACTGTAAACTGGAGATACTGAGGTAAATAATTTCTCTTAGAATCACACATTGTTCCTCACAAAGAAGTATTATCAAATTGTTTGTAGTTGTAGCAGTTCTAAAAGGGGTGTTGACACACCACATTGAGTTGACACACCATAGTGGGCATATTTTAATGAAATAAGTATAAAGTCTGTTGCACAGCATGTTTCAGAGTGTTCATGCCAAAATAAAAGCTCTTGCAAGTAAAGAAAGTGAAACATAAGTGTTATAATTGACTGCTGTAATGCAAAACAATTAATATACTGCATATGAATAACATAAAGTGCAGTTGTAACACAATAATATATGTCTTCTTTTCTAACATATATAGTATAAATAATAATAGTATAATAAATAGTATAATAAAAGTCCACTTTTATTATGTAAGTGGACTTGACCTGTTAATCGTGTCATGATTAAGTCACTCTTTCTTATCTAAGCTGTAGATTCTGAACTGAGAAGTGAAGAGTGTCATTGTGCTTTACAGGTTAAGCAATTGTGGTGTCACAAATGAAGGTTGTGCTGCTCTCGCTTCATCTCTGAGATCAAACCCCTCACACCTGAGAGAACTGGATCTGTCTAGAAATGAACTAGGGGTGTCAGGACTGAATCTGCTCTCTGCTGCACTGAAGGTTCCTCATTGTAAACTGGAGATACTGTGGTAAATCAACTCTCTCCAGTTTCTCTCTCTCTCTCTCTCTCTCTCTCTCTCTCTCTCTCACACACACACACACACACACACACACACATCACACACACATACACACACAATGTTCACATTAACAAATAGTTGTAGCATTTCATTTACTTTTTATTTGGTCTTCCCATTATCACCATTATATTCATTAATTAACACCAAAGTGTGGATGTGGAATATGCACAAAACCGAGAGGTAGATTTAACCTGTGAATACAATGGATAGCATGATCAGTGTTGGGGAGTAACTAGTTACATGTAACGGAGTTACATAATCTAATTACAAAATAAATGTATAAGTAATCTGTTACAGTTGCTGAGAAAAAAAAAAGTGTAATTAAATTACAGTTAATTACAAAAATGCTAACGATTACAAAGGGGGTTACATCTGAATATTACACAGACACACACACACAGTTTAGGAGTTTAGGACACAGAACAGGACACATGCTTATTCAATAACTGTTTTATTTCCTATTTGAATTTATGTATATGCTTTTTTTTCTTTTTTTTAAGATTGACTTTTTTTTCCCAAGGCAGTATTAGATGCCAGTGTTTCCTGTCATAGCTCAGCAAAAAAAAAAAAAAATCAAAAACAGTATCATCTTTAAACTATATCTTATGTTTTTAAATATACATTTAACCTCAGAATTATCTCAAAGTAAAAAAAATAAAAATAAAGAAGGTGTTAAAGTCTGATTTTGTGGTGGCTGTGCTTTAAAATAAAATAAAAATAAAAAAAGAAAAGTCTGACAGTAATCAGTATTGAGTACAACTGTAAGGTTAACGCTCAAAAAGTAATCAAATGTAATCAGTTACATTACTTTAATAAAGTAATTGAAATATTTGCACTAATTATTATTGTTGTTGTTGTTGTTGTTATTATTATTATTATTATAAATTGGGTAACTTGTAATCTGTAATTTATTACATTACCAAAGTAACCTTCCCAACTCTGAGCATGATGGAGGTACACTGTAAAAAAATAAAGAGTTGAGAAAACTTGAAAAAAATATATAATAATAATTAAAATAAATAAATAATAATAAAATTAAGCAACTTGATGCAGTAAGTCAAGTCAAGTCAAGTCACCTTTATTTATATAGTGCTTTTAACAATACAAATTGTGACAAAGCAACTGCACAATATCAAAATGGGAAAATAGTGTCAATAATGTAAAATGACAAGATTAAACACTCAATTTTCAGTTAAAGGCATTTCATTATTGAATTCAGTGATGGCATCGTCCAGCTCAGTTCAGTTCAAAAAGTTTCTGTTCAATCAAGTCGACGATATTGCTGGAAATGAAGTGTCCCCAACTAAGCAAGCCAGAGGCGACAGCGGCAAGGAACCAAAACTCCATTGGTGACAGAACGGAGAAAAAAACCTTGGGAGAAACCAGGCTCAGTCGGGGGGGCATTTCTCCTCTGGCCAGACGACACAGCAGTTCAATTCCAACTGCTGCAAAGTCAGATTGGAGGGCTCAACTGGTTCTCGAGGTCTTCCTGATGGCTGTCTAGGTGACGGGGTCCTCACTGGGGGTCTGTCTCTGGGGCTCATCTAGGTGTCCTGGTCTCCGCTGACGTTCAGGGCTGTAGAGGTCGTCTCTAGGTGCTGATCCACCATCTGATCTGGTGAATGCAGTGACCTCGGAATAAGAAAGAAACAGACTAATATTAGCGTAGATGTCAATCTTTTTACGATGTAACAAGTACATCATGTGTTATGGGAAGTGTTCCCGGTTCCGGTTGATCTAATTAATGCAGCCTAACAATCCTTTAACATATTTGAATAATAGAATTGTATTAGTGTGTTATGTGTACGCCAGGTTAAAGAGATGGGTTTTTAATCTAGATTTAAACTGACAGAGTGTGTCTGCCTCCCGAACAGTGTTTGGTAGATTGTTCCAGAGTTTGGGCGCTAAATAGGAAAAAGATCTGCCGCCCGCAGTTGATTTTGATATTCTAGGTATTATCAAATGGCCAGAGTTTTGAGAACGCAGCGGACGTGAAGGACTATAATGCGATAAGAGCTCGCTCAAGTACTGAGGAGCTAAACCATTCAGGGCTTTATAAGTAATTAACAAGATTTTCAAATTATACGATGTTTAGTAGGGAGCCAGTGCAGTGTTGACAGAACCGGGCTAATGTGCTCATACTTCCTGGTTCTAGTAAGAACTCTAGCTGCTGCATTTTGAACCATCTGTAATTTGTTTATTAAGCGTGCAGAACAACCACCCAATAAAGCATTACAATAATCTAACCTTGAGGTTACTGTCGTTGAAAAAAAAAAAAAAAAAAAAAAAAAAAAAAATATATATATATATATATATTTTTTTTTTTTTTTTCTGTTTTCTGGAAGAAAGAAAAAGTGTAAAAAGTCACCACAGTAGTCGTTTTGTTTATTTACAAATGACAAACCTTAATGGATAATTTAGACTAATATGTAAAGAACATTGCCTTTGTTTGTAAAGCAACTTACAAGTCTAAGATATCCAAGACATGGATGTTAATGGTACAACATACTTTGGGCCTCAAAACTAGACACACAAACCTCAAGAAAAGTGGCAATCAACAAATGTTAAAAAGATGAGCTCTTTACATCACAGCACAACAAATAACTAACAATAATGATAAAACAACAACAAAAACAAAAGTTTAAATGAAGTCAGAAAACAGCAAAACAATAATCCTGTAACAGTAACTGCATAATTTAAAGCCTTAACATTTCAACAATATTAAATAATTTGTTCAGACAACTGTGTTTGACTATTGGGACAACATTTGGGGTAGTTTTGTTGGTCTGACAAGAGTTTTTATGTAGTTTCAAGAAAGTAGCATTTTTTGTATTTTGGACTCAAAAGATTTCATGAACAGTTGCATTTTTTTACAGTGTTTTGCCTCCTTTCACATGACTTATTCACATTCATTCTCAGTTAATACCCACCAATCCACAGCACACTTTACACTTCAGGGGGTCTGCTAAAATTCAATCCACTTGTTAAGTTGTAATGTAAGGAATACAGTTTCAGAGTCCAAGCCTCTATTAATTTCTGTTGAGAATACTGGTTCAGAAGCTGTTTATGAACACATTTTTTATTCATGTTACACATTTAGGCTAAGCTTTTAAAAACTTACAAGTGTCTTGGCTAATGGTGTCCTGAGCAACAATATTTTAACTATTCATAAAAGATGAATCACTGTCTGGCCATGTATATGGAGTATGGCGATAAAGTATGGAGATCAAGTTTGGGACCAAGATTTTTCAGTAGTATTGAAACACAACGCGAGTGTATATAAGCACCGTATATTGTTTGCTTTTGGAATCTGATAAAGAATTTAGACCCAGAAATGGTAAAGTGTGACATCAGACATAAACAAACAGATGGACTAAGGGTAAGCAAGAGAGATGCTGCTTACCGATGCAACTAACTGCTGCTGTCGCTATTGGACTGTCACAAAATGGATACACTTTTTAATCCTACATTTTATAATATTAGTGTTTGTTTGTTTTATTTTTGTACTGTGGATGTCAGAGGAAACATGCATGTGGTAATTGTGCTGTTGTTTAAGTCTCTCTTCTGTGAAGTTCCTGCTTATATGAGCTGTAGATCCTGAACTGAGAGAGTTAAGAGTGTCCTTGCTGTCTACAGGTTGAATGCTTGTGGTGTCACATATGAGGGTTGTGCTGCTCTGGCTTCAGCTCTGAGATCAAACCCCTCACACCTGAGGCATCTGAATCTGTCTGGAAATAAACTAGGAGACTCAGGAGTGGATCTGCTTTCTAATGGACTGAAGGATCCTCACTGTAAACTGCATATATTGTGGTAAATCAATTCTCTGAGAATCATACACACACTGTTACTCTGAAAGAAATATTATCTCTCTCTCTCACGCACACACACACACACACACACACACACACACACACACACACACACACACACACACACTCTTTCTCTCAATTCTCAATTCATATTGCTTTATTGGCATGACATACTTAGATACATATTGCCAAAGCATTGTACATAGAATAAAAATACAAAACAAAAATAAATATTGTATACATGCATAAATAAACAAAACAAAATACATGTAAAATAAATCCATATATATTTATATAAACATGAATGGTATTACTAATGCAGATGTGTTTACTCTTTACTTCTCTCTCTCTCTCTCTCTCTCTCTCTCTCTCTCTCTCTGTATATATATATATATATATACAGGTGCATCTCAATAAATTAGAATGTCGTGGAAAAGTTCATTTATTTCAGTAATTCAACTCAAATTGTGAAACTCGTGTATTAAATAAATTCAATGCACACAGACTGAAGTAGTTTAAGTCTTTGGTTCTTTTAATTGTGATGATTTAGGCTCACATTTAACACAAACCCACCAATTCACTATCTCAACAAATTAGAATACTTCATAAGACCAATAAAAAAAAACATTTTTAGTGAATTGTTGGCCTTCTGGAAAGTATGTTAATGTACTGTATATGTACTCAATACTTGGTAGGGGCTCCTTTTGCTTTAATTACTGCCTCAATTCGGCGTGGCATGGAGGTGATCAGTTTGTGGCACTGCTGAGGTGGTATGAAAGCCCAGGTTTCTTTGACAGTGGCCTTCAGCTCATCTGCATTGTTGGGTCTGGTGTCTCTCATCTTCCTCTTGACAATACCCGATAGATTCTCTATGGGGTTCAGGTCAGGCGAGTTTGCTGGCCAATCAAGCACAGTATCACCATGGTCATTGAACCAGCTTTTGGTACCTTTGGCAGTGTGGGCAGGTGCCAAGTCCTGCTGGAAAATGAAATCAGCATCTCCATAAAGCTTGTCAGCAGAAGGAAGCATGGAAGTGCTCTAAAATTTCCTGGTAGATGGCTGCGTTGACTCTGGACTCAGAAAACACAGTGGACCAACACCAGCAGATGACATGGCAGCCCAAATCATCACTGACTGTGGAAACTTCACACTGGACTTCATGCAACATGGATTCTGTGCCTCTCCACTCTTCCTCCAGACTCTGGGACCTTGATTTCCAAATGAAATGCAAAATTTACTTTCATCTGAAAAGAGGACTTTGGACCACTGAGTTATTTTTCTCCACAGCCCAGGTAAGACGCTTCTGACGCTGTCTCTGGTTCAGAAGTGGCTTGGTAGCCCTTTTCCTGAAGACGTCTGAGTGTGGTGACTCTTGATGCACTGACTCCAGCTTCAGTCCACTCCTTGTGAAGCTCTCCCAAGTGTTTGAATCAGCTTTGCTTGACAGTATTCTCAAGCTTGCCGTCATCCCTGTTGCTTGTGCACCTTTTCCTACCCAAATTCTTCCTTCCAGTCAACTTTGCATTTAATATGCTTTGATACAGCACTCTGTAAACAGCCACACCTTTCAGTAATGACCTTCTGTGACTTACCCTCTTTGTGGAGGGCATGAATGTTCATCTTCTGGATCATTGCCAACTCAGCAGTCTTCTCCATTATTGTGGTTTCAAAGAACAAGAGATACCCAGAATTTAAACTGTAAGGATGGTCATTAATTGAAACTCAAATGTAAATATTCTAATATTTTTGAGATACTGATTTTTGACTTTCATGAGCTGTAAGCTCTAATCATCAAAATTAAAACAAAAAAACTTTTGAAATGTTTTACTTTACATGCAATGAATCTAAAATATATGAAAGTTTCACTTTTTGAAATAACTTACAAGAAAAAATGAACTTTTTCACGACATTCTAATTCATTGAGATGCACCTGTATATATATATATACACACACACACACACACACACACACACACACACACACACAATCACTCAGGTCCGGAAGTATTAGGACACTGACTGAGTTTTTGTGCTTTTGCCTTTATACCCTGCAAACAAGCCTGCACTGGCCCTTTACGCGTCCGCACAGCTTTCAAAGTATACTCAACCACGGACGAGCTCGACACATGTGCAGTACCACCCACTTAAAGGGATAGTTCACCCAAAAATGAAAATTCTGTCATCATTTACTCACCCTCAAGTAGTTTCAAACCTGTATGAATGTCTTTGTTCTGCTGAACACAAAGGAAGATATTTTGAAGAAAGTTTGTAACCAGGCTGTTTTGGGGCACCATTGACTTCCATAGTAGGAAAAAAAATTACTATGGAAAAAATACTATGGAAGTCAATGGTGCCCCAGAACTGCTCTGTTTCCCACATTCTTCAGAATATCTTCCTTTGAGTTCAGCAGAACAAAGACATTCATACAGGTTTGAAACTACTTGAGGGTGAGTAAATGATGACAGAATTTTCATTTTTGGGTGAACTATCCCTTTAAGTGGGTGGTACTGCACATGTGTCGAGCTCGTCCGTGGTTGAGTATACTTTGAAAGCTGTGCGGACGCGGCTGTGCGCGAGACGGAACGGAATGCAGAAAGTGAAGTATACCCGGGCCGTATACCCGGACCTTGAATGCGGACGGGGTGCGCGGATGTCCGCAAGCCCTCCTGATGACGAAAATGATTTAATGCGGATGGTACGCGGACGCCCGAAGTATACTTTGGCCTTTGTTAAACTGCTTTAAATTACTTTTTTTTCCCACATCAATCTATACTCCATACACCATTTTGACAAAGCAAACACAGAATTATCACAACTTTGTAAATTTATATATATAAAATAAAAAACTGAAATAAGTAAATTGCATAAGTATTCATACCCTAAACTAAATATTTAGCTGAAGCCCCTTTACAGTCTCAAGTCTTTTTTTTTTGATGTGACAAGCTTTGCTCATCAGCATTTGGCAATTATCTGCCTTTCTTCTCCTCGCCTCTTCACCTCTCAAGCTCTGTCAGGTTGGATGGGGGCAGATGCACATTTTCAGGTTTCTCCAGAAATATCTGATTGGGTTCATGTTCAGGCTGTGGCTGGGCCACTTAAGGACATTCACAGAGTTGTTTACAAGCCACTCTTGCTGTGTGCTTAGGGTCATTGTCCTGCTGGAAGGTGAACCTTCTGCCCAGTCTGAGGTTCTGAATGCTCTGGACTGGGTTTTCATTAAGGCTATTTCAATATTTTGGTGCATTGAGTTTTTCTTCTACTCTGACGAGTCCCTCAGTCCGCTGAAAAACAGCTCCACAGCATGAGGCTGCTTCCAGCACACTTTACTTTTGGGATGGTACTCTGCAGGTGATGAGCAGAGATGGTTTCCTTCAAACATGATGCTTAGAATATAGGTTCATCAGACCAGATAATATTATTTCTCACAGTCTGAGGGTCTTCACAGAATTTTTGCGAATTCCAAGCGTGTTTTCATGTGTCTTCACTGAAGAGAGGATTGAGTCTGGCCACACCACCATAAAGCCCAGATCGGTGGAGTGTTGCAGTGATGTTTGTCCTTCTGTAGGTTTCTTCTATCTCCACATATGATCATCAAGCTCAACTAGAGTGACCATCAGGTTCTTGGTCACCAGTCTAACCAAAGCCCTTCTCCATCAGTTGCTCAGTTTGGCCAGTAGGCCAGCTCTAGGAAGAGTACTGGTTGTTTCAAACTTCTTCCATTAAGGATAACAGAGACTACATGCTTCTGTGACCATTCAGTGAAGCAGATTTTTTTTTCTGAACTCTTCCTCAGATGTGTGACATGACGCAAACCTGTTTCTGAGCTCTATAGGCAGTTCTTTTGACCTCAGGGCTTGGTTTTTGAAGTGTATTAACATCTACAAGCAATATGAATGTCCCTGAGCTAAATTTCAACTGTCCCAGATAAGGGTATGCATACTTATGCAATGGAATCATGTATTTTTTTTATTATTATTATTAATACATTTGCAAAGATGTTAAAAACGTTTTTTTTTTGCTTTACTATTGTGGTGTATGGAGTGTAGATTAATGTGGAAAAAAGTAATTTAAAGCAGTTTAACATAAGGCAGCAACATGACAAAACATAAAAAAAATGAAGGGGTATGAATACTTTCGCAAGGCACTGTTCAAGGCATACTGATTCAAATCTGATTCAAATCACAGCAATTGGCAGAATATGCTTCATTTTCACATCAAACAGATATGTTGAGGATTTGGGGGTACGTGCATAAAAATATTCTGATTTTTTTTTTTTTATAATGATGAAATTAACTCCCTCTAGCACTGAACTGCGAGTGAAGTATCATTGTTCTCTACAGGTTGAGTTATTGTGGTGTGACATATGAAAGTTGTGCTAATCTGGCTGTAGCTCTGAGATCAAACCACTCAAACATGAAAGAACTGGATCTGTCTGAAAATAAACTACGGGACACAGGAGTGGAGCTTCTCTCTGCTGGTTTGGCGGATCCTCAATGTAAACTGGAGATATTGAGGTAAAAAAAAAAAAGTAAATTAAAAATAACTAAATCAATATTAATAATAATATTAAATAAATAAAATACAATAAAAGTTTGTTTTCCTCATGGTAAATAATGATGAAAATTACTACAAATGAGAAAAAAGTCTCCTGTTGGATAACTGAAGTCGTCATTGTTTTAATTGAATTAGATTCCTTCCTACGTTTTGCATGTAAAAATTTTAAATCTTTTCAATAGTGTAAAAATTACTGGATGATTTAAAGATGTGGTATTTGTTTTATATCATATGTGTTGAGGATTTTTATGTCACTCACTAAATAAATAAATACATACGTAAATACATACATACATACATCAATCAATCAATCAATAAATATATAAATAACATTGATCAACATACATACATCAATCAATCAATCAATCAGTAAATAAATAAATAACATTGATCAACATGTTATGAAACTAGCCCCCGAATAACTTATGTAGAAGTGGGCCTGAACCTTAGATTGAACCTATTAATCGTGTTGTGGATCATGTCTGTCTTTCTGATTGTGAAGTTCCTGCTTATCTGAGATCCTGAACTGAGAGATTGAAGAGTGTTATTATTGTCTACAGGTTGAGTGACTGTGGTGTTACATTTGATGGTTGTGCTGCTCTGGCTTCAGCTCTGAGATCAAATCCCTCACACCTGAGAGAACTGAATCTATTATGGAATAAACTAAGAGATACGGATGTGAAGCTGCTTTCTGATCTGATGAATGATCCACAATATGAACTGAAGATACTTTTGTGAGTACTGATTAAGAATATATGTGTGTGTGTGTGTGTACAGTGGAGATCAAAATTCAGAGACAGATCCTGTTCAGTGCTGAACTAAGCAATTCCAGCTGCAGTGTTGAACCAATTCCCCACTGAAAAAAAATAAACAAAAATAAAACTGGAAAGTTAGGCTGGGTTTGTCATATAATTAAGGAAAAAGTTATTATTACTTTTTATTTTGTTTCAAATATCTCATAAATCGTATCTATCAAAGAAACAAACCAACTCATAGTAAAAGATAGAGAGCAATTTTGCTTTAAATAGAAAAAAAAGTTGCACCACTTCACTGCTTTTCACAAATCTTCTCCTGTGGCCTCATGGAAAATTAAAGTGTCCATCAGATGTGCACTTCAGTATATTTCTGAAGTAGTAAGCTATTCAGGTACATTTTAATGAATACTATGAATTTTGACATACTACTCGGTTCACATACTGTTTTTAGCCTACTATATAGTAAACATTGGGTTTACTTTCATACTACATATCAGTTCAGGGTGACATTTTATAGTAATCCTGAAGACCTTGATTAGGTTGTGCAGGTGTGTTTAATTGGGGTTGGTGCTGACCTCTGCAAGAAAGTGGATCTCAAAGGCCAGAGTTAAGAACCCCTGCTTTAGACCCTGCTTTTATAATACATTTTTGACCACAGGGCTGCTTAAACTATAATTAAACTATAAAACAACTCCATATGGGATTCAAGTGATCAAGGGCTTAGGACGTTCAAATTCAGCCTATTGCAAGGGTTCTGCCAGTAGTGGGCACTCGTGCAATGCAATCAATGGCATACATCTGAGCCAATGAGACAAAGGGAGTTAGCGAGGAAAGGGCATTACAAAATTAAAAAGTGAAGCCCCTGTGATTTTCATGCATTGTACATACAGAAGAAGGACACATATCTGGTGCGTGTTAAAATACTTCATTAACAACTGTCTCATACAGACAGTGCTCAAGCTACTGTTATAAGCTGCTGTGTGAACAGAATGTTTTGAGCAAATGCAATTCTCAATCCCAAACACTGACAGCATGAACATAGTATTATAGTCTTAAACTGGGCACACACTGTATGACTTTCCAGGTTGGATCAGTGCTCTTCTCACACTGACTGTTTCGGGTACCATCTAGTGGCTGTTATATGCACACTACACAACAAATTGGCGACATTGTTGCAGCAGAGTCCATCTCAAATGCTTTGTTTGAAGAATTATTAGTGAATTATTATAATTATTATTTAAATCATGAAACAGTAAATATCAGCATGTACCACGTCTGCAGGCTGACTGACAGCAAATGATATGCAGGTCATTAACTTTTTATTTGTTATTGCTTTGTATTATACTGTCATTTGTATTTTGGCCCATCAATTTCTATGTGTTTATGCAAAACTTTACTCTCAATCACTCTGAGATGATAAATTAAATTCCACACACCCCAAAATTATGTAAAAAGTGAAGATAAAGGTAAATATGTTTTTTGTTACCATACGTGAAACATGAAGGGGAAAGTCATACTGGATTAAGGTCAAAGGCTTGTTATATTGTGTTGTAGCCATTTAAGAAAGTGTTTTTTTTTTTATTTTACATTATTTATGTTTAAATAGTATGTGTTTGTTTTTAGTTCAGTTCAGTTTGTTAATTAAGAATGAAATTTGTAAGCTTCATAAGGGCGTGGAAAATTAGACGGCAGTACGCCGGAAAAAAAAAGGAGTGGGTCAGACATCATTTTTGACCACTTCATAAGTTTTTGTTTGGTAGAATCCTTTTTTTTTTCATTTGGTATAATTTGTATCCTCATTTTAATATATTTTTTGTTGTTGGTCAATTATATCAAAATAAACAAGAAAGATAAATAAACATTACGTGTGTTCCTGCTGAATGAAGTGAAGCTGCCATGCTTCTGTGGCCAAGACAAAAGGCCAAAACGTTTAGTCTTTAACTAATTGTGCTTGTAGTTTTAGTTGTTTTAAAGTGGATAATGCAGTAATGTCACACACATTTGTCTGTTCTCCTTACAGGTTTAGATGTGTTTCTGATCTTCTGTGGACCAGCTGATGGTGAATAAAGAGCCACTACAGATGCATTACATTCAACAGAATCAACAAAAACAAACCCATGGTGATCATGTGTAGCTTTCCATGATGATCCAATCCTTGATTGAAAGTCATAAAAGGAACTTCAGACGTAGCTTAACTGTGAGCTCAGATGCAGGCCACTACAATATCAGACTCTGAAATTTATGTATATATGAACACTGAGCTTTGCATTCTGATTCACATTTTCATTAATCTTCCACCTTAATAATGTAATGGAGCTATAATGATTATTTGGCTTGATGGCATACATAAAAGGAATGTTGACAAATGTTTTTTTGTTTGTTTGTTTTTTATATTCATTCTCTTCAACTTACCAGTTCTTATGGTGTAAATAAATTATGCACATTCCTAAAAAAAAAAAAAAAAAAAAGAGATCTTATTATAAAAGGCCTCTACACATAATAGCACTGTGTATGTGCGCAAGGTGTTTTTAAATTTGATTGAGAAGATAGTCATATTCAAATGTTCACATGATTTTCCCCCTATTGATTGGCTTGAAAATGTAATTCACAGTGAGCTTGATTGGATTGACTGAGGTGTTTACATGAAGTTTACATCCATTATTCTTCTCCCTATATAGTAGTTTTATATAAAGTTCTTGATATGTGCATGTGTGTATGGGTATTCTGCTTACTCCATCTAGATGTAAATTACATTTTTATCTTAATTTTACTTATATGTTTGTTTTCTTTCATTTTGTTGTAAGTAGCCAGAGCTGATGAAAACAATGGCAAATAAAGGACATTATGATTCTGACTGATGTCTTGAATTTGAGCAAACACTCTTACTGCAGACGTCTACCAGATCTCCAGATCAATATATTGGATAGTCTTCTAATGTGTGAATCTGTGTGTAATCAATAATTGGTTAAAATGTATGCCTCCTAAGTTTTCATTCAATAAAAGCATGTTTGTTGCCAATTTGAAAGGACTTGATTCAATTCATAATGAGACTATTTGATTCACTTGATTTGCTAGGCCTATATTGTTTGTATGCTTCCCTAATGTGTCATTTATGCAACATTTATATATAGTATACTTAGTCAAAATCTGTCAGTAGGTTAGTTGTGTATAGGTCTATAGTGTTTTACTTCATTGTTGTATGTCTGTATTTATGTAGCACCGTGGTCCTGTGAGGCACGACATTTCGTTCCACTGTATGTCCACCACATGTAGCGGAATGACAATAAAGCTCAACTTGACTTGACGTGTCTTAGCTGTAGCGTTATTGTGAAAGAGCTCTCATCTGCTCATGTGAAAGTCAGTGGATGCCCCAAGGAAAGATCAAACGGGGTAATTCCTGTAAAGATTTTAAAAATGACTATAAAAGGTCGTCTATTAAATAAGACAAGTTTTAATAAATTTGCGATTGTTACAGTTTAAGGTATATTTCTGTCATTTTACTTTTCCCGGCATTTCAAAAACACTGGTGAAAAATGAAAATTCGGAAGGGAAATTAATTTAAATTACGCCCACTACACACAGCGTGTTTTACAAGAATTCAGGAAATTGTACTTGTTAGACAAATTGAGGCAGCTCAGCCTCTGAAAAGAGCCTTTGGGGTTTAACGACTTATGAAATCAAGCGTTTAAGCACGCTCTCCACGGATGCGGCGGGCCAGCTGGATGTCTTTGGGCATGATGGTGACTCTCTTGGCGTGGATGGCACACAGGTTGGTGTCCTCAAACAGACCGACCAAATAAGCCTCGCTGGACTCCTGCAGGGCCATGACAGCGGAGCTCTGGAAGCGCAGGTCCGTCTTGAAGTCCTGAGCGATTTCTCGCACCAGACGCTGGAAGGGCAGCTTGCGGATCAGCAGCTCGGTGGACTTCTGATAGCGACGGATCTCTCGCAGAGCCACGGTGCCGGGCCTGTAGCGATGAGGCTTCTTGACGCCGCCGGTGGCCGGAGCGCTCTTACGGGCGGCTTTGGTAGCGAGCTGCTTCCTCGGGGCTTTGCCGCCGGTGGATTTACGAGCCTTCTGCTTGGTTCTTGACATTTTTTCGAGTTTTCTGTCTTGTTTTCTTAAAGGAAAACACCACCGTTTTTTCATATTACAATATGTTCTTCCCTCAACTTAGACGAGTTGATATGTACCTCTCCCGTCTCAGTCCGTGCACTTAATCGCTCTAGCGCGGCACCACTATGCTAGCGTTTAGCTTAGCACCATTCATTTCTTAGGATCCAAACTGGGATAAATTTAGAAGCCACCAAACACTTCCATGTTTTCCCTATTTAAAGACGTTTACATGAGTAGTTACACGAGTAAGTATGGTGACACAAAATAAAACGTGGCGATTTTCTAAGCGGATAAAAATGATAACTATAATGTGTGGCTGAAGAGCACTTTGCAGCACTTCGACCTCGGCGCAGTAATATCATCACTCCTGAAAACTCTCCCTCTCCCATGTGACACTGAAGACTGGAGTAATGATGTTGAAAATACAGCTTTGATCACAGAAATAAATTACATTTGAAAATATATTCAAATAGAAAGCAGTTATTTTAAATAGTAAAAATATTTCACAATATTACTGCTTTTGCTGTATTTTGGATAAATGCAGGCTTGGTGAGCAGAAGAGAATTCTTTAAACAAAAAATCAAAATCTTACTGTTCAAAAACTTTTGACTGGTAGTGTAGATATGTATCATTGCATCTAGTTGTTTTGGATAAGAATAAAACGTCAGGTCCGACATTATCATGTCTTTTCGAATTTAAATCTAGATTTATTTGCATTGGCCCATGGAAACCTCTATGAACACACGTGACTTGACTTGGCAAAAAAAATTGCGGGGGACGAATTTACGGTTTATTAAGAAGTGTTAAATAAAAAAAAATATATATATATATATTAAAAAGCGTATTTTGCACTCATGGCACGCGCGCGCACACACTAGATGCCTGCCTCCGTTGCGAGTCCCTTATTAAGCACTTTACCGATTCAACTACTCTCCTCTCCCCTCCTGCCTGGCTCTTTGGCCCGCATCACTCACCGCAGAGCAAGCCTGTTTTTATAAAGCTGCTGTGAAACGTGGGGAAAGCCGATACGGAAGAAGTTGGGGTTTATTTAGGCGGAACAAAATACTTCATCGCTCCGTCTATAGCGCATTGTGATTGGGTGGTTTACGCTGTCAATGCAGGAGACAAACCAATGGGCCACTGACAGCTCGTTGTCCCTGCATGATGGTCCTTGGCAAAAAAAAAAAAAAAAAAAAATTCTGTCGGCCCACCGGGAAAATGCCCGGTATGCCCGGTTACCAGTCCAGCCCTGGGTACAAGGAACCGATCCATTTTTTTAAATAAAATGCTGACATTACGTGCGACTGCAAATCACGTTATTGCATTGCAGTATTTATGCATGTGTTTAATGAGTCAAATGTTTTTATTTTATTTCATTTTTTATGGGGGTGCTATGGGGGTGCTTTGGTTTTTCTTGGGGGTGCTGGAGCACCTGCTAGCCCCTCCCTAGCGCCGCCCATGCTGGAGTGTGACGTGATTTGTGTCATGTGCAGGTGCGATGGATCGCATACAAACCAATAGGGTGTCGGAATGGTATATGTTTTACTTCTCATCCAACCACAATCAAATTCACTCTATCCGGATGGCGCAATTTATCTGGATAGTTTTTTTTTTTTTTTTGAACGATGACAAGCCGGAATGAAAACAAGCCGAAATGAAATAGGAGTAACGAGGCTATTTTTAAAATGTAAGCAGTAGAAAGTACAGATAATTGCGTGAAAATGTAAGGAGTAGAAGTAAAAAGTCGGCTGAAAAATAATTACTCCAGTAAAGTATACATACCCAAAATTTCTACTTAAGTAAGGTAATGAAGTATTTGTACTTCGTTACTTGACACCTCTGTATATATGTAGCCCATATTCATTATTTTAGGATCGGTGGATAAGCAAATAGGATATGATGATAATTAACTGTAGTTCACTAAGACATAGTACAAACCCGCAAATGGTTTTATTTTAAAGAACGACTGCGGTGACAAATAAGACAATAATATCAAATAGTCCATCAGCATGAAATGTATGTGTGGATAATGGGAATAAAAACCTTGCTGAAATAATTATATATATATATTGTTTTTTTTTGCATATAGGCCTATCTAAAATGTTTTTGTTTACTAAAACAGCTGTTATTAAATCTGACCTACAGCAAATATTATTATTAATTAAGCAATAAATGTTCATATATTTTCTCTGCAACATTTTTATTTATACTTTTATATAGGCTATATTCACAAATTAAATTACTGTAAATTTGTAAAATAATGTTATGAAGATTTATACATGTGCTCAAACCTCTTCATAGACTAGTTTAATGCAGGCATTTCTAATCTGCAAGAGAAACAGTCAAAATCACACATACAAAAGTCTAAGCTCTTTAAACAAAGAAAACAAGTAGCATAACTTTACATGCAAATGTTAATACTTAAATCTACCTGACCATCAGTAAGTACATTTACAGACCTATCTATTAACATATTAAAATTAATTGACATAGACTCTTAGCTATAATCATTTACTTATCTAATTATATACTTTAGCGATTATTTAACACACCTCTTATTTGTCACTTCTGTTCTGATGGCTCATATTGTACAGTCTCCTACTGGACGCATCAGGAACAACAGGGGCGTAAATCTGTCTGGGCCATAGATCTGCAGCCTCCCCCTACTCCTCTCTGCCAGTCTTTCATTCTCATCTGTTGTAATGAGTGGATGAATGAACAGGAAAAAGTAAAAAAATAATAATGAAAATAATAATATATATATTAACAGACCCCAGCAAACACGTCAATGTGGGGCCCACGTGGGTTTCACATGGGCTACTGGGGTACAGAGTGGGCATGGGCTCAAAATGGGCATCTTATCTGGGGCCCACTTGGGTGACCCAGCTAGGACCCAACATGTGATTCCCAGTTGGGTAATTAATGGGAAATGTGTGCATGTGCTCAACATGGGCTACACATGGGATCCTTTTTTGTTTTATCAAATATACAAGTGCAAACATAATTAATCCCATATAGGGTGATAACATGGATATATACAGGTGCATCTCAAATCAAGTTATTTCAAAAAATGAAACTTTCATATATTTTAGATTCATTGCATGTAAAGTAAAACATTTCAAAAGTTTTTGTTTTAATTTTGATGATTAGAGCTTACAGCTCATGAAAGTCAAAAATCAGTATCTCAAAATATTAGAATATTTACATTTGAGTTTCAATAAATGTCCATCCATACAGTATAAATTATGGGTATCTCTTGTTCTTTGAAACCACAATAATGGAGAAGACTGCTGACTTGGCAATGATCCAGAAGACGAACATTGACGCCCTCCACGAAGAGGGTAAGTCACAGAGGGTCATTACTGAAAGGTGTGGCTGTTTACAGAGTGCTGTATCAAAGCATATTAAATGCAAATATAACTGGAAGGAAGAATTTGGGTAGGAAAAGGTGCACAAGCAACAGGGATAACTGCAATCTTGAGAATACTGTCAAGCAAAGCTGATTCAAACACTTGGGAGAGCTTCACAAGGAGTGAACTGAAGCTGGAGTCGGTGCATCAAGAGTCACCACGCTCAGACGTCTTCAGGAAAAGGGCTACCAAGACACTTCTGAACCAGAGACAACGTCAGAAGCGTCTTACCTTGGCTGTGGAGAAAAAGAACTCAGTGGTCCAAAGTCCTCTTTTCAGATGAAAGTAAATTTTGCATTTAATTTGGAAACAAGGTCCCAGAGTCTGGAGGAAGAGTGGAGAGGTACAGATTCCATGTTGCTTGAAGTCCAGTGTGAAGTTTCCACAGTCAGTGATGATTTGGGCTGCCATGTCATCTGCTGGTGTTGGTCCACTGTGTTTTCTGAAGTCCACAGTCAACGCAGCCATCTACCAGGAAATTTTAGAGCACTTCATGCTTCCTTCTGCAGACAAGCTTTATGGAGATGCTGATTTCATTTTTCAGCAGGACTTGGCACCTGCCCACACTGCCAAAGGTACCAAAAGCTGGTTCAATGACCATGGTGTTACTGTGCTTGATTGGCCAGCAAACTCGCCTGACATTGAACCCCATAGAGAATCTATGGGGTATTGTCAAGAGGAAGATGAGAGACACCAGACTCAACAATGCAGATGACCTGAAGGCCGCTATCAAAGCAACCTGGGCTTCCATACCACCTCAGCAGTGCCACAAACTGATCACCTCCATGCCACGCCAAATTGAGGCAGTAATTAAAGCAAAATGAGCCCCTACCAAGTATTGAGTACATATACAGTAAATGAACATACTTTCCAGAAGGCCAACAATTCACTAAAAATGTTTTTTTTTATTGGTCTTATGAATTATTCTAATTTGTTGAGATAGTGAATTAGTGGGTTTTTGTTAAATGTGAGCCTAAATCATCACAATTAAAAGAACCAAAGACTTAAACTACTTCAGTCTGTGTGCATTGAATTTATTTAATACACAAGTTTCACAATTTGAGTTGAATTACTGAAATAAATGAACTTTTCCACAACATTCTAATTTATTGAGATGCACCTGTAGTGCACATATGTGTCTTTAAAATATTTTTTGTTGTTGTTTTTACACTTGGATTACTTAATTTAATCAAAATCTAAAAATTCTCCTCCCTTTTTTTTTACAGTCTATGATTCCAATACTCGTGCATTTCTACCCAATTTTCAACTGACATTTAGCAAAAAAACAAAAAAGCAGCCACTTCAATTGTGCTGACAACTTTCTCGCGAGATTCCATCCCCCACAACATCAAACTACCGCGAGATGCAGCACCCTGCCTCGATCTGCATGCAGGGTGGATCCCGCGAGATTTCATTCAGCATTTCCCATCCCCCACGTGACGGCGGCACAACGCTGCATCACGCCAACGCCATTACTACTCACTGACTGCTTTGCTGTAATTTTCGGGAGAAGACCTTTGCCTTCAGTGTATCCAAGGTAAGAATTACAATTTTAAAACTGAAAATGTAATTACATTGTCTACAAACCATAATGTTAACCGAAACATAGTTTGGATTTTTGTCTCGTTATATTTTAGACATCATACTCAGACCGATCGGAGCCCCTCCCTCCGTCATACATGCGGTGCGCCCGATCAATCTCAATGTCACGGCCCCTCAAGGAAGGAATCCACTTGGAAAAATTAACTCTGAGGAAACCAGCCGCGTCGGGACCCTCCATCCCTTCTGGCAGCCCCACCAGTCTTACGTTGTTCCTTCTGCACCTGGCCTCCATATCTGTCATCTTCTCGGTGAGTCGCTCCAGCTGATTTCTTAAGTCTGTGACTGTCCTCCTATCCTCACGTGCATCTGTCTGAACAGAATCAACGTGGTCACGTGTCTGCTTCGTCTCGGTAGCTATGGCCTCAAATTCCTCTCTTAGCTCTTTAACAGACTTGTTGGTCGCTTGTATGTCCTCACACAGTTCGCGCAAAGCTGGAATCAGCACCGAGTCCATCGCATCTCTTACTGCCGAATTCACAACCGAATTCAAAGTGCTTTGCTGCTCTTTAAATGCTAGTTCAATTAAATATATTAGACTTAAGTTGTGCCATTTTAGCCTAGACATCCTTTAAAGAAATAAGAAAACATGTATTAGTAAAACGAAAGACAACATTATTTTATTTAGATCACCGAAACGGCCGTAAATTGCTTCGACATTAACATTACTTCCGGGTTTCCCCGGTTCGGGGATGGGGAATCACAAGGTGATGTATTTGATAGGGGCGTGGTTTATGACGTAACGCTTTGACATGGGCGGGGCTGTATTGGATGTGGGCGTGGCTTCTGACATCACACTTGGATGTGGGCGGGGTTGGATGTCCACCACAGGATGCAGCGAGCCCTACTTGGACTTTCCCGAGTCCTTTACCGCCTTTGCCTCTTCCAGACATTGCTACAGTTAGATCTTCATGCTTCTATGTTACACAATCGGACCTGACTGTGAACGCTGTGGAGACACAAGAAGAGCTTTACAATTGCTTACAGGACCTAGTTGAAACATGTCAAGGTGGAGTTATGCAATGTCATGATGCGCGTCAGTCCAGCGATATTCCATCAAATTTGAAATGAGCTCATTTTGTGCATACATTTTTTTAATTTCTCAGTTTAAACATTTGTTATGTTATCTATGTTCTATTGTGAATAAAATATTGGCTTGTGTGATTTTAAATTATTTTAGTTTTCATTTTATTCAAATAAAAAAAAAACATCCCAACCTTTCCGGAATTAGGGTAGTATATACATATATTCTCCATTAATTGTAATTTATTATATATGCATAAGATCTTTATATTAATCATTAATTAAAAATACCTAAACCTGATTGCATGAAACCTGATCATTCTGAATTATCTTATTTAATTTATGTTTTGATTGTCACAGTCAATTGTTTTGTATTACCAATACAGCATTTTTTCAAAAAGCTCTTTGATCTCAGAAGTTTGATTAGGGTACATAGATGATGGACTCAATATTAAGTAATTTAATGCAACAGCCATTTAAGGTTTAGCCCAACTAAATAAAGAAAGAAAGTATTTTAAAGAATTTAGATTAAAAAAATTGAGCAGGACAGACTTGATCACTAAGACGATCAAACTTGGGAAGAACTGCACAACCATGCTTAAAAATGTGAAAAAATGGATACAAGCCCCGCTAGAAATGTTACGTTCCCAGAACGTCCTCAGAACGTCCCTGCTGGTGTCAAGGACGTTGCCTAGTAACGTCCCCAGAACGTTCTGAGACGGTCACGATGTCGAGTTCTTTAAAGGGTTGGGGGACGTTATTTGGAGGACCTTCCCAGAACATTCAGGACGTTTAGGGGACCATTTTTTATTTGAAAATTTGACGTTCCCAAAACGTCCGCAGAACGTCCACGCTGGTGTCAAGGACGTTGCCTTGTAACGTCCCCAGAACGTTCTGAGACGGTCACGATGTCGAGTTCTTTAAAGGGTTGGGGGACGTTATTTGGAGGACCTTCCCAGAACATTCAGGACGTTCTCGGGACGTTTAGGGGACCATATTTTATTTGAAAATTGACGTTCCCAAAACGTCCTCAGAAAGTCCACGCTGGTGTCAAGGACGTCGTCTAGTAACGTTCCCAGGACGTTCCGAGACGGTCATGATGTTGAGTTCTTTAAAGGGATGGGGGACGTTATTTGGAGGACCTTAACAGAACATTCAGGACGTTTTGGGAACGTTAAGGGGACCATTACTATAGGAAGTTCCCAATTGGTCTCTACACTACATTGCCATAACGTTTGCAGGACCAACCTAGAATGTTTTTAAAAAAAATTTTGGTGCTATTTTGGTACTTCCATCACATTTACTGAATGTTTTCAGAACCTTTAATAACACATTACAGGAAACTATAGGGGATCAACCTAGCATGTTACTGCAGCACTTCTTTCAAACTGGTTCTTGGTCTGCAGAACCTTAATCAGGCACTGTGTTCACGCTTAACACATTCATACATAAAATACAAAGCAGGAAAACATAATTCATTTATTTTGTGAACAAAAACAGATTATAAACGAATATTAAATATGGTCATACATAGGAAGGGTGGGGGAGATAGAGAGGGGGGAACTCAGTCAATTCAGTTCAAGTTTCAAGTTGTATTTGTCACATACACGACTATACAGAGATTGCATAACCAGCAGTGAAATGTGAGTCGGGTCCGCTCCATGGACAGTGCAAATATTGTAGAATACAACACAAGGGAAGTATACATAAAATAAAATGAATAAAAAATAAGATATAAAGAACAAAATATAAGGTATAAAAGAATGTGCATGACAGTATGCTGTAGAATTAAATTCAGGACAGTACTACATACAAAATATCAAAGTTCAAATTGGCTTAATTGCCATGACAATTTCCACAGTAAAGCACCAAAATGTGTCCAAATAATGGAAACAGTAACAAGAAAATAACAATTTATATTAATTATATATTCAGTGTGTGTGTGCGTGTGTCAGTCACTGTCTCCATCTTCAGGAGGTGTCCCAAGTTGTTCTTCCGCTGCCTGAAAAAAAGCAAATAACAATATTTAGCAATCACTTCAATTAATTGCTTTTAATTACACTTAGGTGTATAAGTATAGAGGACCAAACCTGCAAAAACAAAACAAAACAAAAACAAAAACATAAATTATATATACATGTATATATATTTATGTGTGTGTGTGTGTGTGTGTGTGTGTGTGTGTGTGTGTGTGTATACACATATACAGTTGTGCTCATAAGTTTACATACCACTTGCAGAATATGCAAAATGTTCAGAATTTTAACAAAATACCAGGGATCATGAAAATTGCATGTTATTTTTTTATGTAGTACTGTCCTGAATAAGCTATTTCACATAACAGAAGTTTATACTCCACAAGACAAAATAATTACTGAATTTATAAAAATGACCCCGTTCGAAAGTTTACATACCCTTGAATCTTAATACTGTGTTGTTTCCTGGGTGATCCACGACTGTTTTTCTGTGTTGTGATAGTTGTTCATGAGCAGTTCAACTGCCTGCTGTTCTTCAGAAAAATCCTTCAGCTCCTGCACATTCTTTGTTTTCCAGCATCCTCTGCATATGTGAACTCATTCCAACAGTGACTGTATGATTTTGAGATCCATCTTTTCACACGGAGGACAACTGAGGGACACAGACACAACTATTACAAAAAGATGAAAACATTTGCTGATGCTTAAGAAGGAAACACAAAGCATTAAGAGCCAGGGGGTGGAAACTTTTTTAAATGGATGATTAGGATAAATTGTACTTATTTTGTCTTTTGGGAAACATGTAATTATTTATGTAGTTGCTGAAGAGCAGTACTAAATGAAAAAAGAAAAAAAAAAAGATATTTAAACAAAATTTACACATCATCATCCAGTTCAAAAGTGTACACCCTCTGGCTCTTAATGCCTTGTGTGGCCTTCTCGAGCATGAGTAAATATTTTCACCTTTTGTAATAGTTGTGTATCATTCCTTCAGTTGTCCTCCGATGGAAAAGATGGAACTCAAAATCATACAGTCACTGTTGGAAAGAGTTCACATATGCAGAAGATGCTGGAAAACAAAGAATGTGCAGGAGCAGGAGGATTTTTCTGAAGAACAGCAGGCAGTTGAACTGCTCAAGACAAACAAGGGACTCATGAACAACTATCACAAAACAAAAATGGCGCAAATCAAACGATCCGTCGGACCTGACTAGGTATCAGTCTTTGCATTCGTCTTTCTCTACTGAGGTCCACACTGCCAAATCCTCACACTTCCACAACAAGATCAACAGTGCTCCAGACATGCGTGATCTCTTCAGAACATTTAATTCTCTCCTCTGTCCCCCTCCACCACCGCCCACCACTTCTATAACAGCTGACGACTTTGCCACTTTTTTCACCGACAAAACTAGAACAATCGGTAACCAGTTCTCAACTCCACACACACAGGACCTCCAACCAACCACATCCACTGCTCAAACTCCCATCTTCTCCTTCTGTCCCCTCACCGAGGCGGAAGTATCCAAACTTCTCCTCTCCTGCCATCCTACAACATGTCCTCTTGACCCAATCCCCTCTCACCTTCTCCAAGCAATCTCTCCCACACTCTTACCGGCACTCACACACATTATCAACACATCTCTCCGCACTGGCATCTTCCCCACAGCGTACAAGCAGGCCCGGGTAACCCCACTGCTCAAAAAACCTACATTAAACACTTCTCTTTTAGAAAACTACAGACCTGTCTCTCTCCTTCCATTCGTAGCGAAAACACTCGAACGAGTTGTCTTCAACCAACTCTCACTGTTCCTTTCACAGTACAACAAACTGGATGATAAACAGTCAGGTTTCAGGAGTGGCCATTCAACAGAGACTGCGCTACTCTCAGTCACTGAAGCCCTACGAGTCGCAAAGGCCGATTCCAAATCATCAGTCCTCATTCTGCTCGATCTTTCTGCTGCTTTTGACACTGTCAATCATCAGATCCTCCTGTCCACCCTCTCATCGCTGGGCATCACTGGGATTCCACTTCGCTGGTTTGAATCCTATCTCACCGGTAGGTCCTTCAGGGTGGCCTGGGGTGGGGAGGTATCCAAAGCACATCAACTGGTCACTGGGGTTCCTTAGGGATCGGTTCTTGGACCCCTTCTCTTCTCAACATACACTACATCACTGGGACCCATCATACAGGCACATGGCTTCTCCTACCATTGCTACGCCGATGACACACAGCTCTATCTCTCTTTTCAACCAGATGATACAATGGTAGCTGCACGGATCTCAGGCTGCCTGGCGGACATCTCGGCATGGATGAAAGAACATCACCTACAGCTCAACCTGGCAAAGACTGAGCTTCTTGACTTCCCTGCCACTCCGACTCTACAGCATGACTTCTCGATTCAATTAGGCACATCAATAATTACCCCATCAACTTCGGTCAGAAATCTTGGTGTAATCTTTGATGACCAGCTGACCTTCAAAGAGCACATTGCAAAGACTGCTCGATCTTGCAGGTTTGCGCTACACAACATCAGAAAAATCAGGCCCTTCCTGACAGAGCATGCTGCGCAACTTCTTGTCCAGGCCCTTGTCGTTTCTAGGCTGGACTACTGCAATGCCCTTCTGGCTGGTCTTCCATCAAACACAATCAAACCTCTACAAATGATTCAGAATGCAGCGGCACGACTGGTCTTCAATGAGCCCAAAAGAACCCATGTTACACCTCTCTTCATCTCACTGCACTGGCTACCAGTGGCAGCTCGCATCAAGTTCAAGACACTGATGCTTGCATACAGAACGACCACAGGCTCAACACCCTCCTACTTCCACGCACTATTACAAATCTACATCCCCTCCAGAAGTCTGAGATCTGCTAGTGAGCGACGCCTTGTGGTACCATCACAGAGAGGCTCAAAATCACTCTCCAGAACATTCTCATTCACCATTCCTGGATGGTGGAATAATCTTCCCACCCCTATCCGGAATGCTGGATCCCTGTCAATCTTCAAGCAACAACTGAAGACTCATCTCTTTCGGTACTACTTGACTTCATCCTAAACTTAAAAAAAAAAAAAAAAAAAAAAACTTTCCCTTTATCTTTCTCTCCTTCCCTTGCTAGCTTGTACTTATTTGAACAATGACTGAGACTTGGTGTTACGAGCACTTCCTCTGTCTGATTGCCTCTTCAAGATGAATCGCTTTATGTACTCCCCAATTGTAAGTTGCTTTGGATAAAAGCGTCTGCCAAATGACTAAATGTAAATGTAAAAACAATCGTGGATCACTCAGGAAACAACACACAGTATTAAGATTCAAGGGTATGTAAACGTTTGAACAGGGTAGTTTTTATAAATTCATTTGTAGTATGTAAACTTATGAGCACAGCTGTGTGTATATATATATATATATATATATCACATCATCCAGGCTGTCTGGAATGAAATGAAGAAACAGAACAAACTGAGACAGACTAAATCCAGAAGAACTGTGGCAACGTCTCCAAGATGCTTCAAAATACCTATCTACAAAGCTACAGTACTGTTAAAAGTTCTAGGCACTTGTGTGAAAATTCTGTTGAGGATGCTGTCAACAATAATCTCATAAATAGATGTAATTTATCAATTAAGTTATATTAATTAAATTAAATCAACATTTGTTGTGACCATCCTTTGTGTTTAAAGCAGCTTTTGCCCTCGGTGCACTTGCGCATAGTTATTCAGGTAGCTTTGCAGGTAGCTTTCTTGAAGCGTCTTGGAGACACAGTTCTTCTGGATTTAGTCTCAGTTTGTTCGGTTACTTCATGTCATTCCAGACAGACTGATGATGATCAGATCAGATCTCTGTATGGAGCACTGGCTGTTGTCAGGCTCCTTGTGCAAACAAAAATCTCACTGCATTATTACAATTAATGGCAAAATGAATGTTTGGAAATGTAAACTGATATTTCCACTGACAAACTACAGCAAAAGATAGAAATAACGAACTTAAAACTGTTTTTTTAGTTGGTGAAAATACTACTGGCCTAAGACTTTTGCATAGTACCGTATATAGATAGATAAATAAATAAATGTAATAGAAAAATAAATAAAGTAATAAATGCTTGGATGAAATAAATATAATTCACTTGGGGACACTTAATTTCTAGCGATTATCGTAAATTTGATTTCACAGATACTATTTAAACTAAACTTAGCTAGACAATGACATCTCCGAATTCAATAATGAAATGCCTTTAACTGAAAATTGAGTGTTTAATCTTATTATTATACATTACTGACACTCTATCCTCCAACTTGATACTGTTAAGTGCTTTGACACAATCTGTATTGTTAAAAGCGCTATATAAATAAAGGTGACTTGACTTGACTTGTAATAAAATTTTATCCTGAATTAATTTTATTACCTTTTTTATTTATTGATTATTTTCTGTATTTATTTTTTAACTTATTCATTCTTTCATCTTTTTTATATTTAATTCATTTATTTATTTTTAAGTTTATTTATTTATGTATGCATTCATTTATTGTATATATATATTTATTCATTCCCACATGTATTTATCTCAAGATTTATTTATTTTTACTTTTCCGTGTGCAACATTGACATTTCTTAATACTGTGACGAGTCGGCTGCCTCCCCCTAATTATCAGCATCTCCCCGTCCCTTAATCGCCGCCCTTCACCAGGCTCCCGACGGGAGTGGGTGTGTGAGAGAGGAGGGGGCGCTGAAACAGCCAGGTCTGGCGGCGTGTGATGAGGCACACCTGAAGTGAATGGAGCCTCATCACCGCCGCTGTTATATGCCGAGTGCGCCTCTCCTCTGGAGACCGGTCTCTTCCCCGTGCATGCACGCTGGTGTCCTCGTGGGTCCAGGAAGGGAGCGTTGAGAGAGCAAGTGCCGCACCCGTTACACGGCTGACGGGCCAGGATGCCGGGCCGTATAGTCCCCGGAGGGGCCGTGGGCCGAAGGAGGATGAAGCTGCTAGGAGAAGCCGCCGCCCCTCGCGCTCCGGACCCGAGAGGGGAGCCCGTGCGGCCGCCGGACTCCGCCCCTTACCTGGACCCTTCCTTCCAGAACACTGCCCCTCCTTCACAACCCGCGCAGCACGACGAGGACACCAGATCCCCTGTTTATTTTGGACACTTCATCCCCTTTGGACACTTTATTTTATTATTTCTGTTCAATAAAAGCCTCTCCGAGGCCTGACGCCACACCCACTGTGTCTGTCGTTTGCTCCTCCTGCCACAATACACATTAACAAAAATATTTTTATAAGGTGAAAAACATCTTGTTAAAACTATAAACTTACACAACCAGTCAAAAGTTTTTTAACAGTAAGATTATTAATGTTTTTTTTTTTAAGTCTCTTCTCACCGAGCCTGCATTTATTTGATCCAAAGTACAGCAAAAGCAGTAATATTGTGAAATATTTTTACTATTTAAAATAACTGCTTTTTATTTGAATATATTTTAAAATGTAATCTATTGCTGTGATCAAAGCTATATTTTCAGCATCATTACTGCAGTCTTCAGTGTCACATGATCCTTCAGAAATCATTCTAATATGCTGATTTGCTGTTCAAGAAACATTTATTATTATTATTATCAATATTTAAAACAGTTGAGTATTTAGTAGATTTTTTTCAGGATCCTTTGATGAATAGAAAGATCCAAAGATCAGCATTTATCACTATACCATTCAAAAGCTTGGAGTCAGTATAATTTTTTTTTTTTTTTTTTTTTTTTTTTTTTTTGGGGGGGGGGGGGGGGAATTATAGAAATATAGAAGATGCTTCAAATTGTTCAAAAGTGATGATAAATACATTTATAATGTTACAAAATATATGTTTTAGATAAATGCTGTTCTTCTAAACTTAAAAAAAATATATACTCCGATGTTTTCATCATAATAATAATAAATGTGTTTTGAGCAGCAAATAAGAATATTAGAATGATTTCTGAAGGATAATGTGACTGGAGTAATGATGCTAAAAATTCAGCTTTGAAATCACAGGAATACATTACATTTTAAAATATATTCAAATAGAAAACAGTTATTCTAAATAGTAAAAATATTTCACAATGTTACTGTTTTTGCTGGACTTTGGATCAAATAAATGCAGGCTTGCTGAGCAGAAGAGACTTCTTTAAGAAACTTTACAAAATCTTACTGTTCAAACACTTTTAACTGGTAATGTATGGCATTATAACATGACATTGATCCCTTTTTCTGGCCTGTCAGCAATATGCTGCTGCAAATTTGATAACCCTTTTTGCAAGATGAGCCTACCTTCTGAGATGACATCATGACAGCCTGTATGAAGAGGGCAGGGTACATGGCAGGGTCTGGAAAGCACAGAAAAGGGCACAGTATGAAAACATTGCATTCACTGCATGTGATGGAGAGATTGGAAATTTCCTTCCATCACTGTATTCACTGTTAATGTTGGTTCTGCTTGTTTGTATGTCCTCGTCTAGCTAAGTAGGCGTGGTTATAGGAAGAGCAAACTGAGAAAAGTTCTTAGTTTAACTAGTGTATGTAAGTGTTGGAGCAAATGTTTGGGGTTATCCATTCTCTTTTCTATTGTATTTTAATTGGATCTATCTACTTAAACTCTTGTTTCTACATCTCCTGTATATCATAGGAGTCAAAAGTTTCTTATAAAAAAATGGTATGTTCCAAATTGTTGAGCGGGGAAAAAAAATGTATTTAAGATGGCCGCCACTAATAGTAAGGCAGTGGACGGATAGAGGCACTTGGGACAAGTATTGCTGTGAACACAGTTGCCAAGTCCACGTATTATACGCGACTTTGGGCTTCTTTTTTTGTAAAGTTGCGGGAAAAAATCCCTGGTCGCGGGTTGTGGTTTTTTGGGTTTATTTTAAAAAATATGGTTGATTGTTAGGGAAATCTGACAAGCAACTTCGTTTCTTTATTTATGTTCGCCATATTCTCCAATATATTGATTGACACTCTGTTTGCTCGCAGTTAATAGCCAACCAGTGCAATAATATAAGAGCCGTAGAGTAATTTGCCATATGTTCCGCCCCTCATTGGAGAATAATCACATTCAAAAAGAAGACGCGTGACGCTGTAATCCAAGCGATGATAGAAGAAGACGTAGAGGAGTGGGAGGACTTTCTTTTAGCCTAATTTTTACAATGTTTTTGTAATGTATTAATTATCACGGGCTGTAATAAAAAACAAGTAGTCATATCCTTATACTGAGTAAATACATTTGGTTTGAATAGCCTGGTATGGCAAGATGTCTTAAAATGTATTTGTTTTTTTAACATTTAAACTTAGACCACATTATTAGATTACCTTTTGACTTCATGAATACACATAAACGACAGCTTAATGATTTTTTAAAATCTTTTTTATAATATTTGTAATAATATTATAGAATATTTTCTTGTTTAATATAATATATATTATAATTTAATATAATATTTTATATATTTTTCTATAATATTTATGTGGCATTTTGTTTTTTTATGTCATTTATTTGATAGTTATGTATACATTATTTTATTTTAAATGGTAGAAAAAGCTGTTTTTGACCTCAAAATAAAGCACTTTCTCTCTGTACATGGCTGTAACGAGCAGTTTTGTGGTGCTTGGAATTCTTTATAATTAATTAAAAACAAATATTGCCACATTGATGGCTCAAGAAGGTGTAATTGTTCAAATAACACATTGTTTAATTTTAAAATATATATATATACAATTGTAACCAAGTGTTTTTCAAGTGTAATATTTCTGTAAAGGCTATGGACAGAAAAAAATGACATTTCCATAGAATGACCCCTATATATTTTAGGCTATAAATATGTGTCTATGTTACAGCTCTCCTTTGAAGCTCTTGTGTTTTTCTCCTTTTCCATCTCTCCAATCCTATTCTGCTCACAGGTGAAGATGAGTTTTGTTCCCACTTTTGTTGTAGTTTGCTAATTTTTGTAAAATAGCTTCTGTTTTTGCTTTTCAGATAAAATAGTGGTTTCAGTGTAATATGTTGCAGGCTCATTTATTGGTAATAAATAATTGATAATAAATAATATTGATGATAATAAATCATCAAAAAGAATATTGGGCTTGTTTTTGAAGCTGCGGTTGCTTATTTGTCTCGCGAGAGTTGGCAACTTTTGGCTGTGAATCATGTGAAACTCCAGTCTCAACGTTGAAGAGGGGAGTTGGTACTGTTTTTAATACTTGCAGTTCTAGTTTTAGACTGTTTTTATTGCAATCTTTGCAAGGAAATGACCATTTTTGTAACAACATAGCATTACAAAAAATATGTTGGGTCGCTAATCCCACTCCTACCTTTAAACCTAACCACAGCCATTTCTTACAGTAACGTAATGCTATAAATAAAAGCATGACGGACAGATAAGTGCAATTCAATAATTTACTGCAAAATGTCAAAAGCATTAACAAAAGTAGTCCAAATGATGATGCGTTGCAGCCGCAGGTGAAATACAATAGTTTTGTGTGAGATACAGAGCAGAATTTAAATTGAAAATATTATTCAGATTACCATCCCGATCCTCTCTCGTGCATCATTCAAATGTACCTCACCAGAAGCACGGCATGACGCAATCTGTGGCGAAGCAGGCGAGTATGGGATCATATTCCCGCCAAAAGTATTGCAGTCACGGATAAAAAAATAACAAGCATGAAAACAAAATTTAAAAACGCAAGTAAAAATATATTGGCGGTGACGTCACTCCAGTGCGCCTCATTAGCTGCCGATGCTCAGTGTTCTGTTCACTTGTACAGGTGAAAATGGATTACTGTCAGCTGGGAAACATATTTCCGTACAGGACACTGTTATATGTGTCTGTCTGTCACTGCTGTACGCCTGCCTGGCGATCCGTTAACGTTAAATGAGCCGTCTTAGTGACTCGTCGTGGTTATATTCACCTGTATTTATTCGCCTATATGCAGGGCCGCATTAACACCGTAAGGGGCCCCTGGGCTTTACCTCTTGAGGGGCCCTTCATCAACGAGATCAGTCTACATTCATTCAGTCTTGATAATCGATAATCACAAAGCGCGAGTCATCAGCCTTTAATTTTGCAGTAATAAATGCCATTAACAAAACATCCAAACCTAAAGGTCTGTCATATAAAATATACACAAATATCACTGCATGAACTACACATATGCACATAGTCGGACATATTTTACACAGATAGGCTATCTAAAAATGTGTAGCATTTAATTGTGTTAACGTTGGTTAAATTCATTATGAACTAACATTAAGTTAGGAACAGTGCAGGAAGGTAAATTAGTGAAGGTAAATGTAGCCTACACCTTCACAAAACAGTCTGTGCACTTCTGATTTACCTTCACAGATATGTCTTTCTGCTTGTGGATCTTCACATTTTTTTAAAATCACTAATTTAAATTTTTAATGTACTAACTAATGAGTGAAACCTTTGTAACGAGCTGCAGTAGCAAAGTTTTTAAGTGTTTACCATCAAAGTTGTATTTTAGCCTTTTTATTTAGGCCTACAATTAAGGCCAAAGGCTGGACAATAAGGACTGCCCAATCAGATGGCCTGGTGCCAGTTTTAAGCCTTGCCGACTTAAACATTCAAGAGAGTTTAAAGCATTAAAGGGCAAGAAGACATGAAAGGTAGGTCCACTCAGTAGCCTATGTTCTGTGTGCACATAGAGCCGTGCGTCTCAGCCAGCGAGCCCCAAATTGCCTTTCTTTCCGCAACTTGCCCTTGAACAGAAAAAAGCATACAAACAGGGCCGCTGCTGGCCAAATGGATGCCCTAAGCAGGATTGTATTGTTGTGCCCCCTCCCTTAAATATTATGGAAGTTAAAAAAAAAAAAAAAAAAAAAAGCATCTAATATAGGGGTCAAAATAGAATTTTAATAAAATCTAAAAGTACATAAATAAATTGTAATTAAATTGTATTATTTACAAATTACAATTGTAGCTCTAGACAGTTACCTATGGCAGTAATACACTTGTCTGATTGATTTTATAGTCTCAAGCACTCAGAAATCACGCAAAAGAAAATTAAGCAGTTTTACTACGAAAACCATGGTTAATTTTTGTAAGGGTTGTGATGTCCACATGTTTTTTGTTGAAGAAATTATAGAGGCTGTGTCATCTACAGCACAAGGTGGCCAAAAAATAAAGATTAAGTGGATATTTGAATTAAATGTTTGGTCAATAGTCTATTAAACAAGGATATGATCGTATTGTAAGTATAACAGCAGGCCTTAGGCTCCCTTTACAGGCATTTCTAACATGTAATGCTGAAAAAAGCAATAGACACCATCACAAAATGTGTAATGGTTTTACTGGTTATAATGGGACTTGTATTAGTTTTAAAGGAAACTGTAATGGACCCTGTAGGTCTCTACTGGTAATTGGTCACCTTCTATTGGTGGCTTGTTAAAACCAATAAATAATGGAATATGTCCCAAAACACACTACAGAAAACCATTTTTTAATGGTTAAAAGTTGATGGTTTGTAATGGTATTTGTGATTTATTTGTGATGGTATTAGAATTTTCTGTGATATTGTTTTTTTTCAGCAGGGTTGCCTCATTGTTTTTATATAATGCATTTTAAGTCATTTTAAAGGCTGTTGTTGGTTTAGGTATGTTTTTATAATGACAAAAAATATTATCTTAATACTTCTTTGTATATTATTATTTGAAGTACACTGTTAGCAATTGATGTAATTTTTACAATAAATTTTACAACAACGCATTGTATTCACGTTTTTACTGTAAATGCAAATGCATGATGGGAAATTTACGGACAGTCCTGTAATATTATTGTAACTACACCGTAGAAGCATTTTTTTACAGCCACCGCATAGCATTGTGGGATCGCAGCTGTTTGAATTTTAAAATTACGCGGCCAACGGTAACTTACCAGAAGTATTTAAACATGTTTGGAAGAAGGAACACGTCTCAGGTATGTAACATAAAATCTATTTTATAAGTCTATGGAAATATTACCGGTGATCTGAATGAGTGCTGATTGTTTCGTTTGGTATATTTTCAGATTTCTCTTGAACTGACCGCGGTGAAGTTAGTTTCAAATGGCGTCTTCTTAAGATCATCGCACACTGAGTCCGAGATTTTCGCGTGCGTTTTTCCGTTTTCCTCATCCTTTCCTATCCAAATGCATGCTACGGATGCGAAAACGCAGAAAATCCAAACTGATCCGAATTTTTTTATGACAGACGAAAGTGTCGGAGGCAGTGTGTAAACCTGATTGACACAACGTGAGGTCGTATTTATTTTTTAAAGTGCGAAAATTTCGGACTCCGTGTGCAATGACCTAATTTAAAACTAGCTTCACCACGGTCCTGAATGGTCAACACCGAAGGAAAAGGCAAACTGAGCTGCAGCAGCTGTAACACACCGCAGGATCAGCTGCACACCTGCTAGCTGGATTATTTCAGACACTGATTTGTTGTTGATTATATCTAAACGGCATCTCCTAGGCTCGCTTGGAACCTCGACGACGGGAGGTGATACGGAAAAAGGTAACTTTACCACATGCAAAACCACCACAATGACGACAGCTCAAATAACGTTAGAATAATTAGTGTTAGCCCATAGACTGTAAAAATAAGCATTAGCCCCGTCAGCTTCCTCAGCTCAGGTTATTATTGCATTGATTACACGTGCTACCGGACATGCTATTGTAACGTTATGACTTCTGTTTTGCTGTCTTTTAATCGGGGGTCTTGAAGTCATTGTGGTTTGCACACTAGTATGATTGGCAACAGTAACGACTGGCCATTTCTGTTTTAAGGGCCTGTTCTCTCACTTCAGTGAGTTTTCATTTCATCTGGAGAAGCTGCCAGCAGCCATTGAGCAAAGAAGCAAGACCATAATCGAGTAAGTTACTTTGAACAACACAAGACAACAGGTGTGGGTGAAGTCTTAGATGCCTATCCAGAAGAGAATGGCACACTAAGCAAAATAATGTTATTTCAAACAGAAAACAATTATTTTGCTTACCCCATTGGCAGATTATTTTGCTTGTTTTAAGCAAAAACTCACTTAATTTTGTAACTCGGATGCAATGTAAGTCGCTTTGGATAAAAGCGTCTGCTAAATGCATAAATGTAATGTAATTTTGACTTGTTTTTTCTGAAAACAAGACAATAATTTTTACTTGTCTAGAAAATCCTTCCTGATTTAAGAATTTTTAGATACTTTGTTTGGAAACAAGACAAAAAAATCGAAGTAAGAAAGCATTTTTTTGCATTGCAGCAAGGCCATCTGCATTATCCCATACCTACTGCCCACTTTAATGAGAATGTCATCTTTCTTAAGGTTGGTGTGAGTATAACTTGCACGTACACACACAAACTTACTCTGGCTCATTCTCTCTTCTAACAGTTATTTTGTAAATTGCTCGTGCAATACCATTGTGTTGGTAATATAGTCTCCACACAGACTATCTATTCCAAATTATTCTGATATTCCATAGACCGTCTGAACTGCTATAGGGAGTGGTTAATCTGTTGACTGGTTTTACTGTTTTAGACAGCGTAGCATACATATATTTAAAACATTTGCCATTGTTTTTATTCAGTGTTGAGTCGACCATTTTCTTTGTCTCAAAGCCAGACTGTATGGAATATTAAAATAATAATAGGTTTGTAATTGGTATTTGTGTAATTGGTAATACATTTTGTAATGTTTGTATGTTTTTTTATTTATTCCCTAGTCCTCTGCCACAGCTGCTGATATCCAGAAAGAGACCCTACCCAGCACACCTTGATTAATTGTACAAGGTATATTCTTCCCTTATTTTAAGGTTTATTACAGGGCTTAAGGTTTTCTGGTAATTCTGGCGCATGGCCGTTGTAGATTAAAAAAATAATTATGAGGTAAAATCAAAGTATTGAGACTGTGACTATAAAAAGCTAAAATATACCTGATTTAATTTTGGCCACTATCCCCATTTGAAGTAGTATCCTTGTCCAGTGATACACAGCTCCCAGTGCTTCTGCGTCAGTTGAAACGCTCTCTGGAACATGTTATTTAAGAGGATCTAAGCATATCCAGCGTGCTCCAATGTGACAACACACACGCTCACAGCGTGTGGAAAACACGCAAGTTTTCAAAAATGAAAACTGGGTCACCGTTTTGACATAGTAGAGGACACACATCTTAGATGGTGCTGGATAGGTTTAAATAGCGAGGCTTTCAGGGAGCGTTCCAACCAAGCCAGGAGCACTGAGAACTGTGTATCACTGCACAAGGAGACTACTTTGAACGGGATAGCAGCCAAATATAAATTTGCAAAAAATATAAATAATTTTGATTTTATAGGCGCACTGAACTTTTTTTTTTTTTTTTTTTTTTTTATATTGCACCCTGAACATATTTCAGGCGCAGACAGTTTCCTTGCTTTAAGCCCTGTTAATAGTTGTTACATGGATATGTGTCAAAGAAGAAAGGAAAGACTGTAATTCAACATAAGTCTATTGCATCCATAAAAAGCCTAGTCTAAATTAGCAAAAACCATACCATAACTTTGTCTCCCAGCCGATAAAATTGGTACTTTTGCCCATGATGCCAACACCGCCACTCGTGTGTGTGTGTTTATGTAGTGCAGCTTTCTAGTGATCTTTTAGTTATATTGTGTTAATGCATTTCAGGAGAGACACTAAGCGCAGATAAGTGGATGATGTCCATGGAAGGAACGATTGTGATGGGGCCCCACAACAATCTTTTGAATGGAGTGGCAGCGACCTTCGCTGCTTACTATATGTTCAACTTGCAGTATCCTAAAGAGGCCTCAAGCACTCTTGAATTTGTCCAAAGGTATGTTTAAACTGTTTACACACTAATAAAGAAAATAGATCCATCATTCTCATATGGAACGTCCCATGAATCACTTTCTTTTTGTTCAGTATTGTTAGGCTCTATGATATACTCTATACATCCAATTCATTTGCATCTTTTAAGCGCATTCGTAAAAATTTGGGAAAAAAAAATAAAAAATACTTGGAGAGCATTTCCATCAGCTCTGTTATGCGAGTTAGAAATGGTCCTGAACAGCTGTGGGATCAAAACGTAAGGGGCAGCTTAAATGGGTCAAATGATGCTTTTTTTAAAGATCATTATTTTGTGTATTTGGTATAACAGAATATGTTGACATGCTTTAATGTTCAAAAAACACATTATTTTTCAAATACTGTACATTATTGTAGGTCCTCTATGCCTCGCCTCTCTCAAGCGCTTCGTTTTCTACAAAGTCCCTCCTTCCGACAAGCACAGTCTGCTCTGATTGGCCAACTGGCACAGTGCATTGTGATTGGCCGAACACCACAAGCCGCGTCGGAAATGTAACGCCCCTCTCCATAATTTGCAAGCCTTAGCTTTCAAAATAAAAGTAAAGACAGTTAATAATGTCCTTAGTTTTACCATCAGTTCAAGCCCGAGAGGGGAGTCACGTGACCGACACAGTGATGAAGCCGCGGTTGTGATGTGACCCTGTCTCCCTCTTCTCACACACGCGAACAAACACACACACACACACACGCACGCAACGCTGCGCTGCGACCCCATCTCTCGCTCTCACACTCGCGCACACTCACACACACACACACACGACACGCAAAACTCTGCATTTGAACAGTCAATAGCAAATACTTATGTGGGGGCGTGTTTGAATGAGCCGTTTTTGGGGGGCGTGGCAGAGTCTTTGATAAAGAATTATAAAGAAACATTGATAAAGAATATCTCTTTGGTTTTGAGACTTTAGTCTTTGCAACTTCAGGGATCTTATCTATGCACAATCAGCTTGTAACACTCAAAAGAGAAAGCAAAACTTGAAATCGCATCATATGACCCCTTTAAAACACTTGATAGAATTGCAACAAATGTGAATTTATGCGAATACATCCGTTCCCATCAACGAAATAGCTAGTCAATCCACAAAAGTTTTTATTCACATTAGAATATTTTATGTGAATTTTAACCATTTCCAGTCAGGATTATTATTATTTTTTTTTTTCAAATGGTTAAAATGTGCATTAAAAAACTGGATGGAGACACAGCTATTGCCGTTAAGTGTCTGTTCTACCTAGAGTTGGTATTCCCCTGCAGGACATTTATGTAAACAAAGAAGAGTCTTAACAGACAACAGTTTAACATTACAACTTTCATTAATTAAGTCAAATTTTTTGAAGTATGGTTAAGGTATTTTGCAGACGCTTTTGTCCAAATCGACATACAATATAGTACATACATACAATGACATTATATATTTAAGAAAAACAATGGAAAAGCAAATGTAATTCTAAATGTCAAGTTGTAAAATTTGTTAATGTTAAATACATCAAGGTCATTTTCTTCTACAAGCAAGTAGGAATAGGTTACATTTTGTGTTTTTTACACAGTATTCATCATTAACAGATATGAAAACTTTTTTTTTTCTCTCTCTCTCTCTGTTTTCAGAGCTTTTTGTGGAATCAGCTCCCAGACGGGCAGCAAAGCACGGGCTCAACGCACCTGTCTTCACCCTCTTAAGAAAACTCCTGTACTTTGAGTTGATGGGCTAGTATTGATGCTTGTAATGTGTGGTGTTGCATAGTGTTAATAAAATAAAATTGCCATTGTTTTGGTTTTAATTGTGGAAGATGGAAAATTACATTTTATTGTAACATTTACAAATAACAGGATATATACAGTATATTGAATTACAATATTGTAATTCAATATACTGTAATTCTCTCCTGTAAAATTACAGGAAATTCCTGGCAACTGATTTGCAGTAAATATACAGTAAATTATACAAAATTACAGCATTTTACTGTAATAATGCTACTATAATCACAGTAGCACTGCTGTATAAATACAATACTTTATTGTATTAAAAAAACAGTACATTACCTGTATATTACTTGCTGTAAGTTCACGGCAATTAGTTGCCAGGAATTTCCTGTAAAATTACAATAAATTTTTAACAGTGTAACAAAACTATGGTTCATTTTCGGTTACATGGCTGCAAGAACCTTTTTTATTTATTTATTTATTTTTTTTAATTCGTGTTAAAACCATGGCTAACTTTCATAAGTGAACACTTGGAAGAGAATATTAGATGCTTTGGAGATGGTGAAATTATTACCGACATTAAAAAACGTTATTAACCTCAACACCCAAAATTTCACGGGATTATGAATGTAGCCTTATCTGAAAGTGAAGCTCGTTTTCATTTTTTTTGTTTTGATTTTGTTGTAGTTGTTTTCTTTACTTGGCGCCAGATTGCTGATGTCTTTTCATGGGCATAGTTGTCTATCAATTATGATCATTTGAATTCAGCCGCGAGCGGTTGCAGGCGCAGGAGCGGGAATGGTGCGTCAATTTTTTTTTTTTTTTTTTGAGCAACTGGGATGGAGCCCCCCTGGGATGTTATTTTACATTTGATTATTCAGTTTCTGTACATGAACATCTACAAACTCCAAAACGTTTTGTTTAATTTATTTTTTATCTTTGTTCTGTTTGTTTGTGCTATTGCTTATAATTTGTTAATTTGTTCTTACTGACTGTTCACTTGTCTTCAGTTGGAATCGAGAATTGTAAAATTGAACTGGTATCTATAAATTTGGTATCAAAAACAATGATAAGAAAACTATTTTATTTTTGGTGGCAGGGCAAGTAAAAATTAAAACCACTGTTGAGCCCTTATATCCAAATCACATGTGACCCGTGCTGTCAAAATGAGTCGGAATGTGCATTTATTTGTAAAAGTGATTTTTACATTTGATTATTTGTTTTTCTTACTTGAATGCTTGTTGCTTTGTTTAGGTGCAAAATGAAAAAAAAGTAATGCATTTGTTTCTTTCTTATATTTGTTCTACTTTTTTTTTTAGAAATGTTGTTTTATAATAACAAAGATAAAATAAAAAATATCTTTATTGTGGTTATTAATATATTACTGATCATTAAGAAAAGAATTGGAGGAAAATATGCAGCGTTGCTTGGCGATTTTGCTTTGGAGCCTTTAGAAAACTCTGAACACTGTTTTTCTCAGAATTTACTTTGCTGAATTCATCGACTTCAAAGGGCTGTCAGTCATTTTTCGTCCGATTCCAACAAATCTATATCATTTTGAAGGTCTTTTTGTTATTTAAAAAAAACAAAAAAAACAAAGATGCAAATTAAAAAACAGTAGAGCAAATACAAAATAGGCCTATGCAAAATGGAATTAACAGTCCTTTACTTTTTTTCCATTTTGCATATGATTTACAGAAGCATAAGAATAATACAGAAATTGAACACTCAAATGTAAGTAGGCTGTAATCATTGCGTATTCTTTAGTGTATTAATTACAATTAATAAAGAAAAAAAGTTATTCAGTCAAGAGCAGTGAGTAATTCGCTCTTTTCTTTCGTTGTTTGAGATGTATATTAAGATCTAAATTACGAATCTAATCTTATGTTACACATCAGATACACAACTATGATGGAAAAGTAGTTAATTATTAGACTAACAGCCTACTGTATCTTACTACTGATAGCATATGACCTACCTGCCATGATCTGCATCGGCATCTTCTCCTAGCCCCGCGTTAATATGCCGTGAGCGACAGAATTTTTGGCATTTTTTTCTCTTTTCTGACTGGCTGAAACTTCTCGCGCAGCACTTGAGACACCCGCACGTGCATTCAAAGCAAACCGAAAGCATAATTTTAAGGGAACGGTCAACTCATTATAAAATGCAGTTACAATATTTTCCGGCATCACCGGGGCCCCCCTCAGTCCGTGGCCCTGGGCTTAAGCCCAGGTAAACCCGTGCATTAATGCGGCCCTGCCTATATGGCCACATCGCGAAAGGGAGCAGCCACAATATGCACCGGCCTCGTGAAGTCACCGTTATATGTGTCTTGCTCACCCATACCTGACTAATAATAAGTCTTATTGAAAAGGAGGTAGCAGAGTGCTTAGGTAGCTAGCTTGAAGCCCGTGGGGCTGTCGGTAAGAACAGGTCCAGTCTAGTCAAACCAGGTATAGGAAAGTTTATTGTACATCCAAGGAGGTTAGTGCATCTAGGTGTGCGTGTGGTTTATGGTCAATTACGCATCCGCAGGAAAAACACAGAAAGAAGTAAAACTCAGTCCTCTGCATGGTATAAACACATGCAACGAAAAGGGCAAGCTGTGGACACAGGTGCAGCTAATATAGTCTGTGAGATCGTTCTAATTGGTTTGAGATTGGGTGGGTGGAGCTTGGGGCTAACAGGGAACTGAACAGGCTAAGAAGGGTGTGGCACTGCTTTGAGGGTGCAGCTTAGGGACACAAAAACTTCCCAACAGCCGCCCCCAAATTTGTAATGCAAATTTGACAATTCACAGAGGATCAGGTAAGGCTGGGAGAGGAATAAAGTGGGCAACGGGCCTCGTGTATGTCCTGTCCTTGACTTGGACATCAGCAACCCTACACCGACCATCCTTGCTGGGATGGAGGGAAATGACTTTGCCCACTGACCACTGAGATCGGGGAAGTTGAGGATCAAGAATCAGGATGACAGTGTTAGGTTGCAGGTTAGGATTGTCAGTGCGCCACTTCTGTCTGGACTGAAGAGAAGGGAGGTAATTTCTGAGGAAATGAGCCCAGAAATGGTCAGACAGGATTTGACTATGACGCCATTGACGGCGACTGTGCAGCTCAGAGTCTGGATATGTTACGAGAGGAAGGGAAGCATCATGCCGCCCCATCAGCAGCAAGTTAGGGGTAACAGGGTCAGGATCAGCAATGTCAGATGACACATAGCCTAAGGGCTTGGAATTTAGAATGCCTTCGATTTCAATCATGACTGTGCGTAGTACCTCTTCGCTGACAGTTTGAGCACCAAGGGTGGTCTCCAGGGCAGTTTTGATGGAACGTATTTCACGCTCCCAGGTTCCACCAAAGTGGGGTGCATGTGGAGGATTGAATTTGAAGGAAATCTTCTGCTTGGCCAAAGCTGCCTGAAGGTCAGGGGTTAAGGATTGATAGGCTTCAAGTAGCTCTTTATTGCCTCCAATGAAGTTGGTACCCCTGTCGGAGAGCAGCTCAAATGGTTTACCTTTGCGAGCAATAAAACGCCTGAGTGCCATCAAGAAGGAATCCGTATTCATGTGACTGATTAGATCAAGGTGCACACACCTAGTGGTCAGACATTTAAAAATTATTCCCCACCTTTTCTCAGCTCGTCTGCCAATCCTTACTGTGTAGGGCCCGAAGCAATCCATCCCAGTGGAGTAGAATGGAGGTTTGCAAAGGCGGAGGCGGGCTGGAGGAAGATCCGCCATTCGGGGAATAATAGGATGGGCACGGAACTGCTGGCACTTAGGGCACCTATGTTGATGTTTTCGGACCACCTCACGACCCCTCAGGATCCAGTACTTTCTCCTTAACTCAGCAAATAGCCTTTCTGCCCCAGGATGGTGTAGGCGGTCATCATAATCCTTAACTATAAGTTTTGTGATAGGATGTGCAGGGTCCAGGACAACTGGATGCATGGCATCAGGGAGTAGATCACTACTTTGACGTAACCTTCCGCCTACCCGAATGAGCCCTAATGCTGGGTCTAATTCTGGGGCAAGGGAGAGTAAACGGCTTGAAGATAAAAGGGGCTTTTGGGTTTGAAGGCAGGCCAAATCATCCCTGAATGAATCCATTTGGGCTTGTCTTAGGATTGCCGTCTCTGCATCACGGTAGTTTTCTGCTGATGGAGGATTTGCCGCCCCATGAAGGGAGGTAGCCATACAGTCAAGGAGGTCTTGGAAGGTAGCAAATTGACTGGGGTCAGGGATGGAGGGGTATGGATTGAGGAATACAGCAGCACAGAAATTGGGCTTGCGCAGCTCTACAGGGTCATCGGATTGATATATATTAGGGTTTCTGGGCCACAGTTCAAGGGATTGAAACAGGAAGGCAGGTCCTTGGTTCCACCTGCAGGGTCTGCCAAGATCAGATAGCAGCTTTCCTCTGGTTAAGTCATCTGCTGGGTTGTTCTGTGAATCCACATAATGCCATTCCTGGCCTTTAGTGAGCTCCTGAATCTCAGCTACCCTGGTTCCGACAAAGACCTTATAGCGGCAAGAATCAGAGAGAAGCCAATAGAGAACAGTCATAGAGTCAGTCCACAGAGTAGTCTTTCTGATAAGGAGGGTGAGCTCTGTTTGGATAGCTGTTTTTTGGGAGCAACGCGGGATCTTGCCATGAGGAAGGACACATTCACCTGCTGATGATCTTCTGTACACATATAAGCAACCGCTCCATAGGACTGCTCTGATGCGTCACAGAAAATGTGAAGGTCATGGGTGGCTGAGGAGGGGTTTACTGACTGAGGTGTGAAGCAGCGAGGCAAAGTGATGGTGGAAAGAGCAGGGAGTTCATTTTCCCATGAAAGCCAGGCTTCTAGGAGATTATGAGGGAGATTTGGATCATCCCAGTCCCGTGTCTTACCCCATAAATGCTGGACAATAATTTTGGCTCTTGTTGTGTAAGGAAGGATATAGCCGAGAGGATCGTACTGGCTAGCAAGAACTCTGTACAGATGACGCATAGTTGGGGTGGTAGGTTCAATGGCTCTGTGCTTGTATTGGAGGTTGTCTGTAAGACAGTTCCAGAGGAGGCCTAGTGTAGACTCTGAGGGATCAAGAGAAGGATGGTGTGATAACCAGAGCTCTGTTTGTTCAGACCTGGCTTCAGGAGGTAGGTCACAGTTGACCTGAGGATCATTACTGGCCCATTGTCTGATTTCAAAGCCCCCAGAGGAGAGGGTAGTGCGCAGACTGTGAAGAAGGTCTTTGGCTTCCTCTGGGGTAGGTAGACTTTGTAAACAGTTATCCATGTAGAATCAGTTGTGTATGGAATGGGTAATGTGCTCATCTGCTTGTGCGTCCTTGATGATCCTTTGGAGGATGTAAATAGCACAGCAAGGGCTTGAGGTCGTGCCAAAGGGGAGAACTTGCCATTCATACACCGTTGGAGGCGCTTTGCAGTCCAGGTCACGCCAGAGGAATCGCAGGAGAGGTTTATCCTGAGGTAACAGGCGCACCTGGTGAAACATTGATTTAATGTCTCCACTGATTGCAGTTCTATGCTGCCTGAAACGGAGCAGAACTCCAAGGAGGGAAGTCCCAAGGATTGGTCCAGGAAGTAACTGTGAATTCAGACATTGATTTCGGTAGGAGAAGGAACAATCAAACACAATGCGGTCCTTACTGTTGTGATGCACAATGTGGTGGGGTATGTACCAGGCTTCATGGACATCCTTCACTTCAGATGAGGACAACTTCTTGACATATCCAGCATCAATTAGTTTCTGGATCTCTCGGTTATAGGTCTCCGCTTGTTGCGGATTTTGAATGAGTCGCCTTTCACAGCTGCGAAGACGGGACATAACTGCCTCCTTGGCAGCCTTCAGAGGGGGCCAGGGTTCTACACGAAGGAGAGGTGCGGCATATCGTAGGATGCCATCAACAGGTGTTCTGATGGTTTGGGTCTCAAGCTGGTGCATTGTCTCTTGATCCTGTTTAGATCGAACCACTGCTTTCATGTTTCTCTGAGGTAGTGCATCCAGCTGCCACAGCTTCTGAACATTGTGGTAGATGTCATCAGGTGGGCATTTAAAGGAGATATAGTGAAAATGAGTGGAGGAAGAGTTGGTGAGATCCCTTGCAGGACCCTGCAGTGTCCAGCCAAGTCGGGTTTTAATTGCAACAGGGGCTCCTGGAGGGCCCAATTTCACTGGTTGTGTTGGGGTAATCAGGTGTGTTTGATCGGCCACTAAGAGGAGTAGGGGTTTGACTTTATTAAGTTGTTTGAGAGGAAGCTGACGGAGGTGAGGGTAGCGTCGCTGGAGAGATTTCACAGGGTGAGAATGTTCGGACAAGGATAACTGGTCAGCAGTGAAAGCTTGACTGATGATATAAGACTTAGTTGGATGCGCTTTAGGAATGAGGGTGAAGGACACCGTAGCTCCATTAAGAGTCTGAACATCCTGTCTCACAGTTCTCAGTTTTAAGCTCTCAGATTTTCCTCTTAACTGAAGTGTTTGGGCAGCAGAGTGCAGGAGGATTGTTCTTTCAGACCCATCATCCAGTAAGGCATAAGTGTCTAAGGACTTGTTTCCATTTTGCAGGGTCACTTCAACTACCTTCAGTAGTACTTTATTGCAATCACTAGGATGGTCGAGATATAGATTCTGCACTTGCCTCTGGTTAATGGTGCATAGGATGTGTAGGTGTTTCCCGTTGCATTGGCTGCAGCGTCCCCTTCAGGTCACATTGAGTTGCAAAGTGATCCCGTGCACATCGCCAACAACGTCTCTGTTCCGTGATCCAGTTAGTTCTCTGGTCTTTGGTGAGCTGGAGGAAATCACCACATTTACTGACATGATGTTCAGTAGAGTTGCAATAGGCGCACACAGGACAGCCTTCAGATGAGGTATTGGGGAGAGACTGACTAACTTTGAGTGGGGCAACTCGGGCTTTAGAGGAGGTCATATGAGAGGCAGTTTTGGCACCATGAAGTATGGTTGTGCTTTTTAATAGGTGAGGAGGCCTCAGGCGGATGGGCTGTGGTGTCCTTTCCCTTCTGGGCTGACAACGGGCTTCTTGTTGTAGCCAGTTGGAAAAATCTAGGAGGTTATAGGAAAGGGGACCTGATCTACTCAAACTCATACATCTCTTAAACTGGCAGAACTGCTCATGGGGAAGCTTCTCTAGAAGCCGCTCAACATGCGAACCACAGGTAAGTTCAGCGAGACCTTCAGAGCCCATAGACTGAAGGAGGCCCACTAATGCCTGAACTCTAAGGGAAAATTGGTCCAGGCCTCTACCATCGCCTATGCGGATAGCGGGCATCTCCATTATAGCTCGGAGCTCCTTCAAAGCAAGTTGTCTAGGTTGACCATAACGCTCATCTAGGGCCCGTATAGCTTGAGTATACGGATCTGGGGCATAAACATAAGCCAATACAAGTCTTCTCGCCTGGTCTACCTTCAAATGATCCAATAAGATGTGGTATTTGTACTGCTCTGACTCTCCAGGATCTAACAAATTGGATAGGGCCATCTTTAACATCAAGTATTGGCTTTCATCCTCCCTAGTGAGATCAGGGAAAGAAGGTCCTTCTACCCTCCTATAACTTGACTGCAGGGAGCCAGTAGAAGGAGCTAGCTGACCTAAAGGGGGGAGCAGATGTCAGGTAGGGAGGCTGCACATTGCCTGCTGGCTGAGCAGAGTAAGACATAACACCAGGCAAGGATTGACTTGGCAGAGTATAAGCTGGATACATGGGGTTATACGAGGCTGGTATTTGAGATGTGACCAGCAACTGACCATGACTAGGGGGATGCGTGAACTGCAAGGGCTGTGGCACAGGCTGGGTAAGAAGGGTGCGGCTTACAGGAAGAGAAGGAAGCTGCTGCCGAAGTTGAAGAGGAGAGGGACTGCTCTTAAGCATACACTGCTGGATTAATCTACCCTGATTTCTTACTTCCTCTATCAGTTGTTGTATGAGTGCAGTCTGAGCATCAGGAACAGGAGCTATTGGAGGAGCATATAGGTGTTCAGAATCAGGGATTAGCGCTCTCTCGGATAGGAGAGGTGAGTGAGAATGTGGAGAACGTGGAATGTCCTCCTGAGTGCCTCCCTCCATAGGCAGTTCTGACTCCTCTGAATCGTCCTCAGAATCCTCCTTTCTCCAAGGTTGATAATGAGGACCAGTTCCAGGCATATCTACAGAATGAAGAGGTTGTTGTGTTTCTGCTGTAGGTAGTGGCTGTTGACGATATTGCAGGATGAAATCATCATAACGTGCAGGGAGATGAGCTTGGCGGCGTGGGCGCTCATGCTGAGACAATGAGGGCAGGGAGTGACTAGACATATCCACTGATCATCAATGATTCCGGCTCGAAGGACCATGAAAAGGAGGTAGCAGAGTGCTTAGGTAGCTAGCTTGAAGCCCGTGGGGCTGTCGGTAAGAACAGGTCCAGTCTAGTCAAACCAGGTTTAGGAAAGTTTATTGTACATCCAAGGAGGTTTGTGCATCTAGATGTGTGTGCGTGTGGTTTATGGTCAATTACGCATCCGCAGGAAAAACACAGAAAGAAGTAAAACTCAGTCCTCTGCACGGTATAAACACATGCAACGAAAAGGGCAAGCTGTGGACACAGGTGCAGCTAATATAGTCTGTGAGATCGTTCTAATTGGCTTGAGATTGGGTGGGTGGAGCTTGGGGCTAACAGGGAACTGAACAGGCTAAGAAGGGTGTGGCACTGCTTTGAGGGTGCAGCTTAGGGACACAAAAACTTCTCAACACTTATGTTTATTACTGTTAGGAGACGATAATACGAGTAAGAGTAAAACATCCCAGTCACAATTGTTTAGTTTGCTGTATATTGCTCATGTGGGCAATATTTAGCTTTTTTTTTTTTGTCATGTATTGTTTTTTGTAAACAGCTATTTGCAGCATTTTCTTTCATGCACAGTATGTAATTGATAAGGTTGATGGTTTTGTAAGATTTATCACATTTTGTGTTACACTGAGATTAGAAAATGACATACAGTTAAGCAATATCACATCAGGAAGAGTGTGTTCCCCGAATATCAGCTCCATTGAAAATCTTTATTGAACTGTAGTATAATCAATATAACAAGAAGGAAAATTTGAGTGAGTTTAATATTGTAACTATTTTCTCATTTTGCTCTATTTTGACAAAGCCACAGCAGAACAGCACCTACAAGCAACACACAGCAGCCTTTCATATTGAATGATTCACTTTATTCCTCACTGAATGAATCTGCTGTTTGAATGAATGATTTAATGTCTTACTCTAAAGATCCTTGCCACCACCTGCTGGCTGTTTTACTTTCATATTGTTGCTGTATTGTAACTTTATATATTTAAAACATTAATATGATAGTGTTATGCAATTATATATGTAGCTTGTTGCATATTGTGTTTATGTAAATAAACACAATATACAAATGAATCTTATGCAAATTAATCATTGTGTATATCAAATCCACCTGGCATCTGTAACTGTCTCCTCTGTAACACTATCGCTTTCATTGATCAGTAGTCAAATCTAGCCTAGTCAATGCAAAAACATTACATTCATTCATTCATAATTAATTTACCAATTTACTCATTTAACGTTAACGGATCGCCAGGCAGGCGTACAGCAGTGACAGACAGACACATATAACAGTGTCCTGTACGGAAATATGTTTCCCAGCTGACAGTAATCCATTTTCACCTGTACAAGTGAACAGAACACTGAGCATCGGCAGCTAATGAGGCGCACTGGAGTGAGGTCACCGTCCCTCTTCGACTGATTGGCTGAGGAGGAGCTGTCAATCTAGAACTAGTGGACCAATGAAGCCCGCGCTGAATTACATGAAACTCTAACCGCAACATTTGGGAAAGCAAGCGCAGAACATGGAAACAAGCACGAAGGGAAAAACAGCATAAGCATACAAAAAATAAAAATATGAGCATGAAATTTATGAGAGCAGAAAAAAACTGAGAAATATAACCAAGGAAAACATGATTTTGTGCGAAAGTCAGATAATTTTGCATTAATATTTCAATTTTGTGCAATATGATTTTAAATGTGTTTAAAGTTTTGATTCATGCTTATTAGTTTTAAAAATGCGTTATTATTTTTTTTATTTACGCTTATTATTTTTCGATCCGTGACCATTGCTTGCTATTCTGAAAACTTTGCTTTCATTTTTAAATCTTGTGCAATATATTTTTACTTGCGTTTTTAAATTTTGTTTTCACGCTTGTTATTTTTTTATCCGTGACTGCAATACTTTTGGCGGGAATATGATCCCATAGGCGAGGACCAATGAGCGTTCGGTTTTACTGCTGTAGTCAGTTGAAGCAGCACATTTTGAATTTGGAACAAGCGCGTCAGCACAGGCTTTGATGTTTATAAGGTCGCTGAGGATGGATGAAGATCGCTGAATAAACGGTTGAATTTGGGTCTGGTCTTCCCAGTCGTATGAATTCAGAAGACTTGGATTACAGCGCACAAATAAAATGGATTCCTTTTGTAATTATGTTGCGTTTTTGGTGTGTTTTATAGTTCTATCGTCAGTCACAGCATGTTGGAGAAAATGGCTTTTATGTCCCATGGCAAACAAAATAAATATTTCATAAAAATGGTTAAATTATAGAAATGTTATTCATTTTAAGGGTTTGTAGTCTTGTTGAACATTTTATTGTTCGAAATGAGTTGACAGCAGAAATCACACAGAACAGACTGAAATGTTATTATTTCATGCCTTGGTATGACAACAAATCTAATAAAAATATTAATATTAATATTAATGGATTTATGTTGTCAATAAGCTATTTCAGTGTCTATGCAAACATGTACTGTACGTTTAATTGTAGAACCCCATAGATATGAATTCCCATGAGCTTATGTTGCTAAACTTTAATACTCACTTAGCAAGGTATGTTCACAACATTAGCTTAGTTCAGATAAGTAGTAATTGTACTTTGCTTATTTTTCTTTGTAACATTGTTATGTGACCATAGAATTATACAGAACATCCTCCGAAAGTCATATCTGGAACGTTATTATATGACAAATAGAGGACCATATGGGAACGTTCTGTTAACGTCACAAACGTCCTCTGTAACGTTGCTATGTGCCCACAGATTAACCAATATAGAACGTCCTCCTAAAGTCATATCTGGAACGTTATTATATGACTAATAGAGGACCATATGGGAACGTTCTGTTAACGTCCCAAATGTCCTCTTTGTAACATTGTTATGCGACCAAAGAATAACCAATATAGAACGTCCTCCTAAAGTCATATTGGGAACGTTATTATATGACTAAAAGAGGACCATGTGAGAACGTTCTGTTAAAGTCCCAAATGTCCTCTTTGTAACGTTCTCATGTGACCAAAAAATAACCAAAATGGAACGTCCTCCTAAAGTCATATCTGGAACGTTATTATATGGCTATTAGAGGACCATATGAGAACGTTCTGTTAACGTCCCAAATGTCATCTTTGTAACGTTTTCATGTGACCAAATAATAACCAATATAGAACGTCCTCCTAAAGTCATATTGGGAACGTTATTATATGACTAAAAGAGGACCATGTGAGAACGTTCTGTTAAAGTCCCAAATGTCCTCTTTGTAACGTTCTCATGTGACCAAAAAATAACCAAAATGGAACGTCCTCCTAAAGTCATATCTGGAACGTTATTATTTGGCTAATAGAGGACCATATGAGAACGTTCTGTTAACGTCCCAAATGTCGTCTTTGTAACGTTTTCATGTGACCAAATAATAACCAATATAGAACGTCCTCCTAAAGTCATATTGGGAACGTTATTATATGACTAAAAGAGGACCATGTGAGAACGTTCTGTTAAAGTCCCAAATGTCCTCTTTGTAACGTTCTTATGTGACCAAAATGGAACGTCCCCCTAAAGTCACGAAAGGAACATTCAGCACCAGCACTTTCATAACCAAAAGAGGACGTTTTAGGAACGTCCCTAATGTTCTGTAGAGGTTTGGGACTTTCGTCACCTTTAGAGAACTTTTAGGGAACGTTGCGCAAGGTTGCGAGAACGTCCCCTCCTACGTGGGAGCCTGAATAATAATAACTATTTCAGCCCCCAGACTTAAAATAATTGTGCTTTTTGCTGATCATAGATGGAACATAGATGGTCTGATGATTTGTATTTTAAATGAGCATTAGCTATAGGCTTATAGGCCTGAGGGTACTAATGCAAATAAACTGTGGGGGGGGGGGGACAATGGCTCAATTCTAAACATGTTTTCATAATGCCACAGAATGCAAATCATACTACTGTTTACTGTATCTATGCCATTCAGGTGTCTGGAACGTGTTACAGAAGCACATTCAAAAAATTCTGACGTGACTACTAAGAATACTAATAATAGAGAGAAATACCTTTTGGTAAGTTCCAAATAAAACCGCTAATGTTTTTAATATCTTTAAGACGTTTTGTTCTACTATTTTTTCATAATATTGAGAGAATACATCCTAAAGTATTTGTGTTTATATATTAATAAATGCTGTTTTAGGAACTTGCGGGGTTGTTTTCTACAGTAAAGTGAAGAACTTTACTACAGGCCAACAACAATGTCAGAAGATTCGAAAGCATTTCTCACCATTTACATCATCATATTCCTGATTCGTTTTCCTAATATTGTCACCCGCTTCGGATGTTATCACTCTATTGAATAAGCGTTATCAGTGGATATCAGGTTATAGATATAGTCCAGAAGAGGTCTGCTGCGCCTACTGGTAGCCTCAGAAGGCTGTTATCATCTTTCGACATAGTTAATCACCGATTGAAATGCAAGAGAAGACTCCAGATCCATTTCCGGAGGAATCCAGCTCGCTGGTAACCGGAAGTCTAGTGGAACGCGGCGACGTTGCGCTATTTCTCGGTTGATATTTTCAGGTAAGAGCATTTAAATGATAAAACCCAGCATTTAGACTGTGATTAATTAGTCAATAAGCGGAAACAACGCAGAAAATGTGTTTTAAAGTGGCGTGACATGAGTGTTGACATGAGATAACCGTGTTAGCATGTAATTAGCATGTTTTTACGTGTCTGAAGCTAATGGGGAAATTTAGTTTACTAGTTAAACGCAAAGTTAGCCTATAAAAATGACTTTTTTTCCACACTGTAAAACAATTAGGCTTATTGCTTAGTGTCTATCTGCTCAGTAACGCTTCACTGAAGCTATAACGTAGCTTATATTCATGCTCATGTTGAGGGAAATATTTAAACCCAGGACGTATGTTATGGCTGTTTGGTACGTTTGGAAACCTTGGGATCTTGACTAGAATGTAAAATAAAGTTCTGTGGGTTTGAACAAAGCTTTTGGTCATGCATGAGGAACCTTAGGGTAACGTTATAACGTTGAATTTAATCAGGCTGCTGCTCTACTAGCACACCTGTCACCTGTGACTGCTAGCTAGAAGCTTACAATTACATTCATGCAAAAGACGAACACTGGCAATCTATTAGAAATAAATAGACTGTGGTAAATATCTATCTATCTATCTATCTATCTATATAGAGGCACCAAATAGATATCCCTCATCTGCATCCCATGTTGACTGATGTGTTTCTGTCTTTTAGGCTGTGATAAGTACGGGTTGCACATTGCTTCATCTAATAATTGCCAAATATTTTTATTTCAGATATGGGAAAAGCAGTTAAGAGCACACGCTTCAGGAGCGTTAAGATTAAGGTGGTGAGGAGGTGTATCGCTGGGCCTGCAAAGGTTTCTTACCTTAATCAAGGTCTTCCCCAGCCCAACTCCAAACAGACCCACCCTTCGGACCCTTCCACGTCTATTACACCTGAACAGGCTGAACCTGATGATGTGGCACCGAGCTGTAGTTCATGTTCTGAGACTGCATACAGTAAGGCAAAGAAGAGAGAGCTTCATGCCTGGGATGCAGTCAAGGATGACATGCTTAAGGTGTCGTTTGAATGTTCAGCACCAATCACTACCCAGTGTGTTGTCTGCCTAGAACATGCTGATTATAGGTGTATTGAGTGCAGCACCACTGCAGTGTTTTGTGAGGCTTGTCTGAGGAGGACTCACAGAAATTCACTGCACCTTCCTGATAAGTGGAATGTAAGAACAATAGCATGTGGTCATACATACAGACAGCAAACTCACAGTAATTTCTACAGATACATTCGATTCTTCAAATTGTTTTAGCACTATGTAGTATCAACTGTTAGTGTCTCGAGTTTGTTGCTTTAAAACCTTTGTTAGAGCTATCAGTCTTTCTTACAGAATGACTACTATGAGCCATCCTCCCTGGGGTTATTCCTATATTTACCTGAAGGCCATGGCACCCATGCTGTGTACACGAAGGACATGAAGGTCATTGTCAGCACAGGTTTGTCATTTTACATTGAAAGATCTTAATGCATTTCATTTTCTTAACAGGTTGAGGAATCCAATCCTATTAAATGTGGAGTAATGATTTCCCATAAGGAATTCATCAAATTTGTGAAACATTTTTGAAAATTATTTTATGTGCCTGTTTGCTGATTCCAATAATAACAAACATTAAGTTATAGGTGTAGGTGACACATTCAAGTGATTTAGTCTATGCTGATAGTAGTCTCTATAATACTTGGTTATGTTTTTTAATTTTATTTTCCTCTTTTTATTTGGCAGGACGGCTCTGCACCGTCACAGTCAATATGTGTGCGTGTGAACCAGAAACCTGCACTCTGCTAAGGTATGGGCTCTGGCCAGCAACACCCGACAAGCCCCAGACAGCCTTCTCCATCCCTCTGCTAGAGCTTTTTGTTTGTCTGTCACTGGAGTGTCAGGTTTCTGTTGAGGGTTTTTGCAACACCCTGCGCTGGAAAAATAACCTCACACTTGCAGAGGTAAGTCGGTTTGCAGAGGTCAGTTTGAAGTCCTGTTTGTGAAGTGACCATTTCAGCTACTTTCATGGAAGACTGATGAGTCCATATAGACGTGAAAATTACACCTTCGTCCTTAATTGTACTACATCATTAATTATCACAACTAAAAGTAAACATTTATGGAACCATTTAGGATTGTACAGTTGCATGCAAAAGTATTCTTTATATTTTTCTATAAAATAACAACTTCTGAGTGAACCACCATCACCAGATGTAAGTATATGAAACAGTAATGTTTTCACTGACTGCTGCTTATACCGTAGGTTAACACACTCTACAGAGCACTGGTTGGAGAATCCATATCCCATTTTAGGCATCACCACTTCCGGCAAAGAAGTTTGGTAGATCTTTGCCCACAATTAGATGATGGGACCACATGCCCAGCATGTCCAAAGGTTGGTTCTAGTTCCAGCGTGGTTCTTGTTTGTTTAACGATAATTGCATTTTCCATCACCTGATGGCATTGAATTGATATCTGCTAAATTAGTTAATTTTCGTATAAAGTATTATAATAAAACAGTAATATTACAAGTGTATCAACCTGGTGCAGATACAAAACCAGGATTATTGTAAGTGTTTGTTTTTCAGGCGGATGGAGATATGATAGTGACATTGGATGCCAACTTTGGACTTGTGAGGAAGCAAAGCTCAGGGACAAGTGCGGTTGAGCCATTACATGGAACCCGCATGTTTGTTGATGAAAAGGATGTAGAGGAATACCTGCTATCACATCTTGACAGCTCAAAGCCTCAAGAGGTTAGTCATAGTTGCAGAATACTTTATTAGATCTGAGAAAACTGAGTCCATGAAATATTAGATTTAACTCCATTATTAGATAAAAGACCATTATTCCTCCCATAAATCCAGGTTTTCCTTAAATTTTTAGGACTGCAGTAACTTCAAGGCTGGCAACGTGCTGAGGTCACAACAGCAAGCAAAGAAACTTGATGTTACAGGAGTGTTTGGAGCCTCTTGTCGTCATGAAATGCCCCTAATGTTTGTTAACATGAGCCAAGGAGAACGGCAAGTCTATGCCACAGTTGTTACATCTCTGACTATTGACCCAGTGTTCCAGAATGATAGTTCCCCTGTTTGATTCTACCTATTCATAAAATGCTTAGAATAGAATGACCCTAACATAAGCCGTATATATAGGTTTATTTTTATTTTTTTCTAGTCACTAAATATGAACCTCATGGAATGTATATGGGAGATTCCAAAATATGACAATTTAAATTTTACCACCATTCTATAATCTTCACTAATATAAGAAAACATGAAAAATGTTTGGATTATTTTGAGTGCCGTTATTGAGTATTTAGGTATTGAATTTATGCTGGAGATTGTCTTTTCCTCAGTATAAAGTGTGACATCATTCACATTTTTGTCTTGAAATAGGTTAGCCTATCCCCTGTATGTCATCGATGAGCTACTTCGAAGATGTGAGGATAAGAACATACACCTGCGAGTGGTCTATGACATTGCCTGTGTTGTTGCCTCACATTTGCATGTAAGTATTGTTTTTTTTTGTAAAACTGAATTATTGTTTTGAGAAAAGACCTTGACACATTAACTGAAAATTATGCCATACTGTGTTCAATCAGAAATCAGGGGAGGGCATACCACACAACATCTCCTTGGCTGTACCGGCATTTCACGTTTATGGACACAAATTGCCCTGCCAGGTAATTCATTGACTTTATATAGACATCAGGACTTGTGTCGCACATCATTCACTCCCTGTTTGGCCTCCATTTTCCTGTCTGTCCATTGCACAGCTGAAATTAAGTAGAAATGCCTAAAAGTAATCTTTAATCTAACATTTTTCCCACCTGGTGTTTGTCTAAACTTGTTTCAGAGATGCACTGTTTAGGACAATACAGTGGAAACAGCTTATCTCACATCTGTCTGGGTCAAACTAATCACTATAAGTGGATGATTGTTATAACCAAATTAGTTTTCTTTTTGTTTATTTTTATGCAGATCACCATCTAATTTGTAAAAGTATTACATAAATATAAAGTAATAAAATGAACAGCTTCTCTATTTTTACTGATTTAAAGATAAAATAACATAAGCTGCACTAAGGCCCTCTCCTTCTCCAAGCCCTGTCTGAATGGTCAGGGTAAATAAATTGCACTCCAATCATGTAACATACAGTTGGCCTACCTGCTGCTGTGAGAGAGCGGGGACAATAATTATGCACCATATAAGTCCCAAAATGCCAGCAGAGCAGGAACGGGAGGGCAAAATAACTTAGACCACAGCAGTGTGAGTAGAGGAAAACATCACATGACGCGCAACTGCGCACAGCAAGCATATGTATACACACACACACACACACACACACACACACACACACAACAGTAGGATCATGCTCAGTGTCTGTGTATGTGATATTCTACCACTTTGCTTTAATCACAGATCAAGTACAGCACCAGACGGCTCGATGGGTTTGGGCTCACAGACGGGGAAGGAATGGAAAGGCTGTGGTCTTTCCTCCGAAGATTTGCCAGAGTCACAAAGGAGATGACTCCATCTCACCGCCTTGACCTGCTGACTGATGCCCTTTTGCATTATGGACGGAGGAAATCAACGGGCCTAGGTTTGTCCACTGCTGTATAACCTGTCAAAATTCTGTGCTGGTGGTTCACTGTTTATACATTTAATATTTTCTGGAGTGAAGCTGATCACACACAAATTGGTCAGCATAAGTAAATTAAACTGTCTTTACAGAGGTGCAGCTCCTGCAAAGACTAGAAAAAGCAGAGAAAATATTGATTCTCGCTCAAGAAGACATCTCATCTGTCATCAGAGAGGCACCAGGTAAACAATGCACATGAGAAGCAGGTAACAATAGTTGTAAATGGGAGACTTTTAGATTCCATTTACAAGTGCATTTTGCACAGACTATGTACCATTGACGGTTGTCTTGTTTCCTGTTATTTTTGTTGTCTAGTGTTGGTTTTTGAGGGAGACATGGAGAGATGGAAGAAAAGGGAGATGGAGCTAGCCCAACAGAAACAGAAACCAATAAGTAAGCAACTGAAGTGAATGTGTGAATGTCTTGAATACTGTAAGATATGTGAAGGAGTAACATTAAATGAAGCACTTTATTAGAGCAGTAGTAATGACTTTATCTGTTCTCCAGACACTGTCTGTAGATGGAAAAGGGACTACATCATCAAGCTGATTCAGTTCTACAAGTTCAAGTAAGAGTTCAATGTGTTATATAAGACTAAATGGTAATTACAGCCGTCTTTAAGTGCCCTGCTGATGTGCTTCAACATGGAAGCCTAGATGTGATTACAGTAACAGCATAGTTTTGAAGGACACTGTCACAGTGGTTATAAATGAAGAGTTGCTATAATGCTGCAGTAATTTAATGTGGTGTAATAAGTAATCACTTACCACCAAGGCCTCCCTTATAACATATACAATGTTTGGTCCGGTGTACCACAGTAATGCTTTCTGCTTGGTAGCTACTGAATTTTTGTGCTGCTCTTTTTGTAATGTATAGATCTGGGACTCGTGAGTCGTACATGGAGGGTGAAACAGAGTAAGTAAACAGTAATCTGTATGTTACTGTTCTCTGATCAAGTGATAAAATGTAATAATATTTATTTGCTGACCATATAGAATTGAGGACTCTCTGCTGAACATGGAGAAAAAACACCGCATTGGGAGAAGATGGCAAGAATCTGATTCAGACTTCCAGTCTACACTTAAAGATGTTGACCGTGAGCTCAGAGGCCAACTGATCTGCAAGGCTAGAACTGAATCGAGGGAGAGAGCTGTCCTCCTCCATCTGAAAAAAAAATATCCAGGTAAAGTACTGTGGTTAAGTAGATACAATAAGACATTTAGATCAAACTTTAAAAAGGACCATGATACAAACTGATAAATTAATTTCTCTGCATGTGTGTTTCCTAACTTTGCTTCAGATGGGCAGGGCATTGCCATTAGACTGTCCAAGCAGGTAGCCAGCTCCAACAAGAGACTGAGACAGGCAATTAAAGAATACAACAGCATACAGTGGCCACCGCAGATGAGCATCTTCCCTGCAACAATTGATTTTCAGGAAGCATGCGATCCCTCTTGGCATGTCTACTTCTGCTTTGATGACACTGTAAGTATCACTGTAAGACACCTAACTCTAGTAACCACACAGCAGTCACTCAAGTAACCATCTGACAACCGCTTACTAACCACAACTACCTGACAGTAATTTTAGAAACCACCTGGTAAAATGACATAGTACTTTGTTGTCTTTTGTCTTCCTCCAGATCGAAGAAGATGATGTTTCAAGGAGTCTAAAAAGGCGAGGGATAGATGCCTTGCATATGAAGACTCGGGCAGCTGAGGAAAAGCGCATGGTTTACCAGGAAATGAGATCAGTAACTGAACATCTCCATCACCAGCATGCCTTTCTGTGCTCTGCCATCAAAGACACAGAGCGGCCTGGTGCAAAAGCTGCTCTCATCCAACGTCTCCAACAGTTGGAAAGAAAACTACGTCAAGCCACTGTGATGTTTCACCCACATGTACCAGACATTGTTCCTGCAGACAGCCCCTACTTGTGTCAGGCCCTCGCCATGTCAGGAATTCAGACACTGGTGTACAATGATGATGGTGATAATGATGACTATGAGGATGACAATGAGGATGACAATGATAACTAGGACTGTAAGCAATTGCTTGAGAATTATTCCTTAGGAAATTTTCTCCCACAACAAAAATGACTAACACTGTTCATCGTCATCTTTGAGAAATGTTTCTCAGCCCGTCAGTCTGTCTTTCACCTGGGGCCTCATTTATAAAGTGTGCGTACGCTCAGATTTGATCTTAGAGTGTGAGTACGCTTAAATCCACGCCAGTGCTCATATGTGACCCTGGACAACAAAACCAGTCTTAATTGTCAATTTTTCTAAATTGAGATTTGTACATCATCTGAAAGCTGATTAAATAAGATTACCATTGATGTATGGTTTGTTACGATAGGACAATATTTGGCCGAAATACAACTATTTGAAAATCTGGAATCTGAGGGTGCAAAAAAATCTAATTATTGAGAAAATCACCTTTAAAGTTGTTCAAATGAAGTTCTTAGCAATGCATATTACTAATCAAAAATTAAGTTTTGATATATTTACGGTAGGAAATTTACAAAATATCTTCATGGAACATGAAGATCATGGATATACATTTGGATATACTTAATATCCAAATTTTTGGCATAAAAGAAAAATTTATAATTTTGATCCATAGAATGTATTTTTGGCTATTGCTACAAATATACCCCAACGACTTAAGACTTGTTTTGTGGTCCAGGGTCACATATTTATGTCTTTGACGTGGAAAAGTGCTCTGAGCAGACGTACACACTTTTTCTTGTTTGAGTACTGCAGGTTTCTCTTCTTGCAGCTCGCTGTTGTAAATTATGATGATTGGTTATATTTTATGTTAATGACATTAATTAGGAGTCGTTTACAAGGCAGAAAGCTGAAACCATTCAATTGCGTGTGAGTTGAAGATCATTTGCGATTCATAGATTTCACATCTGAAAGATAGGCGTACATTTTATAAATGAGGCCCCAGGTGTGGAGTTCAACCTTGCTGTGAACACAGGAGATTATTTACATTTCCAGTGTTGTATGATATCATTGTATTCTGTGAAAAATGAATGATGTCCTAAATTGTAAATACAAAGCGGAAAATGTATATGTTGCAGCAGATCATAGGAAACTTTCATGGCGGTGGAATATATTGTAGACGTGTTGTTTTACTAGGTCTGATCTATTTTAAAGCTTAGGCACTGTTTTTAAGCACACACATCGCCACTAGTCTGTGTGACAACAAATTGTGTGTTTACCATATTGTGATATTACTTATTTACTCTAATGTACAAATGTGATCAATGTGTGTGAGGTGTTTTGTTTTTGTGAGTTCACCAAACCAAATCCCCTTTGACTAAGTTGAAATGACAATAAAGTATTAAATCTTGAATCCTCTGAAGCAACTATAAGTTTGTAAAAATAACAGGGAACATACTGGTGTATTGACTATACAATAAAATATTCTCACAATGAGTTACAGCCGTGTTTTCAGCCATTGTCACAGCACTTATTCACAGCATGCTTGAAAAGTAATTTACTTAATAAATGACTTATACAATGATTTTACAGTCATAATCTGCCAGAGAGTGTGCCACATAAAGTAGGTTCTTATATAGCTGTTATTGGCTTAAAATCCTCTAGATCCAGGTCTATGTAGATGAACACCTTTTTTTCTCTTCCTCTTCCCCTTGGCTGCTTTCATTTTATTTTCACAGCCTTCGTTTAGTGAATGTATATTACATTTAGTTTTATCTTTAGTTCGTTGCTATGGTGGTTGCTATTGACGCTGCTATCGCTGAAACCACGTAGCTTGCAGGTTAAGGCTAGAAGGGATACGTATGGCGCTACTGGGCATGCGCACATCAATACAGCGTAATTTGTCACACTGTACAAAAATAATTACTATTTTTTCATTATTGTAAGGGGTAAGTTTATGGTCGGGGTATGTGTAGACGTTAATAAAACACAATTTAATAGGTAGAAAATTAATTTCATTGTTCGTTTCTGGTCGGAGCTGTATCCCTTCTTGCCACAACCTAGTTTGCATGACATACTTCCGCCCGGAAGTATTTTCTTCACAGACACCTTTTTAAATTATATATTCAACATTTATCCACAGAAAAACAACGCATTGATAACTCAATAATACGATATGTTCATGTTGAGGTTATCACTTTTAGCAATTCTGAGAAATACCTTTTTGGTACCAGAAGGTTACGGAAGTGCATTGTGTTATGAGCGGGGTTTGCGGGTTCTACTCTTGTTTCGGCTAAATATCTTAAATAAACCAACATATTTGCTTTTTCTTAACGTAGATCATCTATATGCAGTGTAATTTATAGTTTGGCTTTACTAAATATTTGATATATTCAGTAGATATATCTTTTTACAACCCTAATTTACAACCCTACTTTGCAAACGAGAAAAAACTACAACTGTAGTGCTGATTTGTATCAAGCTGCATTGCGTAGCTATAGGGAATTGTAGTTTTTAAAAAAATTGTGTTTTTCTTAGAATTGAAGGTTGGAAATAGTGAGTTCAGAGTACAGTGAAGAGTTTAGGGGGATTGTAAACACATCTATATAATCAGATTTTAAATGTCTAATTGTTAAATGGGTTAAAATTATTTTTAACCATACATGACAGTGTCCCAAGTTGTTGGCTATATTCACATGATAACTGAGGACAAGAGCTCTCTATAACAGTTGACTCCATGTCTGTAGGACCTTTTTGTTGCTTAATTATAAGCCTTCAAAAATGCACCAAGGTGATGTTTCAAAGGTCAGTATTTCAAAGCAGGAGCCATGTAGAATCTTCATATTAACATATGTTAATCTCCAGGTCAAGACCTTTCTAACAATGTATTGGTTTTGTTCTACAACAAAGTTTTAATTTTCTCATTTCACGTAAACAAGCCATCTCGGGTGTAGTTTCAGAGAGCACTTGACGGTTCAATAGGTGTATATGAAATGAAGCTATTTGTCTGTTTGTTTCTGACTCTGTAAACAGATTTACGACCCCCAAAGCATGAGGAATACCTGGTCCACACACACACAAACTCCGTGCATTTCTGTTTTGGACACACATGTCATATAGGCTATCTATTTATGTTAATGCTTGTATGATGGTTGATGATACCGTTAATGAATAAGACCATCGTCTACATGATGAGTTGTCGTCTCCTCTTGTAGGCTACAAGAGGCTATAATAGCCTATTTTTAGGCCTATTGGTAGTCAAAACCAAGAATAGCCTTCATTATACATAATGTAGTCTCTGTTGTATCTTCTGTAGCCTATTTATTTCTCTGTTTAAAGATTTTCTTTTGAGCTCAACTAAAAAGGGCAAACAGGCCTATTTAGTTACTCCATTAACGTTTCCCTCCTTCCAACACCTGTCACTGTGAGAAACTGAATGCTTCAGCTATGTGTGCCAAATCCAGCATAGCCTGTAGCCTATGTATTGTTTCATGTTACCTCCTGTCCAGGTTTCTAACCACACAGACAGGCCTAAGCAGTGTGCAAAGTATATGCCCGCGGATCGTCTGGTCATAATTATACTGTATTAAAGTATTTACAATACTTTGTTAATGAATGCTACAGCATAATGTAGCCTAGTATTAACTATACTGAAATGATAAACTGTAATAAATACTGTAGTATACATTAGTTTTTACTACAGTAAATAGTAGTGTATTGTAGTATAATTTACCCTATAGTTGTAGAAAACTTAGTACAGTATTGGGTTTATAGTAATTTGTCATTTGTTTATTTTAGTATAGTTGTTATATTACCACAGCAACTATAGAATTACCACAACAAATTAATTCAAGTACTTTACTATAGTATGGTTATTAAGAGGAGCCAAGCCCCGTACTTCGCACTCTGGGCATGAGTGAGGAATAGTGATGGGTCAGTCATGAACGACTCGTTCCTTTTGAACGAATCTTTAATATGATTCGGGAACAATGAACTGTCTCAGAGTGATTCATTTTGTGTTGACCGCGCATGCGCAACATCCCATAGATTCTGTACAGGAAACAGACTTGATTAGTTCACCTCTTGAATCTTCGGGTTCGAGTCGTTCGTTCATCTCGTGACAGACAGCCCCACAGATCCTTTGCTGTCTGTACCGGAAAGAGAAATGATTAGTTCACCTCTCGGGTCCGACTCTTCGTTCGTTCTTTAGTCACGTGACGTGACAGCTATATTGGATATTCATTAGTTAATAATTCCCAAACTTCCTTACAAACGTATTTTTAACGCATGATGGGTTTCTGTTCTCAAATTGTAGTTTTTTTTTTTGTTTCTTACAATTTATATTTATATTAATTTCTGTCATGATGGTTCTTTTCCATAACACTGAATGTGGCAAGAGTTGGTGTCACCCACTGTATTGAATAGTATGGTGAGGTCCTTGCCAACACCCACCCCTACTGAAACATATTTACAAAAAAATAGGCTACTTTTCATTTACAACATGTGGACTCAATTCAGTACAAAATAACTTTATTAGTCATCACATGGCCCAGTTTAAAGGGGATCATTGATGGTGCCAACAAACGACAACAATTAACAAAAATTAGGATGAATGAAAATATAAAAAATATCACTTTTTTTTCTTACAAGTGAAGTGCAATTATTACAATATATTTGCAGCAAGGTTCATAAAAAGTATATTTAAATGAAAAAAAATGAAAAGGCACTTAATACATTTTAAAACATGTGTGTGTGTGTCTGTGTGTGTGTATGTGTGCGTGTGTGTGTGTGTGCGTGTGCGTGTGCGTGTGTGATGGTGTGGAGGCTGTCAACACAGTAAAACAACTCAAACAAGTTAAACATCTCGAAAACTCAAACAAGTTAAACATCTTGAAAACTCAAACAAGTTAAACATCTTGAAAACTCAAACAAGTTAAACATCTTGGAATGCAGTAAATAGCACGTTTCCTAACGCTGATGCAGCACTTCAGGGTGTTTGCATGGTGTTTTGAACCTGGCAGTGAAGGCACATGTTATTCTTAAAACCACATGCAGTGTGTGACCATGATTGGCACACTGTGCACTGTGACCATGAACGCCACTTCTTTGTAGCGTTTTTCTTCCTGTCATCGAAATGCACGTGGCAGACACTGCAGAAATTGCCTCCATCTACCAAAGGAAAAACAAATATTGTGGAAGTCAAGCCAGTTAGTTGAAATCATACTCATCACCATATTCAAAGCAACATCTCAATGACAGCTTATGCATTTGTAACTGTTGCCAAATGAAAATGTGGGTATTGCACATCAGTTCACCAGAAGTGACACCCACCATCTCAGATCAATCATAAGATACAAGCAGGTCAACAAATGTGTGTACAGAGCTTGAAAAAAGGCACATTCTGCCTGGAAGCTGCCCCTTGAAAGACTAAACAGTGAATCTAGTTAAATGCTTTTATATCCAAAATGAAAGGATTGGAGGATTTTTTGTCACAGTTTGTCACCTTCTAGTGGATTTTTCCCCTTTTAAAATGTTTTAGTCTATGCTTCTTCTCCCATATCCATTCTTATTGTAGTATTTTAATCTGTTGAAAGTACCAGGTCTACTATGCGGAAGATCTCAGTAGTCTCAATGGGACTTCCTGGTTAAATAAAAATAACCATAATTTGGAAAGATACCTTCATCTGCAGTCATCACAATAGCTACAGTAGTGGCTGTTTCTGAGGACTCTTCTTCCATCTGCTGTGAACCTAACATACATAAAACAAAACACAGCACAATAACAACTTTCTTAATACAAATTTTGAATCTGAATTACAAATTCATAATGCAATTTGTCAGCCAATAGTTAATTAGTAAATCCTTGATTAAAAGTAGACAGTCCCATTATTTGCATCTAAATCTCAACAGCCAATTCAAAGTGTAAAATGATTAGAATACCAACCTTATAAAATACGTTTAATCTCAACTGGATAAATATTGTATCTCTAAATTGTAATTTTCAAACAAGTGAGCTTTTGTTTTTGTGTCAAATGTCAATGGCAGACTTCTCAGAACAGTAGTTTTAATTAAGCTCGAATTTAAGCAATACCAAAAACTGATTTGTAGCATTTGGCATTCAAAATGTATAACGATTACAAGAAATACCATTTTCACACATGGCCTCTAGAATTTCTTCCGCTGAATTCGTCTGGATGCCATCTGCTGTGTCTGTTGACTCAAAGACATTAAACCATCACACAAAGGTGAAGATTTCATCTTTTGATTTTATTTATTTATTTCAATAATGTGTACAGTGGTCACACTGTGCTGTGTAATGACCACAGTTACATATCTAGTAAACTATGCTTCTTAAGTTTACTGTTATATATTTATTTAAAGGAGTGCTGTCCAACAATTAATTGTGATTAATCACATCCAAAATTAAAGTTTTTGTTTACATAATAAATATACACAGTACATACACATATATTATGTATATTTAAACACACACACATACAGTATATTTTGAAAATATTTGCATGTATAAATTTACATTAATATAATTTATATTATATATAAATATATAAACAATTTTTTCCCTAAATATATACTATATGTGTGTGCATTTATATATACATAATAAATATACACAGTACATACACATATTATGTAAACAAAAACTTTAATTTTGGATGTGATTAATCGCAATTAATCGTTTGATAACACTAATTTAAAGATAAAATAAAAACAACTCGGCGTACCTTCTGCGTCCATGTGCTCTGACATTCCCTCTGCTGTGTCAGTGGGGTTGCATTGTGCTGCATCTGATTGATATGTTTAGGAAAAAAAGAAACATTTGTGTAGCATGAGCATAACAAATAATTAGTCTTCCTGCATTACTGGAGAAAAATAATCACACAGCAGTATCAATGAAGGAATATAATTCGCAGGAATTGTATACATAGAATTTAATTACTGAAGAGTTTGATGAGCATGAAAAAGATGTAAACCATTGCCAAGGGCCATCACAGTCACTCGTCACTTTCAACTAAAAAGCTATAGGATATTCTGGAGAGGTGCCTTTTTAGAAAATGTGTTGCACTATAATGATGAAACTCCAACTGAGAAATAATGTCACATCCCTTACAAACGGTCAAAGACAGAATCTATAACCTGAATCTGTTTCAGTTTAATTCAATTTTATTTACATAGTGCCAATTCATAACAAAAGTTATCCCACAGCACTTTTCAGACACAGTAGGTCTAGACCAGTGGTTCTCAAACCTGTCCTGGGGACCCCCAACCACAACATATTTTGTATGTCTCCCTCATTTAACACACCTGATTCAACTCATCAGCTCATTAGTAGAATCTGCAAGACTTGAATTGGGTGTGGCATATGAGAGAGACATACAAAATATGTGGTGGCTGGGGGTCCCCAGGACAGGTTTGAGAACCACTGGTCTAGACCATACTTTTTATAATATCATTAACAGAGACCCAACAATTCCCACCATAAGCAAGCACTAGGCAACAGAGGCAAGGAAAAACTTCCTTTTAAGAGGCAGAAGCCTTGAGCAGGACCATGGCTCAGGTTGGGCGGCCATACACCTCAACCGGTTGGGGTGAAGGGACAGAGAGAGATGCAATGGCCCAGCACTATACAAATACTCACATGTAGGCCTGTATTATTCTTAAGTTAACTTATTTTCCCCACTTTGCATAGAGCCAAATGGTCTGCCGAAACACAAGTGGAGAAACACAACCACTGTTAATGTCACTTACTTATTTCAAATGAAATCTCCTCAGCAGCTTTCAAAATGGCTTCCAATTGGTTCCTTCCATAAAAGGATGGCTTCTTGAGGGTAAGGCTGTTGGGCAGTCCAGTAACTTTTATGGTCATGGCCTGATTCACCAGGGACTGGTAGGGGAGCTTTCCAGTACCTCCGGCCTCCTCTGAAAGACATGGGCACATGCATGCATGCACACATTACACAATGTTACACAGTTGGACAATTGTGACTCTCCCATCCTGTTGATAGTCAGTGTACAGGCTGCAAACAGTCATTTTGGCAAGGTGTCAAAATCTTATGGTTGATAGGCACATTAGATAAATAATTTAATCATTTGATAATAATGCAATGGATTCATGAAGGTATATTATGTTATCAAGATAAACAGTTTCTTTACATCGGTCTTAAAAAGTGTTTGAACATTTGCTTACTATATTTTTGGTTGAACAGATCTTGCACTTTTCCCAACAGCACATTGACTTTATCTTTGATACTGGGTGTTGCGGCTGAGGAGCTGGCTACAGATGTAACAAAAGACAACAATTAATTTCATAAAACTGTATTATGTATATTTGTACTATTATGGGCCTGAGTCCATTTCTGTGGATTTTCATATAACCAATATTACCTTTGAAATGCAGTGCAAAGTTGTCCACTGTGTCCGTTGAGTCAAGGAAATCAGTGGCTCCTTTGCTGCTCAGTTCATACACCTCTAAGCTGGACTTTTGGCGGTCAAATGATAAAATGGCCGTTTCCACACCCAAAGTCTCAAGCTTGGACACCTTTACAATATTAGATAAGCAAGACAACCACAAAAATAGTAAATAATTGATTATACACAAAATAGACAAAACCTACTTTTAAAAATCCAACATACACTGAAGAAACAACTCTTAACAGGGATGGGCAATACATGAAAACAGTGCTATCACAGGTGTCAAATAAGTGGTCAGGGACAGCCAGGGTTACACTAAATATACATTAGCTGTGTTTACATAGAGTCCAATATCCAACTAATAATTTGACTCATAGCCATGTGACTACTAATGCTAACTGACCACTTTGATCTTAATAGACTAGCCCAGCCAGTAGGAATTTAGTTTGAGAGGGTGGTATGAGCCTTTGACAATCTCTTCAATGTGAGAATATTTGATGCTGATAGCCTTGTAAACAAAAATCAGCTGGAATATTTATTTGGGATGAATTCATTTGAAATTATAAAAAGTCTACAGATAAACAATCTAGTTGTCTGTCACAATGTTCTGCTCACATCATTCACAATTGCTGTCGATCATCCTTGCATCTAAAATCATACTACTTTGAGTATGCAAAATTCCCTCAGATGCTGCAACATGCTATGACGTTATGCTCTGCAGTGTCTTTTTGAAAACTTATATTTAAGACATAACATATAATAATACATCTAAAGATGTAAAAATAATACAATGTACTACACTTTCCTGCAGCTCTGCAGTTTTAATTTTATGTTCTCTTAATTCAGCAACAAGGTCATGCTGTGACGTATCGATCTGTTGTTGGTAACACGATTTCACGTCATGCGAATTCGCAGGCCAGAGTTCACCAAGCTTGAACTTTGGAACACAACGAAATGCGAAAACTTTTCACATGGCCTTGCGTTTCCAGTCTGACGCATTCGCATGTGTATGAATGGAAGTCAATGGAATGAAAAGTGCAGTGTGACCGCACCTTAATACTATAATGATACCACTAATGCCTAGCACATGAAGCTTCTTCCAAACCTCTAACTTCAGTTTTTTCAGATGCATTTTAATTCTGAGTTCCCTCATCTCAGGGCTAAGGTTCTGTGCCTGCCCATGCGCCCTCAGTGCTGCTGCCTCTTGACAGTATTTCTGCTTCTCATCTTTCCCTAATGTGGACCACCTGCCCTTAAAATCTTTCATTGTGCCTGAGGAAAAATAGATACACAGAAAACTTAACACTTTAGAGTCACAGCATCTCTTTTTTTAAAGTAAATTCATACAGAGGCAATCTGTCTGACACACTGGTTCACTTGGGTTGTGAAACCCATTTCTCAGTAACTCTGTAAAAACAAGATAACGTGTGAATTAGATGACATAATGATTCTTTTCAATACACATAGCAGTCTTACACTGATGAACGCAACTTGCATGTGTGAAGTACTAGCCAAATACTATCCTGAAAATCAGTTTCACGATTCTTGTAATTCCCTGATGTAAACAAGGCCGCTATGTACATCAACAAACCATTTAGTATAACAATTAAAAGCATCCGTTAAATATAGTCTCTTACCTTTGTTTCTGAGAATGTCCCTACAAAAAAGATTGTATGGTGACAGCTCTCGGATGTGAACTTTGGCCTTTGATGGCTGGGGATCAGACAAACTTTTAAATTACCTTTTGTAATTACCGATCCAGTTCTGAAAGAGAAAAACGAAAAATAACGAAGGAGTATTACACCACTTAAACTGAATGTTAACAAAACACTTCATTTATACCAACAGTACAGCAGAATGATATATTTATCTAACATGTTGATTGTTAGAGTGGGACTACAGTAAACCTTACTTCTATGACACTGGTGTCCAATCGAGTAGCTGATGCAGCTCTTGGTATTAAGGGTGAGCCAACACGTGTCATTCCCTCCTTAAAAAAGGATTTCAAGGTTTCCCTTTGTTCCTCATTAATGTGCGTTCTCTCTTGTTGAACAACAACACAGAAAGAAAAAGCAAGTCAGTAATAAATCAGTAATAAAAAAAGAGGGTAAGTGTGGATTTTGCAGATCATACCATCATTCTCAGACACACTCGCCTAATGCGTCTAGATTAGCAACTGTAAGGCTTACCTCTCTGGGCCATCTTCAACCTAAAACATACACAGAGAGAAACTTGCACAAGACAGATTTGTGAACGGGCCCTCTCTCTAAACAGCTTGGCCCAAAACCTAATTTTGGATTGTTTTACATAGATATAGAGCATGCAAGTAATAAAAAATACTTACCACAGAAGTCCTTGCACTTACAGAAACCCTCTGGAAATTGATGCTGTAAAGGGAGACTAAAAATTAGGTGAAGAGCCATTAATGTTACACAGGCAGACAGATAGATAGATAGACAGATAGCAGTAAACAGACAGACCTTTAGGTTTTATCTTTTAAGTTCAATGTTGTGGACAGCAATAAATGTTTATGTTAGCCTAAATCACTGCTGACACACAGAGTCTATTTATTTCTAATAGATTGCCAGTGTTCGTCTTTTGCATGAATGTAATTGTAAGCTTCTAGCTAGCAGTCACAGGTGACAGGTGTGCTAGTAGAGCAGCAGCCTGATTAAATTCAACGTTATAACGTTACCCTAAGGTTCCTCATGCATGACCAAAAGCTTTGTTCAAACCCACAGAACTTTATTTTACATTCTAGTCAAGATCCCAAGGTTTCCAAACGTACCAAACAGCCATAACATACGTCCTGGGTTTAAATATTTCCCTCAACATGAGCATGAATATAAGCTACGTTATAGCTTCAGTGAAGCGTTACTGAGCAGATAGACACTAAGCAATAAGCCTAATTGTTTTACAGTGTGGAAAAAAAGTCATTTTTATAGGCTAACTTTGCGTTTAACTAGTAAACTAAATTTCCCCATTAGCTTCAGACACGTAAAAACATGCTAATTACATACACATTTTCTGCGTTGTTTCCGCTTATTGACTAATTAATCACAGTCTAAATGCTGGGTTTTATCATTTAAATGCTCTTACCTGAAAATATCAACCGAGAAATAGCGCAACGTCGCCGCGTTCCACTAGACTTCCGGTTACCAGCGAGCTGGATTCCTCCGGAAATGGATCTGGAGTCTTCTCTTGCATTTCAATCGGTGATTAACTATGTCGAAAGATGATAACAGCCTTCTGAGGCTACCAGTAGGCGCAGCAGACCTCTTCTGGACTATATCTATAACCTGATATCCACTGATAACGCTTATTCAATAGAGTGATAACATCCGAAGCGGGTGATATTGTGCTGGCGATCTGCTAATGTATTTGCAAGATTCTTCGTAAACCTATCCCATTGACATATTCATGCTGAACCTCGCAGTTTCCTCACCTTCTCGCCTTTAAAGATGAAAGAGGCTGCAGATAACATGGTTTGGAACATGCCCTATTTCTTGTGCCACTTCAGTGTGTTGCTGTTCTTTCATCATTCCAGCAGCCTGTTCTTGGCAGCCATTAGTGCTGAGCGCTATGTGTGTAGCATTTCCAGTTAAGTATAAAAGTCCAAAAATAATCATTTATACAACACATATATGTGTTGTCACCTGGATGATTTTTTCAGGATTTTCAATATTTGCTTACAATGCAGCATATTTAGATTCTGATGAAGCAGACAACAACACTAACCACTCCCAAGATGCCAAACCTCAGGACTGTTATATTAACTTCACAGCAAAACAGCTGAGAGCACTGCTTCCAGTGAGGTTGAGTTTAGCAGTGTTGTTTTTTCCTTCTACCCCTCCTTATCTGCTGCTTCGGTTACATCAGTTTAATTCGTATTTTGATAAAGTGTCCTCTGTTCAAGCAACAGCATAAACTCCAGGTGTTTGGAGTGGTTGTGGGGACTCTCTTTGTGTTCCATTAGTTTTGCACCCTACATTGCATCACACATAGTGGGCTTCATCCAAAAAGAAATTCCAAATTTGATTCACAAATACATTACAAACATTAAAGATTCTAACTTGATTCTAACTTCTGTGTATAACAGACTTGTGTATAGATTGACTTGTGTATGGATATAGCCATGAATATAGCCATAGATGCTGGAATGGTTTTAAGAAGAAAACAAACAAACATTACAGGATTTCGGCACCAGGAGCCCGTTTCAGAAAGGAGGTTAAGTGAAAACTCTGAGTATGTTAACCCTGAAATGAGGGAAACTCTGGGTTTTCCGTTTCAAAATGGGAGGTTTGTCAAACGCGGGAAAGCAGGGTAAGTCAAGCCAGTTTCTGAAAGAGAGGTAACTTATACTCAGAGTCAGTTACCGTGGTAATTTACGCTGTGAACCTAACCTGGTCGGGAGCAGGTTTTCTTCGGTAAACCCAGAGTTTCTTTCCGTCTCCTCCCCCTTTTTAAAGTGTAAGTGATGTTTTAATACCTCATTCATTCATTCACGCTGCAAAATTGCTTTTCTTACTGAGTATTTTTGTCTTATTTCAAGTACAAATATTAAAAAAAAAGTTAAGATGCATAATGCATATAGATGAAAAATGATCTAGACTTTAGATTTAGATTTAGTCTTGTTAAAATATAAAATTGTTCTCCATAGGATAAGAAAAATAATCTTCATGCAAACGGAAAGAAGAAAAGGCTATTTTTATTAGGTCTTACCCCATTGCCAGATAATTTGCAAAATAAAAAAAATCACTTAAATTAGTTTTGTTTTTTCCTTCATGAAAACAAGACTAAATACCTTATATTATTTATTTTATTATTATTTTTTACATCGTATTCATGTGCATATTTAATTGAGCGGTCCCATTTTAAATGGTAGTTTTCTTTAAAACATCGGAGATTATTTATTTATCACATTATAAATCCTGTATGCAGATTTTAAGGAAAGTGTGCATCCCTCACACTCATTCTGAGAATTATTTCCTGGGCACAAATCCGTCAAAGAGGAGTATCACAGGACTGTAGGTTAGTGGTGTAGAAATCGGTTTGAATGAGGCTAATCTAATAAATGACGTTCACTTGATAACATCTTTCTGTGACGTCTGGAAGTAACCCAATAATCAGAATTTCCTTCAGGACCTCCAGTGTTGTTGGATGCATTGATGACAAGCATATCACCATCACACCTTCTGAAAATGAAACTGATTACTGTATGGAATGGAAGGATGCCAGATGGAGGGGTAGAGCCGTAACCACCACCACAGCTGTTAATTAAAGACAAATACCGCAAGCACCTGTTGATGAAGGCCATATGTGGATCAAGTCATTCATTCACAAAAACTGATTTGCAGAAATGGAGCAAGCGCTAAGTAGAAGTTTTGATTATCGGGGCCAGTATAAACATGTAGAGATGCTGATTGTGTGTATGTTTAATTCAACATCTTCGCTGTTTCCCGTAGCCTACATGTAGGCAGCTTTCTCTAACACAAAGGAGATTATAATGCTCTTTTACCCAACGCTGAAGTTACATCTGAGGAAGACATATATTGCTTTCGGTTGCTTAGTTTCTGTAACTTTGTATCATGGCTTGTGTGACACTGTGCTGTAATACTGGGATTCCCCTCATACGTCACACTGCAGGATTCCCCAACGAGCACCTCAGTGAACTAATACAGTGATATAAGACCTCAGATCTCAGAATACACTTTATTGATGATTATGCGAACTATATACAGGCAAGCAAATGAGGTCAGAAGAACGCAACACAGCTGCATTTTCATTGCTTTCCCTTACCACTGATCTAGAGTCGACAGTCCTACAACGATATCAATACCAAGATTAGTTTTAACAGTAAGCAACCACTTTATATAGACATAAAAAAGGAGTTCAAAACCGCCTAGGTGTATTGTTGCTGCAAATGTAAACCGGAGAAAGCATTGACACGCTATCGCACCCAAGGGACCGTCTGACAATTCCACCAACTGGGTTAAAACGTACATAGTATTTAAATTAAAATGACTTTTAACATTTAAAATAACACACTGTCAAATTTTAAAGCTTGTATTTCTCATAGTGATTTACTACAGATGAGATTTTGCCAATACCTCCCTTTATATATATGTAAAGTACACAATTATTTACATATAAAAGATCCCTGGAAAGTTTTTTTTTTTCATGTTCCAACGGTTGTAGTACGTTGCTAGATACAAAACTGACTTAGTACAGGTTAGATTTTGCCAATATCTCCCTTACAGTATGTTCAGCAGACAGGGGCGTCATGCACTTACTATTATTTTTTTGTTATCAACAGTTTTTTATTTTTATTTTTTTTCACACATAACACAACATAACATCCAAAATATAACAAAACAAAACAACAGACACATACTCAACATCTCAAGGTCCAATCAAATGGGAGGGAGAGAGGGAAGGACAATAAAAACACAAAAGTCACTCCTTTATACAATCACGTATATCCATCAAAAAGCACTGCCAAGCATCAATGGTCGAGGGCCTGGCCCCACCAACTCGCGCCGTTGTACATTCACATGACACTATTTGCAGGAGGTTACGGATCAAATATGTTTTTCTACACATGTGTGGTGTAAACCAGTTCTGGATTATTGTCTTCTTCGCAGCTGTAAAACCTGCAAACAACATTCTCTTTTGCATTGAATTAATACAGAGACCAGAATCATCATTAAGAAGACACAAACTTGGGTTAACAGACCAATCAACTTGCAGTAATGATGACAAAACCAGGTTTACATGTGTCCATAGACTGATGACGACAGGACATTCCCAAAACATATGCAGAAAAGTACCTGATGATGTAGTGTTACATATATGGCAGTTCACATTTGACTGTAGTTTCATTTTAAATATTTTGTAAGGAGTTATGTATGCTCTATGAATGACTTTGAAGTGAATAAGACGATGAGCCAGATTTTTAGATGTTAAACTGAGATTAGACAATACTCTCTCCCAGTCGACAGATAAATTAATGTCAGATAATTCCCTATTCCAAATAGTTTTAATAGAAAGAGGTTTTGTAATGCAATCAATAATATTATTATATATTAAGGAAACAGATGGCCGACCAGCAGATGGTGCAATCCAGTCCCTCATAGGATGAGAGGAAATAGAAGATGCCCACGGAACGCCATACGTATTGAGAGCAGAACGTAATTGAAGAAAGACAAAATATGCGGATGCTGGTAGACAAAATTTGGTTCTTAATGTCTGAAATGAACAGAGGCCCTGGTTATCATATATATCACAGCACGTGTTTACACCTAAAGAAGACCAAGATGGTTGGACATATAGACGATTTCCACATACAAAATTAAAATTGTGCCATAAAGGAGTACTGTTACAAAATTTGAAGGGTCCACCTATCCGACGTTCAACCGTTTTCCAGATTTTAATAGAGTTAGCCACAAACGGACCAAATTTATAATTATCCCCTTTTTTCCTGTGCAAGTAAATAAAATATATTGAAGTCTATTTGGTTTAATCTTGTCAGCTTCAATCACTCTCCATGAAACTGTAGATTGAGGATCAACCCAGTTATGAAGAGCCTTAAGCTGGAACGACCAATAATATAATTCAAAATTTGGTACAGCCAGTCCTCCTGCGCTATTAGGATGTTGTAATGTGGTAAGTTTAATTCTGGGACATTTATCATTCCAGATAAACTTAGAAATTATGGAGTTGATCTCCCCATCAAGCTGACTTCTAAACTCACAGGCCTCAGCCTAAACACTTCACTCTGCGACTGGATTCAAGATTTCCTCACCGGCAGACCTCAAGTGGTGAAGGTAGGCCAGTTCACCTCAAACTCCATCACCCTGAGCGTAAGAGCCCCGCAGGGTTGTGTCCTGAGTCCCCTGCTCTACTCTCTCTACACACATGACTGCGTGTCCTCTCACAGATCCACATCTATTATCAAATTTGCTGATGATACTGTGGTTCTGGGCCTCATTTCCAACAATGATGAGACCGCATACTTGGACAAGGTCGAGAGACTCACATCATGGTGCCAGGACAACTGTCTCTCTCTGAATGTGAGCAAAACTAAAGAGCTGATTGTGGACTTCAGAAAGAGACACTTGCTGCCCTACAGTCCTCTTATGATCAGTGGGACCCCTGTGGAGAGTGTAAGCAGCTTCAAGTACATCGGTGTAAACATCTCCGAGGACCTGACTTGGACTACACACATTCAAACACAGGTTAAGAAAGCCAGGCAAAGGCTGTACCATCTGCGACAGCTGAGGAAATTCAGGGTCTCACCAACAATCCTGAAAACTTTCTATTCAGGGACCATAGAACTTGTATTGACTCAGTGAATCTCAGTGTGGTATGGAAACAGCTCCAGTCAAGACTGCAAAGCCTTGCAGAGAGTTGTGCGCTTAGCTGAGCGCATCTTAGGGTCTGCTCTCCCCTCTCTACAGGACATCTACCTCAAACGCTGCAGAAGCAGAGCTGTCAAAATCATCAAAGACTCAAATCACCCTGGTAAATGTCTTTTCACTCTGCTGCCATCTGGTAAGCGCTTCCGCTGCCTGATGGCAAAAACTGAGAGACTTAGGAGGAGTTTCTTCCTCCAGGCCATCAGACTCCTTAACTCAAACTCAGCCTCTTAACATCATCATGACTTCACTTATTAATCACTCACAATCAGTTAGATATTCACACTCATTATTATCTACCTCATACTGACAGTGTCATTTGCACACATCACTTTCTGTGTTTTGGTATCTTACTTATTTTTATTTTTTTTTTAAATTGCTGCTACATGTCAACCATGTACAATCTATTTGCACATTCCTCTCTTGTACAGCCATGCCTATCTTAATATTTAAGTCTACAGTATACTATCATGCACATTATTTTATATTTTATATTTTGTTCTTTATATCTTTTTTTATTATTCATTTAATTTTATGTATAATTATTTGTGTTGTTTTTTATATAACATTGCACTGTCCATGGAGTGGACCTGACTCACATTTCACTGCTGGTTAATACTCTATGTATAATCGTGTATGTGACAAATAAATCTTGAACTTGAACTTAAAGTAACCTGGAGGGGGAGAAAGTGGTAGCATAGAGAAAAAAAAAAATTGAGGTAACAAATTCATCTTAACAGTGGAGATTCTTCCTTGGAGAGAGATTTTAAGATTCTTCCATCTTTGAATGTCATTTTTGACCTTAACTAAAATGTTATTAAAATTGTCTCTGGCAATCTTATGAATGTTTTTATATATGGTAATGCCCAAATAGATGAAAGATTCCTTAATAGGGATAAATGAGGGAATAGAAGAATTAACCTTAACATTGTTAATTGGCATTAAAGCAGATTTGCTCCAATTTATTTTATATCCTGATAGGCTACTAAAATGATCAAATTCCTTAATTATACTAGAGACTGAAACATCAAAGTGGTCTAAATATAGAATAATATCATCAGCGTATAATTAAATACTATGATTATGATCATGAATCTTAATCAATAATTCAGATTTCCTGATGGCTTGCGCTAAGGGTTCAAGAGATAGACAAAACAATAAGGGGGAAAGCGGACACCCCTGCCTCGTTCCCCGCTGTAAAGGGAATGAGGGGGAAATAATATTACCAGTTATGACTGATGCTGCAGGTGAGTGGTATAATGTCTTAATCATAGAAATTAAGTGTTCACCGAAGCCGAAACATTGCAGAACTGCCCACATATAATTCCACTCTAGCCTGTCAAAGGCTTTTTCTGCGTCAAGTGAAAAGACCGCACAAGGGGTTGGGTGGGAGTCCACAAAGTCAAGAATATGAAGGAGTCGATGCATATTGTCGACGTCAGGAAGCAGCAGACAGCGCAGCGATGTTGATCATGTTATCACCGTGTCGGAGGACGAGGTTCGGAGAGAATTAAGGAGAGTAAACATCAGGAAAGCCGCCGGACCTGATGGGATTACCGGCCGCGTTCTGAGATCATGCGCCGATCAGCTTGCTGGTTTGTTTACTTCCATCTTTAATGAGTCCCTTGCTACCTCTGTAATTCCCACCTCATTTAAGAAATCTGTCATCATCCCTGTGCCTAAGAACAGTAAACCCTCTTGCCTGAATGACTATCGTCCAGTTGCCCTCACATCAACAGTCATGAAGGTTTTTGAGAGACTTTTAAAGAAACACATATGCTCCTCCATCCCTGCTACCTTGGACCCTCTTCAGTTTGCCTATCGCCCAAATAGGTCTACTGATGATGCCATCTCTCAGGTACTGCACTCCTCCCTCACACATATTGACAGCAAAAATGGCAACTATGTCAGACTGCTATTCATTGACTATAGCTCAGCTTTCAATACTATAATCCCCACCAAGCTAGCTGTCAAACTCTCAGACCTCGGCCTAAACACTACACTCTGTGACTGGATCCAAGACTTCCTCACCGACAGACCACAAGTGGTGAAAATGGGCCAGTTCACCTCCAACTCCATCACCCTGAACGTAGGAGCCCCGCAGGGCTGTGTTCTGAGTCCCCTGCTCTACTCTCTCTACACACACGACTGTGTGTCCTCTCACAGCTCCACTTCTATTGTTAAATTTGCTGATGATACTGTGGTTCTGGGCCTCATTTCCAACAATGATGAGACCGCATACTTGGGTGAGGTAGAGAGACTAACATCATGGTGCCAGGACAACTGTCTCTCTCTGAACGTGAGCAAAACTAAAGAGCTGATTGTAGACTTCAGGAAGAGACAGCAGCGACCCTACACTCCTCTTATGATCAGCGGGACCCCTGTGGAGAGGGTGAGCAGCTTCAAGTACCTCGGTGTAAACATCTCCGAGGAACTGACTTGGACTGCACACATTCAAACACAGGTCAAGAAAGCCAGGCAAAGACTGTACCATCTGCGACAGCTGAGGAAATTCAGGGTCTCACCAGCAATCCTGAAAACTTTCTATTCAGGGGCCATAGAAAGTGTATTGACTCAGTGCATCTCAGTGTGGTACAGTAACGCCACAAATCAGGACTGCAAAGCTCTGCAGAGATTTGTGCGCTTAGCTGAGCGCATCTCTGGGTCTGCCCTCCCCTCTCTGCAGGACATGGTGTTCATCCCTCCTGGGGTGGTGCCGCTATTCTCTCTAGAAATTTGGCACATAGTCTTAGAGTTCATACTTGACTAACTGGAGCCCAGGTCAGGAAGCAGACAGACTGGCTAAACCGACCGTCTGCTAGCCGCCTCACGTCACAGAAGTCAGTTAATTCTCAGCACATAGAGACTCCTTCACCTAGATATCACACTATAGAGACTGTGTCTGTTCCCCGAACTAGAGAATACAGAAAATGTCCAAACCAATTTATGAGTAACCATTTAATTGATGTTCAACAAATAAAAAATGTTTACAATACACAGAAACAATTGATAAAACTTGGCTTACTGAATATCAGGTCCCTTTCTACAAAAGCACTTTTTGTAAATGATTTGATTAATGATCATAACCTAGATTTGCTCTGTTTGACAGAAACATGGCTAAAACCAGATGAATACATTATTTTAAACGAGTCTACCCCCCAAGATTACTGTTACAAAAATGAGCCGTGTCCAAAAGGCAAAGGGGGAGGTGTTGCTACAATTTATAACAATATTCTCAGTATTTCTCAGAAGACAGGCTTTAAGTATAACTCCTTTGAAGTAATGGTGCTTCATATAAAATTATCTAGAGAAAAAAGTATTAATGATAAATCCTCCGTGACGTTTGTACTGGCTACTGTATACAGGCCACCAGGGCACCATACATACTTTATTAAAGAATTTGCTGATTTTCTATCAGAGTTAGTGCTGGCTGCAGATAGAGTCCTAATTGTGGGTGATTTTAATATCCATGTTGATAATGAAAAAGATGCATTAGGATCAGCATTCATAGACATTCTGAACTCTATTGGGGTTAGACAACACGTTTCAGGACCTACTCATAGTCGAAATCATACTCTAGATTTAATACTGTCACATGGAATTGATGTTAATGGTGTTGAAATTCTGCAGCAAAGCGATGATATATCAGATCATTATCTAGTCTTGTGTAAACTCCATATAGTTAAAGCTGTAAATTCAACTCCTTCTTACAAATATGGTAGAACCATCACTTCTACCACAAAAGACTGCTTTGTAAGTAATCTTCCTGATTTATCTCAATTCCTTAGCATATCCAACAGCTCAGAACAACTTGATGATGTAACAGAAACTATGAACTCTCTCTTTTCTAGCACTTTAGATATGGTTGCTCCTTTACGCTTAAGGAAGATTAAGGAAAAGAGTCCAACACCGTGGTATAATGAGCACACTCGCACTCTAAAGAGAGCAGCCCGGAAAATGGAGCGCAGCTGGAGGAAAACAAAACTAGAGGTATTTCGTTTAGCTTGGCGGGGAAGTACTCTATCCTACAGAAAAGCTTTAAAAACTGCTAGATCTGATTACTTTTCGTCTCTTTTAGAACAAAACAAACATAACCCCAGGTATTTATTCAATACAGTGGCAAAATTAACAAAAAATAAAGCATCAACAGGTGTTGACATTTCCCAACAGCACAGCAGTAATGACTTTATGAACTATTTTACTTCCAAAATTGATACAATTAGAGATCAAATTGTAACCATGCAGCCGTCAGCTATATTATCGCATCAAATAGTGTACTATAGATCCCCTGAGGAACAATTCCACTCATTCTCTACTATAGGAGAGGAAGAATTGTATAAACTTGTTAAATCATCTAAACCAACAACATGTATGTTAGACCCTATTCCATCTAAACTACTAAAAGAGGTGCTTCCAGAAGTCATAGATCCTCTTTTGGCTATTATTAATTCGTCATTGTCATTAGGATATGTCCCCAAAAACTTTAAATTGGCTGTTATTAAGCCTCTCATTAAAAAACCACAACTTGACCCCAAAGATCTAGTCAATTACAGACCGATCTCGAATCTCCCTTTCTTGTCAAAGATATTAGAAAAGGTTGTATCCTCACAATTACATTCCTTCTTAGAGAAAAATGATATCTGTGAGGATTTCCAGTCAGGATTTAGACCGTATCATAGTACTGAGACTGCTCTCATTAGAGTTACTAATGATCTGCTTCTATCATCTGATCGTGGTTGTATCTCTCTATTAGTTCTACTGGATCTTAGCGCTGCGTTCGACACTATCGATCACAACATTCTTTTGAATAGACTAGAAAACTTTGTTGGCATTAGTGGAAGTGCATTAGCATGGTTCAAATCGTACTTATCTGACCGCCATCAATTCGTAGCAGTGAATGACGAGGTATCATATCAATCACAAGTGCAGTATGGAGTTCCTCAAGGCTCAGTACTAGGGCCGTTACTTTTCACGCTTTATATGTTACCCTTAGGAAATATCATTAGGAAACACGGGGTTAGCTTTCACTGTTATGCTGATGATACTCAGCTCTATATTTCTTCACGGCCTGGTGAAACACACCAAATTGAGAAACTTATGGAATGCATAGTCGATATAAAAAACTGGATGACGAGTAATTTCTTACTGCTAAATTCTGAAAAAACAGAGGTGTTAATTATCAGACCTAAACCCCCCACAAGTAATAACCTAGAACATTGTCTAACACTTGATGGCTGCTCTGTAAATTCTTCGTCATCAGTCAGGAACCTAGGTGTGCTATTTAATAGTAATCTCTCCTTTGACAGCCACGTTTCTAGCATTTGTAAAACTGCATTTTTTCATCTTAAAAATATATCTAAACTGAGACCTATGCTCTCAATGTCAAATGCAGAAACATTAATTCATGCGTTTATGACCTCAAGGTTAGATTATTGTAATGCTTTATTGGGTGGTTGTTCTGCACGCTTAATAAACAAATTACAGATGGTTCAAAATGCAGCAGCTAGAGTTCTTACTAGAACCAGGAAGTATGACCACATTAGCCCGGTTCTGTCAACACTGCACTGGCTCCCTACGAAACATCGTATAGATTTTAAAATCTTGTTAATTACTTATAAAGCCCTAAATGGTTTAGCTCCTCAGTACTTGAGCGAGCTCTTATCGCATTATAGTCCTTCACGTCCGCTGCGTTCTCAAAACTCTGGCCATTTGATAATACCTAGAATATCAAAATCAACTGCGGGCGGCAGATCTTTTTCCTATTTAGCGCCCAAACTCTGGAACAATCTACCAAACACTGTTCGGGAGGCAGACACACTCTGTCAGTTTAAATCTAGATTAAAGACCCACCTCTTTAACCTGACATACACCTAACACACTACTACACTTCTATTATTCAAATCCGTTAAAGGATTGTTAGGCTGCATTAATTAGATCAACCGGAACCGGGAACACTTCCCATAACACATGATGTACTTGTTACATCATACAAATATTGACATCTACGCTAATATTAGTCTGTTTCTTTCTTATTCTGTTTCTCAGTCCGTGTCCGGATCAGATGGTGGATTGGCGCCCGGGAGATGATGTCTGCGGCCCTGATCGTCAGCGATGAGCCCCAGAGAAGACCTCGACTAAAATACAATAAAACTAAAAATAAAACAAATAATTAAAAATATAATAATAAAATACCTAACTACATAATACTATTATTGTTAGAAATTGCAACAATATAAAAATAGAAATATAATACATTTATACATTTAAAAATGTAATTAAAACAATAAGTAAACAATGAATAAACAATAATATCCTGGCCAGAGGAGAACTGGCCCCCCGACTGAGCCTGGTTTCTCCCAATGTTTTTTTCTCCATTCTGTCACAGAGGGAGTTTTGGTTCCTTGCCGCTGTCGCCTCTGGCTTGCTCAGTTGGGGACACTTAATTTCTAGCGATTATAGTAAATTTGATTTCACAGTTACTATTTAAACTAAACTTAGCTAGACAATGACATCTCCGAATTCAATAATGAAACGCCCTTAACTGAAAATTGAGTGTTTAATCTTATTATTATACATTACTGACACTCTATCCTCCAACTTGATACTGTTAAGTGCTTTGACACAATCTGTATTGTTAAAAGCGCTATATAAATAAAGGTGACTTGACTTGACTTGACACTGGTTGAGTTGAAATTAACACAAAATGTGTTGTCCTTAACTTGACACACAGGTGTGTTAAAATATAACACAGGTTGTGTTGTTTTTAACACATTTGTTTTAAGAGTGTGGATTGTTGGGTCTGGTGTCTCTCATCTTCCTGTTGACAATACCCCATAGATTCTCTATGGGGTTCAGGTCAGGCGAGTTTGCTGGCCAATCAAGCACAGTAACACCATGGTCATTGAACCAGCTTTTGGTACCTTTGGCAAGGTGGGCAAATCAGCATCTCCATAAAGCTTGTCAGCAGAAGGAAGCATGAAGTGCTCTAAAATTTCCTGGTAGATGGCTGCGTTTACTGTGGACTTCAGAAAACAAAGTGGACCAACACCAGCAGATGACACGGCACCCCAAATCATCACTGACTGTGGAAACTTCACACTGGACTTCAAGCAACATGGATTCTGTGCCTCGCCACTCTTCCTCCACACTCTGGGACCTTGATTTCCAAATGAAATGCAAGATTTACTTTCATCTGAAAAGAGGACTTTGGACCACTGAGCAACAGTCCAATTATTTTTCTCCACAGCCCAGGTAAGATGCTTCTGACATTGTCTCTGGTTCAGAAGTGGCTTGGTAGCACTTTTCCTGAAGACGTCTGAGCGTGGTGACTCTTGATGCACTGACTCCAGCTTCAGTCCACTCCTTGTGAAGCTCTCCCAAGTGTTTGAATCAGCTTTGCTTGACTGTATTCTCAAGCTTGCGGTCATCCCTGTTGCTTGTGCACCTTTTCCTACCAAAATTATTCCTTCCAGTCAACTTTGCATTTAATATGCTTTGATACAGCACTCTGTAAACAGCCACACCTTTCAGTAATGACCTTCTTTGACTTACCCTCTTTGTGGAGGGTGTCAATGTTCGTCTTCTGGATCATTGCCAAATCAGCAGTCTTCCCCATTATTGTGGTTTTAAAGAACAAGAGATACCCAGAATTCATACTGTATGGATTGTCATTTGTTGAAACTCCAATGTAAATATTCTAAAATTTTGAGATACTGATTTTTGACTTTCATGAGCTGTAAGCTCTAATCATCAAAATTAAAACCCCCAAAAAAACTTTTTAAATGTTTTACTTTACATTTAATAAATCTAAAATAGATGAAAGTTTCACTTTTTGAAATAAGTTACAAGAAAAAAATAAACTTTTTCACGACATTCTAATTTATTGAGATGCACCTGTATATAGGTATATATATATATCATTTAGTATAGTAGTTACATTTTCACAAATCATGCTAAAACATTCATAAGAGCACTAGACAAAGTTATCATATAGCAATGACTATTAATGTAAACTATAACAGTAATATGTATTGTTGCATGATTAATAAACAACTGATAAAAGTATTCACCCCAAACAGTAAAATATGAATACATTTTTATCCAATATGGTATAATTTAATAGTGTTCATCCCTCCAAAACAGATAACACATCTTTCACAAACATCTACATCTCAGTCTTTTTAATGTGTTAGTGTATATAATGAGTTGTATTTGTGTTATAATAGTCCAATTCTTAACTCCACCCCAAACCTCACTAATTTTCAAACCCTGGCTACAGCATGTACTCTACAAATAATTCAATACTATTAAATATCATGGTTAATTTGACTTTTGATGTTCACATAAAAGTGAGCATTCTGTCATTTACTCATCCTCACACTCTTAAAACAAATGTGTTAAAAACAACACAACCTGTGTTATATTTTAACACACCTGTGTGTCAAGTTAAGGACAACACATTTTGTGTTAATTTCAACTCAACCAGTGTGATATTCTTCTTAACACAGGTTGATAACATTAAAATATTTAACACACTAATGTGTCATAATGACACAAATATGACACAAATTGTGTGATTTATGACACATTAGTGTGTTAAAAAAACAGATGTGTTAAAAACAACACAACCTGTGTTATATATTAACACACCTGTGTGTCTACTTAAGGACAACACATTTTGTGTTAATTAAATTTTAACACAACCAGTGAGTTATTATTTTTAACACAGGCAGTGTGTTAAAATATTTAACACACTGATGTGTCAAAAATTACACAATTTGTGTCATAGATGTGATATTCTTTACCAGTTAAAATTAATGCAATACTGAATACTGAATGCAAAAAACAGAAACATAAAATCAACTGAAATAAAAGAATACATCTCTGAAGATCTCAGCAGAGGAGGATTAAACAACTCCACAAACAGCATCACCAGCTTCACTCATTACTAACCAGTTTGTCTAAAAAAGTTATTTAGAACAGAGGTTTAGATGTTGAATGTTTCATTTGAACTTACCATTAATGTGATCAGTGTTTGCTTTAGTTGGGCTCTTGACCCTTGACTTTCTAACATTAGTTTTTCTCTGACTGCTGTAAAGCTGTGTTTGCAAAACACATTTGTTATGGCAAAAAAAAAAAAAGAAAACATGATCTGTTGGTTTTGATTGCTCGTTAGTGATGAGTTAGTTGTTGTGTAATGTTTTAATTCTCAGATCTCATCCAGAGTCCAAATGTGTGATTATTTGAGATTAACAAGTAAAAATAAGGTGTGATGTAGATAAAATACATCTACAATCTGATACTTCGCTGAATTTTAAAAACACTTTGCACCCAAGACATTTTGAACATCTGTATGAGCTAGACGCAAACATTCATCAAGAATCAGCATATGAATCTCAACGATGTGACAATAAACAAAAAGCTTAATGCTGCAGTGCATTCTGGGTGCACCAATCAAAACTCATTCATGGCTCCCAGAATGCATTGCAACATGAATAGATTAAGCCAATTTTGTTGATTGTCACCATTGTTGAGATTCATATGTTGATTCTCCATGTCTATGTGTGCCATAGACAAACATTTCTTGTGCTTTTTTTAATTGTTTAAATTGTCCAAACACTGTTAAAATTCAACCTACAGAAACAAAGAGCTTCAGTATTCAACATAACAATCAGTGAATCATGATCATCAAAACATGATCATTGTTTTCAGCATCAAGTAGCCAACATCATCTGATCATGTTTTCTCCAGGTTTTTCTTTGCTATAATAACCTGCCCTGTAAACAGAATTATAGCAGAAAAAGAGAGGAACATTTTTTTATGTGTATATATATGTATTTAAGGGTCGAGAGCCCAACTAAAGCAAACTCTGACCACAGTGATGGTGATGGTGAAGTTTTGTGAAATGAAACCAACATCTAAACCTCTGTTAATTCTCATTAAGAACTTTTGTATGACAGAAATAAAGTCAAACTGGTTAGTAATACTGTAAGTGAAGCTGGTGATGCTGTTTGAGATTTAATGTGTATTATTTTAATTGATTCTAAGGCTGTGACTAAGTCAGTTGTAGTTGTGTTTCTGTTCGTCTCTCTCTGTTTTTCTGTTTCTCTTTCCTTCAGTAATTCTGCTTGTTAACATTCTCATTAAGTTCAGCTCTGCTTCAGTGTTACTTTAACACACTGTATTGTGGGACCAAACACACTCTGATCAGTGTTAATCCCTGAAGATTCTCCAAATAACATCCCCAACCCTTCAAAGAACTCCACATCATGACCATCTCGGTAAACATTCTGGGAACGTCATTGACACCGGTGGGACGCTTTGATAATGCCCTGGGAACATTACATTTCTAGCGGGGAAATCTATATACCTGACACGAGTGCATCCACGTCATTTACCAATGAAAAAAACAGGTGCGGATTAGTTTAACAGCTTGTGGAGTGACGTAGGCAGAAATGTGATTGGATGATAGTTAACACATATTGTGTTGGACACACTGTGTTGTTTCTCTCTCTCTCTCTCTTTCTTCTTACACATGATCAACTTAAAATTACACAAAATGTGTTAAAATGGCCATAACACAAAAAATGTGTTAATATTTAACACATCCGTTTTTAGAGTGCATGTTCTAATACTGTATGACTGACTTTCTTCTGTGAAGCATAAAATAACATTTTGAGAAATGGCTCAGCAGTTGTTGTTGTTTTTTTTTTTTGTTTGTTTGTTTGTTAGCCATGGTGAATGTTGTTAGCCATGGTACAGTTGACAAAGCAAAAGCAAACAAAGCAGACTCGTCCATAAAAGTGGCCTGATAGGGTACGGCAAGACGCTCATGGAAATAAATGACACGTTGACTTTAAACATGGAATTTGTTTTATTTGTATTTTTTTCTTTTACTTGGAGATTGTGAGTCACTCAATCATATTTAGGGGAAGGATATGAGATGTCAGATAGGATCTTTTGGTGCTGATTACAGATATTGGATGAGAGTGCTTTTAATGGTTTTAACCAAAAATATAAACAATAGTAAGTTATTATAATGACTAAATATTGTAAAATAGTAACATCTAGTGAATATTATCATACTCCATGTATATTATTTTATTTCATCCAAATCTGGACAGCCGAGTAATATGTATGACCCATACTATTCTGTGATACAGTTATTCTGTAATTATTGTTATTCGTAAAATGTATAATGTGAATGTGTAAAATGTTTAACATGGGCACTGCATTGTAAAAATGCTCTTCCATTCTCTTGGATTATTTAATTTTCCAGGTTTTTGGTGTAATTGGAAATTATGAATTGTTGCAGCATTTAATATTATAAATATGTACACTGTAAAAAAATGCTGTAAAATTTACAGTGACTTACTGGCAATTTTGGTTGCCAGTAAGACTGTAAATTTACAAAAGTTCTGTAAATCAATAATTACAATTGTACTGTAAAAATACAGCAAACTCTTGCATGCTGTAAAATTGTTGTGATGGTGTGTAAACATTTGGTTAACTTATTTCATTTGAGTCCACTTAGAAGGAATATTTCTTAAAATAAAACTGCAAACAATTAATTTGTAATAGTAAAGTTACTAAAAACATGACTTTAACTCAAATCGTTGCAGTTTATCATCAACTATAGCACACATGTATGTGCTAAAACACTTAACAAAGAGATCATCACTGAATCAGCAACTTTACAGTTACAGTCTTTAAATAAAGAAGCAGAACATCAGTGTTTGTGTCTCATCATTGACTGAAGCACAGGCTCTACTCTCCAGCACAATGGTGACCCACAAAACTACATTAAACTAATAGATCTCTCTTGTGCAAAATAATACAGTTCAGTTAAATATTTACTCTCCTTATAGATAATTCTGTGATTAATTAAGTGATGGTTGTGCTTTAGTGATGAACAGCTGCTGTTAACAAGCAGAATCACTGAATGAAAGAGAAACAAGAACTACAACTGACCAGCCACAGCCTTAGATGAACTCAATTGAAATACAAGACATCATTAAATCTCTCAAGATCTGATTAAACAACTCCACAAACAGCATTACCAGCTTCACACATTACAATTTGACTTTATTTCTGTCATATGTTTATAAAAAATATTTGAGAATTAACAGTTTAGTTGTTTTATTGAAAATGTTTCGTTTGGCCTCACCATAGTAGCGATCAGGGTTGCTTTAGTTGGGCTCTTGACCCTTGATTTTTAATCTTAGCTTTTTATGTGGCTGCTATCTAGATCAGAATAAAAAAAAGAAAAAAAAGGCAAAACAATGGTTCTCTGTGTTCACATTGTATACTATCCGTGGAAAATAACTCATGTGATAGTTTGTGGTTTGCAAAGTGGTACTTCCCTGGAATGTTATGAGAACTGATACACATGCATGATAAAAAGTTTCTGTTTAAAATGAGAAGGAAGCATAAACCATAACACTGGGCCAGTTGCTTAAATACAGTCACTATGTTAAGGCTGTCTCTTAAGAGTGAACTTATTTTTCAGATTCAAATTATACTAATCTACCTTTACTTACTGAATTAAAAAAAAAAGTTATGACCAGTCTTGAAGAAGAAAAAAATAAATAACTTTAAAAACTAGTCAAAGTAGTTTATGCAAACAGCCACTGAAGAGTCTTGGTGAGTATGAAATCTATCTATATTAAAATCTATTGATCTGTTTTGAAAATATGTTGTATTAGAATGCACCTGTTTTACGGTGATGAAAAACTAATAACACTTTTGCAAAACATCTTCAAACTAAAATAATATTGTTGCAAGGTTCTTGTGTAATACAATATAAATATATATTTTTAAATGTTACATATAAGAAGAGCTAGGACAGTATTACCCTGCTGATTCATGTAATTTTCTGTCATATTGCTTTCACCTTAACTTTCATCATTAATTGTGTAATTTATTATGTATCATAAGAATATTATATTTAATTTAGTTGACAATTAATGGGGGATGCTTTTGTTTGCTTCACTCAACTTGTACCAGAAATCCAAAACATACCTAAACCTGACTGATATACCTGTGTGTGTGTGTGTGTGTGTGTGTGTGTGCGTGCGTGCGTGCGTGCGTGCGTGCGTGCGTGCGTGTGTGTGCGCGCGTGTGTGTGTGTGTGCGCATTACATATAAATACTCCTATGTATAATAAATACTTTTATATATTAATTTATTTATTATATATAAATAAATAATTACAGAAACATAAAAAATATATTTATTTAGTTAGTTTAGAGCAGCTGTGGCACAAAACTTACACTAGTGTGTGTGTGTGTGGACGTGTGTGTGTGTGTGTGTGTGTTACAATGAATTAAAAAAAAATTATGACCAGTCTTGAAAAAAAAAAAAAAACCTTTAAAGACTAGTCAAAGTAGTTTATGCAAAAAGCCACTGAAGAGTCTTGGTGAGTATGAATCTATCTATATTAAAATCTATTGATCTGTTTTTGAAAATATGTTGTATTAGAATGCACCTGTTTTACGATGATGAAAATCTAATAACACTTTTGCAAAACATCTTCAAACTAAAACAATATTGCTGCAAGGTTCTTTAGAAAGTAGTAGGCTATTTTCCATTCCGTTTTTGAGACTCTTTTTTTTTATAGGCAGGGTACATTCAAGACTCATGTAAATGTCCACTGCTATGATTGGCTTAAAGTTTTGCTTATTAAAATAGCAGATGCTTGCTGCTGTGTCGTACTCTGAAAATAACATGGGTCATTAAAACATACAAATACTCATACGTCTGGAACAGAAGATGCAATAGTAGTAAAAACACCTTTACTCAAACTTATGTGTTGCGACATTACTGTTGGATCCACTCTAGTTAGACTAAGCACTGCATCATCTTTTACTTTCAGTCTCTCTAAACAGCCTGAATCATACTGTCTTGTTTAAAAATGAATCAGTAGTAAAGTAAAGCAAACAAACAGTGTTCCACTGATGCGATCTGTTGCTCTTCTGACCTGAAAGAGAAATGGATTCACGACATGACACAACGGCACTTGCCTCCAATCTAGATATGGTATTAGGATCACAAGGAAGGTGTTTCAGTAGGCGTGGCTAAAGAGGCAGTGATGTAGAAGCAGGCTTGATCTTCTGGGGCTTTCGCTGCACTATTACTTCATAAAGTGGCACAAATTCCAAAACGAGTCGTTTTCTGAGCTTGGTTTAAATAAAAGCCGTTTTTAAACTAACAAGAAAGTTTTGAAACTTACAGGATGTTTTTTATAGTAAAAACACATAGGAGTAACTTGCCCAACACTGTCAGTTCATGATCTTTACAGTAACTACAGGCTTTTTTTGTGCTATTTTGGAGCTACACAGACTTGATTACATTTGAGAACAATTGCAACAGTGACATGTTTTCTAAACATGTTTTCATGCTGTCCAGGTGGCTAGAGTGTGTTACTGAACTGCGTTGGAGCCCATTGATTTTGTCAAGACAAATAACAGATAAATATTTATTGGTAAGTGAATATTTAAATCCACAACAATATATAAAACCGCAACAGCTGGCAACACAATACTGAGAAAAACTATAATAATACATCTAAAATTGGTGTGTGTGTGTGTGTACATATTACAGGCAGTGTCTTAAGAAGAACCTGCAGGGCTGTTTTCTAAAGCGAAGAATTTTACCACAGGCCGACAACAATGTCAGAAGATTCGACAGCATTTCTCACCATTTACATCATCATATTCCTGATTAGTTTTCCTAATACTGTGCTGGCGTTATGCTCATGCATTCGCAAGATTCACCGTAAACCTATCCCCATTGACATATTCATGTTGAACCTCACTGGTTCTGACCTCGTCTTCCTCACCTTCTTGCCTGTCAAGATGAAAGAGGCTGCAGATAACATGGTTTGGAAAATGCCCTATATCTTGTGCCACTTCAATATGTTCTTGTTCTTTCTTCCTTTCTGTTCCAGTGCCCTGTTCTTGGCAGCAATAAGTAGTGAGCGCTATGTTTGTGTACGATTTCCAATTAAGTATAAAAGTCAAAGGAGAAACATCTATACAATATTAATATGTGTCACCATCTGGGTGCTTGTTACAGTACTAATAGTATTTGCTTACAAAGCCACATACACTAATTCTGAAATACACAACACTACTAATCAGCGCCCTCAGGTGACAGAACCTCAGAGATGTTACAGTAACTTCACTGCAACACAGCTGAGAGAACTGCTTAAAATACGTCTGGCTGCTCTTGTGCTATTAAGCTGTACTTTCATCATTTGCTGCTTCTGTTACATTAATGTCATCCGTATTTTGTTGAAGCTTCCTCTCATTAACCGCTGTCGCAGGCTCCGGGCGATTGGACTGGCTTTGGGGACACTCCTTGTATTGACAGTTTGTTACGCTCCTATCAGTGCATCATACATAGTTGGCTACATCAGACAAGAAAATCCAGACTGGCATATGAAAGCTTTCATCCCGACTACTTTAAATCCATGTTTTAATCTTATTATATTTTTCTGTATCTCTAAGGAGATGAGAAAGGCAATCTGTGTTTTTGCAAATGCTTTGTTTCAGTTATATGCCTATTCAAATAGGTTTATTTTGTTGTGCACTTAAATATTTGAAGTAGGCTATTTAGAAGAGATCGTGGCTTGCCAAAGACATTTGTGGTCATGAATATGCAAAAACAATTTCATTATCACAAAGTAATCATCTACACTGTTTAAAAACAATTCAAAACAAAGTATCAATATCCAGGGCAACAAGACTATCTATTAAACATCAACAGATTCTAATTGTCTCTAAGCTCATAAGAGTAGGTCTATCACATAGAGAAGATCTGTTTTCTTAATACTAGTAGGCTACAAGCTATTTGGATGATAAGTCCATCAAGATAAGAGAAACAAAAAATAAATAATTTGCTAATCATTAGAAAGAAAAGTGTAACACAGGCAGAGGTGGGTAGTCCAGGGGCCAAAGAGTAAAAGTCCTGCCATATTGTTGTTCCACCCATGAACTCAGCAGCGGATTTCACCAGAGGAGGAACCAAGTCATTCCTTTCAAGTCACAAGCAAGTCTCAAGTCAAATCCCAAGTCCCCAAAGAGTTAAAGTTAATGAGATAATTAAGTGACTAATTAAATGATGATTGTGCATTAGTGATGAACACCTGCTGTTATTGAGAATTACAGAGGATCAGATGTTGAAATTGTATTGGTTAAAATGATGCCACCATCATTGAGAGCAGTGTTTGCTTTAGTTGGGCTCTTGACCCTTGACTCCTGTGTTCGATATTTCTCTGTAGCAATGCATGTGGCGCTGTAAAGCAGAGAGGTCAGTGTTTTACAGTGATCAGATAGTCACCATGAGCTGGTTTGATTATATTCTAAATAACTTTTGTTTCATTTATAGGTTTATGTTTAGCATAATCAACCCTGTGAAAATAAAGCATGCAAGCAAAGTGTTTCTCTAATAGTTACAGTAAATTAATTTGAAATCTACGTAACGCATATAAACATTTGAACTCCAATAACATTTAGACACACACAGACATCAATAACCAGCATATGAATCTCAACAATGGTGACAATCAACAAAATGCTTCATGCTGCAATGCATGAAAAACTCCCATCATGCAATGCAGTATGAATAATTATTGTCACCACTGTTGAGGATCATATGATACATTTTCATGTCTAAAAGCCTGATCCTATATAGGATTTGTTTCTTCTCAATATCGAAGCATTATGGTGGCATTTGCTTAATATGACTTTCTTTCAGTTCAGTAATAGTCAAATACAGTTAATAAACCAGAGAGAGTTTGAAACCAAGAAAATTAATTCAGCATAAGTTATAAACTGAAAGCATAAACTAATCTGCTATTTCAAGGTTTGATTCAGCATTGCACTAATGTTTGCTGCAAAATAATATTGCAATTGCTTAGAAGCAAATTTCTTTGAACTGCTAAAAGGCACAAGAGCTCAACTAAAGCAAACACTGACCACAATTATGGTGGCAATGTCTCTTTTTTTTTCCCCCAGTTGATTTCATCCAAGGCTGTGGCTGAAGTCAGTTGTAGTTCTTGTGTTTCTCTTATCTTCAGTGATGTTGATTGTTAACATCACTAATGTACAATCATCATTTAATTAGTCACTTAATTAGCTCTTTGACTTTAACTCTTTGAGGACTTGGGATTTGACTTGAGACTTGCTTGTGACTTGAAAGGAATGACTTGGTTCCTCCTCTGGTGAAATCAGCTGCTGAGTTCATGGATGGAACAAAAATATGGCAGGACATTTACTCTTTGGCCCCTGGATTACCACCTCTGAACACAGGTCAGAATTGAGCTGGTTAAGAGAGATTAAATATAAATTGTCATCAAGTTATTTTCACAAAAAAAATATTAAATAATTTAAGTAAATATATAATCAAAAGTCATCCTGTGCAGTGAAAACTAAAATAATTTAATTAACAAAACTGAAAAAGCGCAACGTTTTGCCTTAAAATGGGCGCTGTGTATGACGTCAGATGAGACGCATAACGAGAGAGAGAGCACATGCAGATCGCGAGTGTCATTAAAGGGGATTAAAAGCACGATGATTAGTGATATTGAAGTGGATGATGGCGGATTTTGAGCCCCCTAGAATAACGCGGTTAATAATTCTGTATTGAAATCTCCCGGATTTGGTCAGGGTGTTTTTGTTTTTTGTTTCTTTGAGAGTCTGGAATAAGCTCTGATCATGAGATGGCGAGCCACCCAGCTGTTTTTTTCCCCTTGAATTAACGGCACTAAGCAGTGAATAGAAGCCCCAATCATAGTAAAAAATACCCAGTTTTCAGAAGGTTACTTTGGAAATGTAATAGGTTACAGATTCCAAGTTACTCTATTTAAAATGTAATGTGTTGTGTAACTTTTTCAATTGTTTTATTAAAGTAATTTAATTATTTACATTTGATTATTTTTTGATTACTTTTCTAAATTTCTAACGCATGTTTTAAACTGTTAATCTTTTTCAAACAATTCCCTGATAGCACACGTACATCTCGGAGATGTCTATTTGATGTCTGCATTTACATCTGTTATTTTTTAGGGTGTTTTCTCATCTGCAATACATCTATAGAATGTCTCCTTTTAGATGTCAAATAGACGTCTATGTGTTTAAGATGTTTATGATTTACACTGTAAAACCCAACAAGTTAGGGTAACAAACCGTTTGAGTAAACCAATTCCCCTTGGCTTAAACCATGTAAGATTTAAAACTTGCAGTTAAGTAATTAAGTGATTAATTAAGTGCTGATTGAGCATTAGTGATGAACACCTGCTGTTAACAAACATAATCACTGACAGAAAGAGAAACACAAGAACTACTACAACTGACTTCAGACACATCCTTAGATGAAATCAACTGAAATAAAATACATTAAATCTCAAGATCTAAACAACCCCACAAACAGCATCACCAGCTCCACTTAGATCAGTGTCTGCTTTAGTTGGGCTCTTGACCCTTGATGATTGTGGAAATATTACGCATGGAAATATTACGCATGCACCGAGAGAAAACAAATATATATATAATAAATACATTGTTTTTTTTAAGAGTAGTCTATTATTTTCATTTTTACCCAAAACAAGGTGTTGTGAGCATTAGTGAGTGAACGCATGTAATGCAATGTCCGTTTCATTCTTCCAGAGGGCTCCCTCGTGCAGTAAATCGTGAAACTAATATAGAGACATGAAAACATGAAGCCAATAAACATATTACAACTAAACGATTCTGTTCTTCAAGCTATCTCGGGTATTTTTAGGCTAAATTAACAAACTATATAATACAATGCTAATCAACATATAGACTTTATCACTACTAGGCAGTGGTGGGCCATCAGGGGCAGCAGGGCCTTCTCTGCTGGCCCTATAAAAAATAAAATAGTGAAAAATGTTTTTGATTATTTAGGTATCATTTTCATTTACATTTACATTTATGCATTTAGCAGACGCTTTTATCCAAAGCGACTTACATTGCATTCAAGTTACAGTTTTTACATTTGACCAGCTCTTGCTTTCCCTGGGACATTTGTGTAATGTCCACAAAATTGCCTATGTTTAGTTGAGGTTGAACTAGAATATCCTACATAAAATCTGCGGCCAGCACTACAGATAGTACTACCCTTTTGTTGAAAGACATCACATCTGATTTGTTACGAGCATTAGTGACAGAATCATCAGCCAATCAAATTTTGATGTTCAAAGACAGCCCGCCCTCTGGGGCTTAGCGACTTGCCCAGTGCTACCCCCAGCGTTAGACCTCCCCTTTAGTCAGGGATTTCCAAGGAACGAAAGTGAAATTCAATGAAAAGAAAATGACGGCTGCAGTCATCGGCGCCTACACCAGATCTTGTTGCCCATCTACTAAAAACGTCTTTTGCAGACAAAAGAGAATAACTGAGAAAGGAAGACCTACACCCAAACTGAATTCGCTAACAAAGGCCAGCACAGTTTTTATTTGCCATTTCAAAGATTGCAACTATGAGTGCTATGAGTGGCTAACAGCTAGCACTGAGCACAAGTTATTTTGTTGGCCGTGTTTACTTTTTAATACGAGTAAAGGAACATGGAATGATAGACCCATGGACTTTATTTACAAGTGACAGGTGAGTGCTTCATTATTTGATGAGTATTGTATCATGCACATTGTTATGGAGGTGTACGTGGTACGATGATAATACTGTGGTGTGGTGTGTGGATGTCCAGCGTTTGTACAGTTTTGCTGCTTTGGGCGCATCGTCATGTTAGAGTGACGTGAATGTGCATAGTGACCCGTGTATTGGCGGATTACTTTTACTGACCATGTAGGAACATTTACTCTGCATTTAACCCACACTAATCTGGCCTACTGTTGAAATTATTGATCAGCCGTCATTGTTGTTGAGAGCCTGTGTGCGGCATTATATGCATATGGCTGCGTTAGCTGTAACAGAGATGTGTAAGATGTGTGCATGTAGTTTACAGTTGCTTACAGAAGGCCCTGACTGAAACCCCACGGTACGCCACTGCTACTAGTCTATATAAAATAATGATTTTGCCTCATTAATTTGGAGCAAAAACATAAAAGCATATATACCCCCACTTTATTGGTATTTAAATAGTATATCCTCCTGAGACCCCCCCCCCCAAACAAAAGCTTTGTGAATTTAAGTATTTTTTTCCATGTCATTACATTGTTTAGAACATAAGAAAGAAAATGGAAAAATAACATTTTTTAAAAATTATATTTTATTCATATTTTATTTTATTTTATGTCTTCTGTAGAGGACACTAGGACTCAGTTTTTCTAAAAATAAAATGGCATGAATAGACATCAAAAAGGCAAAAACAATGGGATTTTTTTAAATCATTTTTTTTTGTATTTTTTATACTAAACTTTAAGGATGATTCTCAACTATGTTATAACATATATAACAAAATTATTTGATATACCAATTTGTTTTATGCAATATGTGTGAAAAAATTACCATAAACTGGTTTTCCCTTTAAACACAGTGTATCTATACACTGTATCTAATTTGCATATTAACGTGTTGCTGTTGGGACAGCATGTTGAAAAAATAATTGTCATAACGTGATTAATGATTGGCCAGATTTTCATAATATCTAATATTTCATAAAATTAATATATAATTTATTTTCCTATTCAATTATGTCTCCCAAAATGCGTAATAAACATGCTTTTAGTCCTGGTGTCCTCTACAGTGGACATGTATGAAATTATGTCCCGTTTCATAACAGCAAGTCATATTTGAATTTGAAAACCCATAACATTTTCCTGAGATGTTGCTTTATGACAAACAATTTGAAAATTATTCAGATTTAAATTACTATTACAAAATATAATCATATTTCCATAAGGATGTCACATTTTTCACTAAATTAAATGTAGCCATCTTTAAAGACCTAGGAGATGGAGTGGTCATGGTGAAACATCCAATCATTTAATATCTCTATAAAGCCATGAATGTGCTCCGTATAGGACATCCAGACTTAAAGCTGTGACATGTGAACGTCTCCGAGAAATTCACTAAAATATGTCCACTACAGAGGCAAAAACTCCATAGCTGGGTCTCAGGAGGATATGTTTATGTCGAACTTTATTCTTGATCAGATGGCACTGTATTAAGCAGTATATAAAAAGTGTTATTGTTGCTCATGAAAACGTTTCTGAAACGTCACGTATTTGACAAATACGTTTAATTTGATTCACTTAATCTATGATAGATTATGCTATGCAAACACCGTGCGAGCGTCACTAACAGGAGCAGAAAGTGTCTGACTTGACGTCTCTGCTTTTAATTCCGCCCCGACTGCAAGCGGCTACTTTCTCCAGCCGGCGGCAGGCTAGTCTCGCACAAGCATAATGTATACCTTAAGCTCTGCCCTTTTAATTCCCATAGTGCAATAGATTGTCATTTTTTTGTTTGTTTTTTTCCAGAATAGGCTAACAAGGAAATGAGTAGAAATTAATTCTTACCGTATTGCAACTCCATACCATAAAGGGTTAAGCTTAGAAAACTGAAGTCATATCAACCATTTATTTAGACTATGCTATTCTACGTGATTCAAACTTGCAGGCTGACTTAATTCACGGTTGTCAGGCAGGCTGCAACTCAAAACTGTTAAACACAAAAAAGCGGTTGTGAATTGTGAACTTGAAAAATTATTCAATTAAATACTAATATTGCGTAAGTTCACACAACAACCAAGACGATTAAGAGTTACAATATCTCTTTAAGTGATAAGATGGGTGGCTCTTAAAAGAGCCTTTGGGTCTCGGGGAGTTGGAGCGGAACTCTACTTGGAGCTGGTGTACTTGGTGACGGCCTTGGTGCCCTCAGACACGGCGTGTTTGGCCAGCTCTCCGGGCAGCAGCAGACGCACGGCGGTCTGGATCTCTCTCGATGTGATGGTGGAGCGCTTGTTGTAGTGAGCGAGACGAGACGATTCACCGGCGATGCGCTCGAAGATGTCGTTGACGAAAGAGTTCATGATCCCCATCGCCTTAGAAGAGATCCCGGTGTCAGGATGAACCTGCTTCATCACCTTGTAGATGTAGATAGCGTAGCTCTCCTTCCTGGTCTTTCTGCGCTTCTTTCCTCCTTTAGCGGCGGTCTTAGTGACGGCCTTCTTGGAGCCTTTCTTCGGCGCAGACTTTGCTGGTTCAGGCATGATGATAACAATGACGAATCAATGATTACAATGAGCCAGACAGATGCACATATTGACTCGCCTATGCTAATTGTCAAGGAGATATAGAGCCTTCTGATTGCGTGTTTTCATAGACCAAACCCATAAACTCGTATGTGATTGGACAACTCAAAGTATCACGAGCGGAGCGAGGGCCAATCACAGGCGGTGAATTGAGAGCCCCACCCACCGCTCGGTGTTTGAATGACATCAGCAGATATGAATAAGTTTCCTTTGTTTCAGTTCCCGCTCTTTTTGTTAGTTATGTTTTAACAAGACAAAGGGGGTTCAAATATCATAGTGTAATTTTTAAACCCCTTAATAGACCCATTCAGAGCATTTGGAAAAAGTAGAGCAATGACGATTAGACACTTTATTTTCCTCTGCTGTCCTGTAATTCATCCCCCATCTCTAATTATTTACTCTCTCTAGTTCTATGTAAATATGTATGCATAATTTTTCTATACAGTTGCCCAGATAGCACAGGTACGTCGCGGAGACGTCTGTGAAAGATCGAAGCATCTGGTAAACATCGCGTTCGATCGAACGTTTTTTGTTGTTAATGAGTCGTCGTCTTTACCTCTATACGACATCTATACGATGAATCTTCAGCATTTGAAAGTACGTGCTGTCACGCAGCGCCGGATCGGAGCAAGCAGACGAATCAGTAGAACTCAGGTTTTTAATACAACACCAGACGCAACCGTTGTTGCAAAGAGCTTGGATTATGCCAGAAATAGAACGAGGAGTCGCGCCGCATCCAGGCGATAGTGATTATGGGGTTTCTCTTTTGTTGCATGCATCGCACCGCTCGCGTCCAAAGACACTATAATAAAATACAAATACAACAACAAACTCACACAGGAACACTCTTTGAAACCCATCATGCACAACCAGCCTTTAAATCTGTTTGTTTGTCCATTTCCCTTTGTTTGCTTGAATACATTCAAAAAATGCCAGCCCAGTTTCTTATTTGAAGTTACCCTCGTTTCAAGCTGTAATTATACCTACTTTATCATTGGTTTACATTCCTTGTCTGTCATCTTGCAGAAAGCATAAATTAGACCTTTCTTATACCAAGCTTGACTGCTGCTTAGAATTTCAATTATTACAAGCTTGAAAATTTGAGTAACACTTCAATTTATACCATGGCCTGTATGAAGGTGAACGGTTTGTCAGGTGGTTGTTTGACTCCATGTCATGCATTGAAATATAGTGTAATACATATTTATATTTTGTTCCAAATAATGCTCTCCAATGAGAAAGTTAAAGGTGACAAAGGCAAAGAAAACCCTTGATGTTTAACTGAATGAAGAAGCCTTTGGATGAAACACTATACAAATGTCCATTTGATTTGATGCCTCACCGAATTAATGATACTGACAAACGTCCCAGACTTGATTATGACAGTTTGCAGTACACTTTATTTTCTAGTGAAAGAAAATTCACTGAGCCTGTAATGAACTTTAAAACAATCTTTAAATAATAAAACATTAAGGACACACTTTAATGTATTAACTGCTGAAAGCATCGAGGTCAGTTGACTTTATTCACAACATAACAGTCTCTACATAATAACAGTCTCAAATAAAGAATATAAAGAACTCTAATAGAATAATCCATAACATCTGCAAGAAGCAGACCGTGCATGGAAGACACTGGTTATAGACTGCACTTAATGAAACATTGCAAGATGGGTGTGGGAATGATGGTGGGCTATAGGTAGATCTGTGCATCTTAGGATGAACCATTTCCTAGTGTGTCTGGTGGAGAAAATAAATGGAAAAATGTTAGAGCATTTTATAAGGAAATAATGTACAAGTTACTTAGTGTAAACAATAATGCCATAACACCATGTACAATGCAGCAACATGCACACAATACTGTCAACAAACTCTGTACTAGATACTACACTAAGCTGTGCCATTGAAATCAGACTGATGAACATGATTGTCACAAAATTATCACAATATTAATTTATTTGAATAAAGTTTTTGGGTGAACCATCCCTTTAAGGTCCATGATTGATTGTTTGATAGAGATAATCGCTCATTTAACAGTATTGCTGTGAAAGCTGACAGTAATGAATAAAACTGAACAATGTTCTGACTACCATACATTAAACGGCACAGAGCAACTAACCCAAAGCTGCCCTGTGCATGCGTGCCCAAACTGATCTAAGACTAGCAGAAAGCAGAAATAGACAGATTTTGGCTCTCATTTAGCTCATAACTGAATAAAAAAAATTGTATGCGACCATTAAAGAAGGATTGTTACAACTGCTAGACTGATGCAGGTACAAGGAAGGGACTTAATCCTGTAATGAGCAATCAGCAAATCCTGCTTAAAAATTAAAGATTAAGAATTTCAGTGGGCCCCTACATCCTGCCCAATTTTGTCCTCCAAACAACGTGAAAACTGAAGTTAAAGAAAACAAATATAGTGAATGTATTTATGTAGGCTGTGCTACACATTCGCAAAAAAAACATAAAACGTATTCAAAATGCTAAAACCAAAACACAGACTGGTTAACTGGTATGGGGAACACGTATTCACGTGTATATACACGTATATTCTGTATATAGTAAATTAACATAGCTGCCAAGCAATTGTTTTACATGTAACAACTGTAGTAATTATATGTATAGCCCCTTTACAGTTACTGCTCTCATAAATACAACATGTAGAATATTAAACCTACATTTAAAGTAAATATTTTAGAAAAATGTCAATTTTAGTCAGAATTATTACACTCCTATTCTCTTCAATTATGTCCAAATTTAGACAAGGACACAACCATCAAATGTAAGTTATGCACTGGAGAAACATGACTCCCAAGTCCACACGCATCTGTCGAAGCATCTGACAGGGCAAACCACAAACAATATTTGTTTATTGAAGCACTTTCTCTGCTCCTTTCAAGTTTTGTGAACTGTTTGACTCAAATAATCCTATCTACTCCAGTTATAAAATATGCTGCTGGTTCAGATTTAACAGATGAAGTCAGGCCTTGACTGGACTCTTGTTGTGCCAATTGTGATAAGTCTTTTAGTAGTACAGCTGTCGCCATCTTTGATAATACTTTACTCACCGTTGCTATAGTTAGAGGTAATAATCACAAATAGAATACTGCTTGACTTCAGTTACTTGTGCATACAGACAGCATCTGAAACACTATTGTAAGCAGTTGTGTGTAGAGAACATTGAGACTCACATCTGTAAGTAAATGCAGATGTTACTCCCAAACAGTGACAGTGTGAACATAGCCTACCTATGAGTCATAACAGTTTATCCTTTTGTTTTTCTCTACTTCTCTTTATTTATTTTTTTATAATGAATTGGGTTAAACTGTCTTCTGCTTTTCAACTCTGGACAAACTTTATTTTAGAATTTAGAATTATAAAATAAGTTTATAGAAAATGTGTCATTTTATCCAATTAATCTAAAACATTATTTGATTGTTAAAATAATCAATGGTTACTGCCTAAAAAAAACAACAATAAAAAACCAATTCAAATATAGACAGTGCGCTAAACAACTGTTTACATGTAGGAAGAGGTTTGGTGGTGGAAAGTGGGAGAAAGGCCCTCACCCAAAGTTTGGCCCGTAATTTCCACAGCTGGTGCACCCAGGGGTTGTGGTGAGCTGGCGGCAGAATGAAGGAGATCAGCTCAAAATCTGCTTTACAACATTAAAGCTTGGTCATATGAGGTAATTCTTCTCAAGTGGTCCTCATTGGAAGTTTGTCAACACCCCCTAGTTGTCACCGGATCCTGATAAAGATTGACACATTCAAGTTATTTTAGGGTTGGGTGGTATGAAAATATATATTGTGGTGACAATATGAGTGTCTACTCAAAGATTTTATTGCTGTATTGTTTTTATAGTGGTATGTAAATATATTCAATGCAGCACAATACTACTAAAAGCTATTGACATGTTAGAGCAATTTAAAAACAATGCATGGATGAGAATACATATCTGAACTGAAGTTAAGTGTAATAAGCCTCGACAAAGAACTCAATGCAGTACTCATCCTGTCGGACAAACCCAAAGTGTACAAGCACTTCTCAGACAGTGTGTGAGTACTGGATTTTCTATTAAGATAGGGAATCCAAACGCAAAAAAAATCTGATGGTAATATTTCAGTGTAAAAAAAAAAAAAAACTCCTGGAGGGAAACTGTCCTGCAGAGTTTAGGTCTAAGTTTACAGTAATACTGAAGACCTTGATTAACTGGATCAGGTGTGTTTTGCTGCGTTCAAGCCATCTTGCAATTATCGTAGGCTTGAGATGGCAACATGCGATATTCTATTCGGTACTGTTTACATCCTCAGAAAGAGAAATATTAATTTCTATGGCACCACTACAAATGGCTAAATGGATCTACAGAGGTCAGGTGGTACAGTGGTCACATGATACAAGCAGGAGCTCTCAGAAAACTAATTTTACAAGCTGCAATTATAAACTCTGAGGACATAAACACTTTTAACAAGCTGAAATCACAATTACGACATTGCGTGAACAGACCTTTTAATTAGAGTTATAGCTGAACCCTGCAGGACAGTGGCCTTCCAGGAACTAGGTTTGAGACCACTGTCTTAGCTTCTCTGTTGCTGACAACAGGTTTTAGAAGTCTGTTATTACAGCACTTAAAGAGGTAAAGCTTATGTAGTACAGAAAACACTGCATCATAAGCTAGATGTGTGTAGATGAACACAGTTTTGGGATTCATTCTGAAACATGCAGCAATATTTAATTATATAAGCCACATCACAACTTCAGTTTTATTTTGATTATTCGTGAAACCCAATCTTTTTGCATCTTGATGATTGCATTGGGACTTCAGTTTTGAGCTTAAGGAAAAAGAATGTGCAAAAATATTTATATTTACATATGTACTAGGGATGTAATGGTTCAAATTACTCACATTTTGGTTTGGATCGTGGTATTAAGAGCCCGGGTTCGGTAGGGTTCGGTATGTGCTATGTACAGAGGAAAAAAAAGGGCTATTGTCAAACAAGTATAAATAATCAAACTACAATCAGTAGCACAAATAAATACAAAGCAAACAAATAAAATAAACAGTGCTTTTCAGGTTGGTATTAACAGTAGTTTTCAGGTACAGAAATTGAAAAAAAAAAAACAAAAAAAAAACTCATATCAACCAAAGTTTGCTATGCTGGACTGCAACAAACCAACAACGTGAGGAACTGAGGAACAAACATTTTTGAACCGTCACTGTTGGCCTATAATGGAACTAAAATTGCTAAAATCATATAATATAAATATAAATAATATAAAGATGCAGCCAGCTTTCTAAAGTCATTTTTACTCTCCTGTAATTTGGCTCCAAATCTTAGGTGAAAATTGCCATTTTCACCCCCCTACAAAAATGTGGATTATTCAATAAATATACTTTAACTTATCTTTCTTCAGAAAAAAAAAATACCTCTGGTTGAGTTGACACAGAATGACCCAATAGTCTTTTGGATTATTGCAAAAAAATAAACTGTGTCAGCACCGATAGCCTTGTGGGCAGCGTGCCATCATACAGCGCCGTTGCGCTTCAGGTCAACACGTGTTCCGAGTCCCGACACGAGGACCTTTCAATCACTCCACATCCCTCGACTTCATTGTCAGTTTTCATCTAAAAACATCTTTCCTGAAAGTTTGAGTTAGAGTAGTTTGTAAGAGTGTAATTATAGGTATGGCTGCACGATAATGACGAAAAATGCAACATGAGATAACTCATTAAATAATCCAATATTCAATACTATAATGCTTAAAAGGGTCATGAACTGCCTTTATTTTGTTTTTGTTTTATTTTGTACTGTTCTCTGAGGTCCACTTACAATGTTATCAAGATTTTTACATCAAAAAACATCATAATTTAGAAGTAATAGGCTATTTTCTGTCCTGTTTTTAACCCCCTCATCAGAGCGCTCTGTTTGAATAGGTGTGGAGGATTGTAGACTCGGAAGTAAACGCCCACTGCTATGATTGGCTAAGAGTTGTGTATGTGTGACAGTATACATCCTTCACAGACTCTGCAGTGATTTAGATTAAAAACGCATAAATACTCTTATCAAACGATCTGTAATAACAGACAAAGCAATAGTGGCCACGTAATGAAAACAGTTACTCACACTTATGTGTTGCGTCATTACTGTCGGATACAATGTAGTCTGCTCTCTGCTGTGTGTGTGTCGACCTAAACCTTTTTTGGACTTTTTGTAATCTTTTGAAGTATTAAAGTCATGCAGTTATTGCAAGCTGTTGCAATAGGCATACTGCAATATGTACATTTGAAATTGTTATATATTGTGCGGTCCTACCCAAAATTGTCAAAATTCCTGTCTTGGTGAGTATTCATGTAAACACAGTCAGTTACGTTGGTTAAAGGTGCTGTATGTAGGATTTTGACTCTACTAAAGCATAAAAATACCATAATATGCTTGCAGATATTGAAGAAACATGCTAAGTTAACATACTTGTTTATCTGAAAAACAATGCTATAGTTAGTAATCCTTCTTTGAATATGTGCGGTCCGGCCCAGAATGTCTGTGTTTTGTTATGGTTTGTGAAACCCGCCCACTGCCAGTTTACCCAATTGTATTTCGGCACCCCGGGTTGCCAGTTGGCGGAAAACGCCGCGTATTTCATTTCATTCATCGTCATGTGCGCTTGTTCCTGTTGGTGTCATTAATCTGGCCACCTGCGTGTGCGTCAAGTCTGAGGAGGAGGGGCTGGTGAAAAAAACCGTCTCCAATATTTTGAATTTGGACTGCAATACCAAGTTCAACCGCTGGGTGTCAATCCTACATACAGCACCTTTAAGTAGACCAAACAGTTCAGAAAGTGTGAGTAACAAAATATTGAAGCACTTAAAGTTACAGCAACTAAATAAACCCGTTTCCTTCTGTGTGCTTAGTATGAATAAAACAACAGAAGACAAAGAGAAAATCTCTCACTGCTCATGACTGAATTTCTTTTGTAGCTTTAATGAGAATCAGTGTGCATTTCATTCATATAGTGAAGACTAAGCAGTGTTTAATTTTTACATTTGATTAGTTTCTGCTGTTAAATAAACCTAATTTGGGCCTCCCTGAAACCCTAAACCCCCTGGGCCCGTATTCATGAAAAATCTTAGTGCTAAGAGTTGCTCCTAGTAACAAAATTCTAAGAAAATTCTTAGAAATGTGGGTGTTTCCTCTTAAATTTAAAGAAAAGATCCTAGTAAAGAAAAAAGTAATTCAGAAAGCATCTTAACCCTTAAAAGAGGTCTTAAAGTCCAAAATTGTTAGGAGTACGGACGAGGACTTTTAAGAGGCTTAAGAGTTTCTTTAGCAGCGGAGAAAATGGATGAAACAGAAGATGGAGAAGAAATGTTGCACACAATGCATGACCGTGAGTTAATAAGACGCTACACATTAGATCGTGCAGGGATCATGTTTGTGACCGATCTTATTAGAGACATGCTAACATCTCCGACACCGCGCTGAAATGCCACAGTGCCAGAAATGGACGTAATCACTACATTAACTACATTAACATATTTAGCAACTGGAAAAACTATGCAGCAGCGATGATTTGGGTCTGTTACAGCACTTTCAGAACCTTATTGTGTCGCTGTTCATTTCCTATAAAATACGTTAAGTATGACAGCATGGTAAATAAAAAAATAAAGAATATAATTTGTGTGTGTGTGTGCGCGCGCAGAGAGAGAGAGTTCCAGAGGTAAAACAGGAAAAATGACGCTTGTAATTTCAAAGTGAAGGCTTATAATAAACCCTACTCTTAAAAGCACTCTTACTTCCTTCTTGGACAACCAACCAATCACAGTCTTCAAAAGACCGTGTCATAGCTAGCAATGGGGTCAGCCCCGCCTCCTCACTAAGATAAAAGTTTTTGTCTTTTCCTCGCTCAGAGTTGCTCTCAGATTGGTCCTGAATCACTTTTAAGCTAAGACTCCTAGCTAGAAATTTTTAAGCTAAATTAGGAGCTCTCTGAGATGATTCTTAGAATCTTTATGAATACGGGCCCTGGTTTACACTTATGTTAAAGTGGCACTTTTTATGTAATGCTACAGTAAGCACAGCTGTTCAGAAGTTGTGGGCATGCTTTCTTCTCACAAAAAGAATGTGAAACATTAACATGAGTTATAGAGTTTTCAGATTTGAAATATACCTGCATATAATTTAAATTTACTTTACACACTTTAAGCATTATTGAATTGCATATTATCGAATATCGAATTATTTTACAAGTTATCACAATCGCATATTGCATTTTTCTTCAATATCGTGCAGCCCTAGGTTTTGGCATATAAATACAGTCAATGCTGTTGAAAAAACAACAACAAAGAAAAAACATACCTGAAAGTGGAGTTTGTGGGAGAAGAGACAACTAGATCGGTATAGATCATGGTGGTCTCCATACAAAGACTAGTTGCTGAAGAGTGGATGATGGAGGGACCACAGCCAAACATCAGGACAGAATTCCGCATGAGTCAGGTAAGTAGAATAAATTACACTGTAAATAAACATTATTAAAACAAATGGTAAAGTCACTAGTCAAAGTAGTTTATTAGTTTAATCCCTATAAATCAAAGCAATTTATAACTATATGACATTATCACACACAAAGGCTCTTTTAAGAGCCAACAATATCTCGAGAGCGTCTTTTTATTCATTTATTAGCATGCTATGATGAATCTGTCAAATCAGAGATGCTAGTTTTTATTTTTTTAAAGAATTATCCCTTTAATGTCTTCATTAAGAAATATTCAAGAATGTCCCTTTCATAGCAAAATGCAATAAATATTTGTATTATTATTCTGAATAATATTCTCTATATTGCACAGGGCTTAGTGAATAACTTTCTTAATAATTTGCACATGCTCTGATGTCTTTAGGTCACATGGGTTTGGAATTTAATGGGTATAACGTTAGTATTGCATACATTTAAATTTCTAAAATTATTATAAAAGAAAAATATTCTTTAAATTAAGTATTTTGCTATGCATTTACGTGTATCGGAGTTGATTTGGGATCAAATGTTATCTCTGTTGCTAATGCACCAAACGCGGTGCTTCAACATATGGTTGGGTAAAACTGTTTAAAATTAGTTCACTTTTAAAAATGTTACAACAATCCCACCAATGACAAAGATACTATCATAAAACCATATATTTCCACTTATCATACTGTGCTTACCTCTCAACCATCAATGTACCATACACAGTGAAGTGTGCTTCCCTTTCGAGGGAACTTCGAACTGCGTCCTCTAGGGGTCGCTATGGGGAACGTCGTCAGCGTGACCCGTGTCTGAAGCATACATACAAAAACACCACTTGTTGGCCGGCGACAGCCTATGACGTCACTACCGGCGCGACCACAGTATAAAGGGGCGCCGGGAAAATACGTCATCCTCTTCTTCGTCTTCAATGACTGTTTTGTTTGAAGTGTGCAAATCTACTATGGAAAAGGTAAAAACGATTTTTTACTGTTACTATGGCGAGCACTAGCAAGGCGTTTAAGAGATGTGTACATCCTTGTTGTTTGACACACATGATCTTTGCGTCTTTTGTTCGGGCTAGGAGCACGCACGCGATGTTCTCGAGGGAGCGATATGCATGCACTGTGAGTTTTTCTCAATGAGAAAGCTCCGCTTTCGTCTGTCTCTCTTTTCGAGGAAGAAGGGGCAGCCGTATGCTTCTCACGGTTCAGGACCCACGGTTGTCGAGGCACAGAGGGGAATGATCTCATGGGGCTCACCAGCGGAACTGGCCGATGAGTTAGAGAGGGGGTTTCCCTCTCGCGCTCGTCGGCCGCGAACGAGGGTGAGCGGCTGGATGATGATGATGCAATCTCGCAGACATCATTTGATCCAGCTGCTAGTGCTCTGCTGGGTTATGCCCAGGAAGAGCAGGAGATGTCTAGGGCGAAGAAGCTGAGGCTGAGCCTGCTCAATCCTCCTGCCCTGCGTATGATGAGTTGTTGGAGGTTATGGAATGCGCCACGGCGAGGCTTTACTTGCCGTGAAAGCGGGCCAAGATGGCGCCGGGGGGCAAAAAAAAATAAAATAATAATAATTGTATAATAATTTTTTAAACCCGTTTTCCTCTCACATCCATAGGTGTCAGCATACCAGTTATGCTGACATTAAGGGGATGCGTGGAAACGGCTATGAGGGATGCCCCCTGTGGAAGAGACGCTAGCCAGCTATCTCTCTGTGGGCGAGACATCCTCTCTCCAGGCTCCCTCCTTGCCATCTAAGCCCCTTCAAAAATACGCAGCAGCAGGTCAGGCTGTTACTTCGTTGCACATGATGTGGTGCTTCAGGCATACCAGGCTGATCTGCTGAAAGACCTGGATAAGTGTCAGGGCTTGTCACCTGATGAAGGTCCAGGTCTGAGCCCGAACAATACAGGGGTCCTGGCCCATCTCCATCTGGGGACAGAGATGGGCACAGAAGGCTAGTGTCGCGGCTCGTGCCCCTCCCTTGCCTGCGGGTAGGGCTAGATGGAGGCGCGGGTAAAAGAGAGGTAGGCAAGACCTGAGAAGGAGGTGGTCCAGACGAAGTGTTCGCAACGCTCTCGTCCGGACCAAGGTGAGTGAAACATCTACTCCTTTCCCTCAGGGGGGCCACTGTCATCGGCCCTCATCTTCCCCTCTCTAAATTCCCCTGCAACCATCTCATGTGCAGGAACCATGGAAATGGGTGAGTACGATCCAGTTCTACGGAAAAACTGGTATTGTGTAACCATTCTTTGCAGTATTTCTGGGAAACCTGTCGGTTTTTGTTTTGACTCAGTGCAGTGATGACCTCACTCGTCGATACTAGATCCAGGTTGGGATGAGACCCCTGGATCGTATGGCCCAGTCGTAGGTCTCTGTGGAGCCTCCTTGGTCAGCAGGTCCCCAGCACTGCAATTCCAGGACCTGCGGGTCTTTTTAAAATATAATTCTGGACATGGGACACCGCCTTTGAGGAAGGTGCATGGCTATCTGAGGATATCTATATACTAGCTCAGGGACTGCTCCCCTCTCGGGGGTTTTAAGTAGCATCTCCCTGAGCCCTTGCCTGAGTGTTCCCCTGCTAGGATTGTGGCTACTGGAGGGCTACTGAGGTTTCAGGTAGTGGCTAGCTTTGCTCCCCTCACCATAGAGGGTCACCTATGAGCATGCCGCTCCCTTCTGAGCATCTGAGTTCCCTCTCATGCTGAGAGTTGAGTTCTCCGCTCTCCAGAGCTGGCACAGCAGTTTAAATCCATGTTATGGTAAGTGTGCATGCTAAGTCTCTGTGCACTTTCTAAAAATCCACGTTGTGGTAAGATCGCACATCAAGTGTTTTGCGTTCTTTCTAAAATCCTGTACGGTAAGGGTTACGCGCTGCGGCTTCGTGCCTTTCTTTGAGTTGGTCAGGCCCCGGTTTTCACCTTGGGCCCCACTCTACCTATGTATAGAGCATAAAGCCCCTCATCGTAGAGGGTCGTTTATGAGCACACTGCTCCCTGTCGAGCGCTGTGATTTCAGCGACCTCAGGTAGGTTGCTCTCCTTGTCGGTCGAGCTAGCATTGCTCCCCTCACCATAGAGGGTCACCTATGAGCATGCTGCTCCCTTCTGAGCGTCTGAGTCTCTCATGCGGAGAGTTGAGTTCTCCGCTCTCTGGAGCTGTCACAGCAGCCTTAGGCTCTTCTGGTTGGTCGAGCTAGCATTGCTCCCCTCACCATAGAGGGTCACCTATGAGCATGCCGCTCCCTTCTGAGCGGTTGAATTCCCTCTAATGCTGAGAGTGGAGCTCTCCGCTGCCCGGAGCTCTGTGATTTTAGACGTTGCTCTCCCGGTACGATCGAGCTAGCATTGTTCCCCTCACCATAGAGGGTCACCTATGAACATGCCGCTCCCTTCCAAGGGCTGTGTTTCAGCAGCCTCAGGTGCTCTCCGGGTCGGTCGAGCCAGTATTGCTCCCCTCATCGAGAGGGTCACCTATGAGCACTCTGCTCCCTTCCGAAGGTTGTGATGCAGCGGCCTCAGGTTGATAGGCCTCTCTCTGCCTCCCTGTTAGGTTGCTCTCCTTGTCGGTCGAGCACTCCCTTCTGAGCGTCTGAGTTCCCTGTAATATTAGAGTGGGTTCTCCGCTCTCCGGCGCGGTCACAGCAGCCTCACTCTTGGCTGGTCGAGCTAGTATTGCTCCCCTCACTATAGAGCCCTTCTGAGCTGTCACAGTAGCCTCAGGTTGTTAGGCTTCTTTATGTCTCCCTGATAGGTTGCTCTCCTATGGTCGAGCTAGCATTGCTCCCCTCACTATAGAGGGTCACCTTTGAGCATGCCGCTCCCTTCCGAGTTCCCTCTCATTCTGAGAGTTGGGTCCTCCGCTTCCCAGAGCTCTGTGATTTGGAGGTGCTCTCCTTATGGTCGAGCTAGCATCGCTCCCCTCACCATAGAGGGTCACCTATGAGCAACGCTATTCCCTTCCGAGCACTGTGACTCCGCTCTCCAGGGCTGTCAGTCAGCAGCTTCAGGTTGTTAGGCCTCTTTAGGCCTCCCTGTTAAGTTGCTCACTTTGCGGCTCCCTAGAACAGTTTAAATCCATGTTATGGTAAGTGCGCACGCTAAGTCTCTGTGCACTTTCTAAAAATCCACGTTGTGGTAAGATCGCACATCAAGTGTTTTGCGTTCTTTCTAAAATCCTGTACGGTAAGGGTTACGCGCTGCGGCTTCGTGCCTTTCTTTGAGTTGGTCAGGCCCCGGTTTCGCCTTGGGCCCCACTCTACCTATTTCGCCCAATGCTCTGGGCTTGAGAGACAAATTAGATCACAAGCGCTGTGATTCAGCGACCTCAGGTTGCTAGGCCTCTCTCTGCCTCCCTGTTAGGTTGCTCTCCTGGTTGGTCGAGCTAGCATTGCTCCCCTCACCATAGAGGGTCACCTATGAGCATGCCGCTCCCTTCGGAGCGTCTGAGTTCCCTCTCATGCTGAGAGTTGAGTTCCCCGCTCTCCGGAGCTGTCACAGTAGCCTCATGCTCTCCTGGTTGGTCGAGCTAGCATTGCTCCCCTCACCATAGAGGGTCACCTATGAGCATGCCGCTCCCTTCTGAGCGTCTGAGTTCCCTCTCATGCTGAGAGTTGAGTTCTCCGCTCTCCAGAGCTGGCACAGCAGTTTAAATCCATGTTATGGTAAGTGTGCACGCTAAGTCTCTGTGCACTTTCTAAAAATCCACGTTGTGGTAAGATCGCACATCAAGTGTTTTGCGTTCTTTCTAAAATCCTGTACGGTAAGGGTTACGCGCTGCGGCTTCGTGCCTTTCTTTGAGTTGGTCAGGCCCCGGTTTCGCCTTGGGCCCCACTCTACCTATTTCGCCCAATGCTCTGGGCTTGAAAGACAAATTAGATCACGAGCGCTGTGATTCAGCGACCTCAGGTTGCTAGGCCTCTCTCTGCCTCCCTGTTAGGTTGCTCTCCTTGTCGGTCGAGCTAGCATTGCTCCCCTCTTTGTAGAGGGTCACATATGAGCATGCCACTCCTTTCTGAAGCGTCTGAATTCTCTCTCATGCTGAGAGCTAGGTTCTCCGCTCCCCAGAGCTCGGAATCAGCAAACTTCAGGTTGTTAGGCCTCTCTTGGCCTCCCTGTTAAGCTGCTCGCTGTGTAATGACAGCCTCTGTGATTCCCTAGAACGGAAAGAAAATCCATGTTATGTAAGTGCGCACGCTAGTCTCTGGGCACTTTTCTAAAAATCCACATTGTGGTAAGATCGCACATCAAGTGGTTTTGCGGTCTTTCTAAAAATCCTGTATGGTAGGGATTACGCGCTGCGGCTTCATGCCCTTTCTTTGAGTTGGCAGGCCCCGGTTTCGCCTTGGGCCCACTCTACCTATGTATCATAGTGATACTGACTTGAACAGGGTGTTGCTACCAAGGGTCTGTTGAGACAGTTCCCTCATTGAGCTCTTCAGAGCAAGCGGTAGCCCCTGAGTGACAGGCCAGGTACTAGCTACTATTCTAGGCACTTGGCCGTATCCCCTTAAAGGAATCTTTCTTCTGATTCTAAGCCTTCGAGCTCTACCCTGGGTCCGGGAGTCCCGGCCCTTAACAGGTAAGTTTCAGGGTATGCAGCTCGGGTCTTTGGCCGTAGGGGATAATGTCACTGACAGCCGTCTAACCGTCCCAGGGGCAACTCCCGTAGCCGGGTAGAGTTGGTACTTAGTGCTCGCCTTGTGTGCTTGGCTTGCACTCCCCTCAGCATGGTGGCGTGGGTATTCCGTTCCCCATAGCGACCCCTAGAGGACGCAGTTCGAAGTTCCCTCGAAAGGGAACGTCTCAGGTTACGTATGTAACCATGGTTCCCTGAGAGTAGGGAACGAGACACTGCGTCCTCTAGGCGCGGTGCCATGCTTCGGATGCAAGCTTCAGACGAAGAAGTGGATGACGTATTTTCCCGGCGCCCCTTTATACTGTGGTCGCGCCGGTAGTGACGTCATAGGCTGTCGCCGGCCAACAAGTGGTGTTTTTGTATGTATGCTTCAGACACGGGTCACGCTGACGACGTTCCCCATAGCGACCCCTAGAGGACGCAGTGTCTCGTTCCCTACTCTCAGGGAACCATGGTTACATACGTAACCTGAGACGTTCTTCTTGCTTTACGGCGGATCGCAGCGTGACTGGCTCTTCTTCATCCAGTGGCTCATTGGCGACTCGCGTGCGTACATCGCCACCTATGGGGTTGCTCAATTATATTTAACAAAGAGGGACTCAAACTGGGAGGAAAAGAAAGAAGTAAAAAAAAAATTATATGACTTGTCATATTTTTGGTAACACCATTGTTTTGAATATAGTATGAAAACACAAACACCACACTATTAGAAAACGCTGTTTTTTGACGTTTAATACCAAGTTAACGCAGTGTGTCATTATATAATTGTACATACATTTAAATAAAAAATGAAATAAAATAAAATAAATAAACTTTTCTCTCAATACTTAAATTCTTACTCGCGTGCCAAGCCCGCGAAACCGGGCAGCAGGCTTATATAAGCCGGGTCTGTGCCCACCGCGCGCACAACCTGACTCCCCTTCGAGTGACATCCCAGCAGTGCGTTTACCTGAGGTGAATTACTTTTTACTTAACCGATTTAAATTACTTTTTAAAAATATGGGCCGACAACAAAAGTAAATTACATTTAAAACTATAAAGAAAGAAATACAATTTAATTATAAGTAATTATAATAACAAACAGTCTGCGGGAACAGTTCGTTTTTCTGAGGGGAATAACCAATAAAATAAATAGCAGGCGTTTTCACTCATGAAACCAATAAAATTTTTATAAAAGTTGGACTGTCTTTTCCGGAAAATGTATCACATTTCAGACAACGATTTTCCGTCTTTTTATATAAAGTCCGCTCAAAAACACCGTTAAATGCCGTTACAGTTGTGTGACGTCATTGCCAATGGAGCCAATCCGGTCCGTTTGAGAGACGCTCTTTCGTTTGAGAGTCATCTGTTATGTTAACGATACTTAATCGTTAATCTTAAAAAGAGACCAATTATACAATTATTCTTAATAATATCTTCATTATTCATATTTGTATGGGAAGTAGTGCGTTGTCACAGGTTTGACTGCGAGCGCGTGAGCTCTCTCTCTCTCACACGATGGCGCGTGCACCTAGAGAGGGAGGGAGAGAGAGAGACATAAGAGACTCATAAACCTCGACACCTGTATAGATTAAATGAAATCGGTCATCCCTCATTTTGTAACAACCATAAGAATAATAATAATAATAATAATAGTTGTTGTTATTATTATTATTGTTGTTGTGATTCTCAAGAATGAAAATGCATCTTACTGTGGCTTATTTGTTAGTGGGCTGTAAGGTCTCTGCATTCTTCTTATCTTGCATTATCAGATGATATTATACATATTCATCAGAGCCTTTATAAACTATGGGAATTTATAGACTATCATGAAAATAATTATTCTCTTCTCTCTTTTTTCAGTGTCAATTGCCATCTGATTGTTGTAAGTGAAAATAGTAAATCTTAATACATACATACATACATACATAAATAAAAACTAGCATCCTGCATCTCTGATTTGCCAGATTCAGCATAACATGCTAATTAATCAATAATCACTGATGAAACTGAAAACATTTTAATTTGTACAGACATTTCTCACTCATATTCTTTCTTCTTTTTCTCTCTTTTGCTTGTGTCTACAGCAGCTACATACACCCCAAAGGCTCTTTTCAGAGCCACATCACGAGAGCGTCTTTGGCTTTGTGAGTATATATTTTGACTGACTGTCAGATACCTCTCAGTATTTGGGTTTAGATCAATTAAAGAAACATCATGCACCATGTTAGTAATGTCTTAATGAAGACATTAAAGGGATAATTCTTTAAAAAAAAAAAAAAAAAAAAAAATAGCATCCTGCATCTCTGATTTGCCAGATTCATCATAACATACTAATTTAATTCTTGATATCAGGAATTCACTTTTTTAAGAGTACCAAAGTAATTATTGATATCACCAAAGGCAGTTGATATCAGAAATTGCCCAAGCAACTAGTGAAAATAGAAAAATAATAATATTAATAATAAAATAATATTTTAACTAAGAATAGCTATGGTAATGAGTTAATGTATATTAATGAGATCTGCTTTTCCCATAATCTTCTTTTTAGCATCAGTGTAGGTGAAAGATGGAGGAAGAATATCCATGCACAGAAATGGCTCCTCTTTTATTTATTTGTTTAGTCAATGAAACATAAAAATGATATTATGGCTAAATTTTTTTTTTTTTTTTTGTTAATTGTTTAAAAAAAAAAGAAAAAAAAAAAAGTAGTTTCATCCTGTTTCTATTTATTGGTCACCAAGTCCTTTGGATAATTAAGGAGATGGGGGGATGAACAAGACACCACTGGATTCAAACTCTGACATTACCTGTTATATTGCTTCCCCAACAAAACTGACATTACCTGTTATATTGCTTCCCCAATTACAGAGAGTTCTCTACAGTCAACCACACTCACTAAACGACGATATCCACAGTTCACACTCTCTGTCAAAAACAAGGTATGTGTATTTATTGTGATAGAATTATTAGACATTAAGCCAGTGGTTCTGAATTCCAATCATGGGGATCCATAACACTACACATTCTGGATGTCTCTCATCTAACATGCTCTATTCAGTTTAAGGAGCTTCTGTTATATGATGAGTTGAATCACATGTAAAAGACATTCAAAATGTGCAATGCAAGGGTCTTCCAATACTGGAGTTGAGAACCACTGCATTTGGCTTAGCAGGTTAGTGCAATGCATTTGTGTGTGTGTGTGTGTGTGTGTGTGTGTGTGTGTGTGTGTGTGTGTGTGTGTGTTAATATCTCAGTACCATGGATTGCAAAAAACAATCTTACTGGACATTGCGGAGAAAAGCCAAGGCTAAGGTGGACAAACAACTTCAGTCAATGGAAGCATTCTCACCATCATCATGGAGGGAGGAGTATGGTGGCATGCACAGTGACACAAGCAATACCATTGATGACAACAATGACTTTATGGACGGTTTGTCCCATATCGATGAGCCTGAATGTGTCACCATGGCAAATGCTTCACATAGCAGTGAATCTGACACAGACTCAGACACAGATTCTGAACTGCATCCAAGTTCCCTGAATGATGACTTGGCAACCTGGGCAACAGAACATAAAATAACACATGTTGCACTAAATTCATTACTGAGTCTCCTCCGCAAGCAAGATCTGAATCTGCCAAAAGATGCCAGGACACTATTAGGAACAGTGCGTTCAAACAGAACTGAAGTCCAAAACAAGGCTGGTGGCCAGTACTATCATTTTGGTCTACTGGAATCCATTTCAGGGGTACTCTACAGCAACATGGACATTTTGCGGAACATGAGCAATCTGAAGCTCCAGGTGAGCATTGATGGTCTGCCTCTCTACAAGAGTTCAGCAACTCAATTCTGGCCGATTCTTGGAACTGTGCAAAACTTGGTGCAGGAGGAACCTGTGACAATAGGTTTATTTTGTGGTGAGAGTAAACCTAGCTCACTTGATGAGTATCTTGAGAACTTCATCTGTGAAATAAAACACTTAAGTCATGGTTTTGAATTTGAAGGACTCAAGTTAACATTACAGCTTACCTCAATGGTTTGTGACGCACCTGCACGTGCATTTCTGAAAAAAGTGAAAGGCCACACAGGCTACCATGGATGCGAAAAGTGCATTCAGGATGGAGTGCACCTGGAGAACAGGATGACATTCCCTAGAAATGACATGCCTCTTAGAAATAATGATAGCTTCAGAAATAAGACTGATCCAGAACACCACCATGGCACCTCACCTCTGGAAGAAACTTCCCTGGATATGGTCTCTGGATTCCCCCTTGATTACATGCACCTTGTGTGCCTTGGTGTCATGAGGCGGCTTCTCCACTTGTGGCTTCGACTGGGTCCTCTAACTTGCAGGCTGTCAGGATTTCAAGCCACTGTGCTGACAGAAAGGTTGGTTGGTGCCAAGAAAAATGTGCCTATGGAATTTGCGCGCAAACCAAGGGCAGTGAGGGAAATAGATCGATGGAAGGCGACTGAGTTTAGACAGTTTTTATTGTACACAGGCCCTGTTATGCTGAAAGACCTACTCAGCACAGAGGTGTACAAAAACTTCCTGCTGTTTTTTGTGGGAATCTTCATCTTGTGCAACAACAGCCTAATTGGTGATCACATCGACTATGCCAATGATATTCTGCGACTTTTTGTCACACACTTTGGACAGCTATATGGCCCCAAATTCCTGTCCTACAATGTCCACTGTCTTGTACATCTTGCAGAAGATGCAAAACACCACGGTGTCCTCGACAACTTCAGTGCTTTCCAGTACGAGAATCACCTTAACAAGCTGAAGAGACTCCTGCGGAAACCTACATGTCCACTGAGTCAAATTGTGAGAAGGTTCTCAGAAATGCAAAGCAGCAGCAAAAAAAAGGAGAAAAACAACCCACCACTGCTCAGAAAACAACACACAGCTGGCCCTCTACCCGAATGTCTTCATGGAGCTTCACAGTACAAAGAAATAAAAACATGCTCTTACACTCTGAAACTGGACCAGGCCAACAGTTTTGTTTACATTGATGGGAAAGTTGCAAAGCTGCAAAACATAATTTCAGCGAGGGATGACATTTACGTGGCCTACACTACCTTCAAGAATCATGAACTTTTTTTTGATTATCCCCTTCCATCTTCAGCACTTGGTATTCATCTAGTTGACGACATCTCAGGACCAACACATTTCTGCAAGTTTGAGAACATTGAGGCGAAAGCTTTCTTAGTTCCTTATGACCGTTATTTTGTTTCAGTCCCTCTTTTACACACACAATAATTTTTTTTTTTCCCTTTTTTACTTTTTGACTTGCTACATATATTTTGGGTAATTAAATCATGCATATGAACAACTGAAATGTAATAGGTGTCGTTACACATTATGGGGCTCTAGGTTGTTGCAGCCAAAAAAAACAAAAAAACATGTACCTGATAGTGGAGTTCGTCAGAGAAGGGAGTACCGGTCCTGTAGCAAAGTCCTGGTACTCAGATGGCCACTCATGGTGGCCTCCATACAAAGAGTTGGACCGGTTACTGAAGAGCGTCAGGTCGATGGAGGCACCACAGCCAGATAAGGGTTGGACCAAGCATCAGGCCAGAATTCTACATGAGTCGAGTAAGCAGGTTAAACTACACTTTAAATAAACATTAAAACAGATGGCAAAATCAGTAATACATGACATTCCATAGCTTAATGTTTTTATGAATTAAGTTCACATACTTTGGTTCTTTCAGCATCTTTTGACAACATTTCCAAAAAATGGAAAAGGGCGTGCTACACTTCTGACATCTCAGAATCTGAAGTTTCTTTAAAAAGAATGCACAAGTAAGTTGTAAAAATGCATATTTCACTTTGAAAATAGATACATTGAAAAGTAATTAAAAAAAACAGCAATATTCAGTCTTCTGAAGCTATACAAAGTTTATGTGAGCAACAAAGATAAATTTAAGTTATTTACTTATAATCTTGAATTCAGCACAGAAAGTAGTATGCACCCTTTTTGGAGTTTGAATTGCGAGATGAAATTACATCGTACTTGTTTTTTTAAAGGTTTTTTTTTTCTTTCAATTGACAAACATGCCAGTGTTATTATCTATATAATCCAGCTTTGTAAAATAAGCTAATTCCCTGATTTTGCTCTTAGAAAGAAAATATACTCATCAGATGATGAGCCTCATGATACCCCCCACAAGAAAAAGAAAATTAATAGAGAGAAAGCTCAACCTGCACCAAAAGTCCCGCCTGCACCAAAAGTTCCACCTGCACCAAAAGTTCCACCTGCACCAAAAGCTCCAACACCCCTAAAACACATCAAGACAAAAGGTAAAAATACAATAAAACCAGTCAAATGACTACTAGACATTATTATTATTATTATTTAGTCATTTAGCAGATGCTTTTGTCCAAAGCGACTTACAAATGAGGGCAATAGAAGCAATCAAAACCAACAAAAGAGCAACAACATGCAAGTGTTATGACAAGTCTTGGTTAGCCTAACGCAGTACACGTAGCAAGGTATTTTTTTTTTTTTTTAAAGAAAACAAGTAGATAGAATATAGAAAAAATAAATCTATTTTTTTTTTTTTTTTTAAGAAACAAGTAGATAGAATAGAAAAAAGAAAGCTAGTGTAAGTTTTCAAGAAAAGCTAGCAGTTACAGAATAAATATGTAATTGATAGAGGGTCAAGTGTGTGTGGTTTTTTTTTTATAAAAAGAAGACAGATAGATAAAATAGTTAGAATAGAGAGTGCTAGAGTTAGAGGGTCAAATAAAGATGGAAGAGATGTGTTTTTAGCCGTTTCTTGAAGATGGCTAAGGATTCAGCTGCTCGGATTGAGTTGGGCAGGTCATTCCACCAGGTGGAAACAGTTAATGAAAAAGTCAGTGAAAGTGATTTTGTGCCTCTTTGGGATGGCACAATAATGCATAGTTCACTTGCAGAACGTAAGCTTCTAGAGGGCACATAGGTCTGAAGTAATGAATTTAGGTAAAGAGGTGCAGAGCCAGAGGTGGTTTTGTAGGCAAACATTAATGCCTTGAATTTTATGCGAGCAGCTATTGGTAGCCAGTGCAAATTGATGAACAGAGGTTTGACATGCGTTATTTTCGGCTCATTAAAGATTAACCTTGCAGCGGCATTTTGGATTAATTGTAGAGGTTTGATGGAATTGGTTGGAAGACCTGCCAAGAGAGCATTGCAATAGTCAAGTCTGGACAGAACAAGAGCTTGAACAAGGAGTTGTGTTGCATGTTCCGAAAGAAAGGGCCTGATCTTCCTAACATACATTCCTTCCAGACATAAGTGTGTGACTGCTGAGCGCTATTTTTTTCAGGTCCTGTTGTACGACCTCTGCTTACATCAAGCAAAGCAGTGAAATCTTTCAGCAATTGTGAGTTTTAAATTTAGAAAACTGATATTAATGGATGTTTTAAGCACTTTGTGTTTGTAATGGATGTTTTAAGCACAGTCTCTTGTGACTTGTTGGTTTACATCATTCTTTTCTTTTTCAGCTTCACCCAATTCTATTGCTATTTTAACAGTTTGGGCAGAACTACTATCATTATATTCATAACTTGAGGATTTACATACTAAGCATGATTTAATAATAAACATTTGATTGCTAATTAGAAGCAATAGCACTCTCAAGCTTTAGTAAGGCTTTTGTGTAGTACAAAATCTTGTTTTGTGAGGCAAACATAACACATCTATATACCAATTCTTTCAACAGCATTTGTTAATCACCACCAAAGGGCCATGGAAAAGCCACAACAGGCCTGTTTTGAGACTTTCCCCAGCTGTCAAGGTAACGGGCTCTACATGAGTACTGTAAACACATAATGTAAAAGTTGTAAATTCACAGCATTTATGACAACTCAAAAGGCTGACTCCATGACAGGGTGGGTCAAGTTTCTGATTGCTGAATAGACACCGCTGACATGCAGTTTGTGCACAATTATTATGCAAGTTGATATTCTGATCATATTTTTCTTCCAAGTACATTTTACCAATTCCAAATCCCTTTATATTTTTATATCCCTTTAACATTCTCTATAAATGTTAAGAGCACTGGAAGTAAATACATTTTGTATTCAGGTGTGCAAAAATAAGCATGTTTTCTTTTACAGGTAAAATTGGCCAAAAAAAAAGTAAAAACTCACAATTTAAAGGTAAAAATTATTAAATGCCCAGGAGAAAGATGCAACACTATAGCAATTTCAAAATTGAGGTGTGACCATTGGACAAGAAATACTCATTGGTGTAGCAGGGTCACAAAAAACAGGTTGAGAGGAAAAGATATTAACTGCATTAGACTTTAGTAATTAAGGTGAAGGATTAAGTTTGAAACCATCAAGAGCCCTTTAGCCTCCAGCGCCAGCACAAGTACAGTGTGTCAGTTTGTCAGAGTCTTTGCTAAGGTAAAGTCCTGAAAAATAAGACGAAACAAGCTGAAGTGTTGTAAAACACATTAAGATAAAAGGCTTTATAAACATAGGTTGAGACTGGCTCTTGAAGGACCACCACCACATCCTCTCGTACCACTGTTTGAAGAATTTGTCTCCATAATCTGGCAGTAAGGTTTGAGAGTTCATTTTAAGTCCATCTCTTACCCTGAAAGGTCTGTCTTGCTCATTGTTAGTAGCAGCTCACACCATGACTCTCTTGTCACCGTTGCTGTCATCTGACTTGAACTATCTATATCCAATCCATAAAACCTATCCATAAAACTTTTTTAAAAAATCAGTCTTCATCTGTTTCATGACACTTCAGCTTGTGGTTATGTGATATGGTTTGTAATTGGTAAAATTAACTTGGAAAAAAAATTGATCAGATATATGCATGCGTAATAATTATGCACACACTGTAGATGTTTAGTCATGTGCTTATTCTGCCTAATGTCAGAAGTTGCAAGACTTTAATAAATGAAAACCAGCCGTTAAAAATGAAAATGTCATGTAAAATTACTTCATTACAAACAAAATTTACCAGTACCATCATTCTCAGCTCCAGATGTTCCCATGAGCTTCTCCCAGGCAGACGAGTCACAAGATGCTTGGGGTGAACACTCACCTAACATTCAAGGTAAAAAAAAGCATTAATTAGTATTTGGTAAAAGAACTCAAAAGGACAATTACTGCACACACGAGACAGCCTCACACTTGGTAATTCAGCATTTTCTGTACAATCCATCAGAGAATGCATTTTCTGTGCTGAGACCTTCAAGTGCCAAGCAAGAAAGAACACCACGTAAGTTGTATATCTCACTTTTGGTAAATATCGTAGCATTTCATCTAGGGTTACTATAGAAAATGTGTTTGTTTAAAGCAAGAATGTAAAGCTAAATAAGCTAAAATACAAAGCAAGAGAGCACAATTCAGTTGCAGCAGTAGAATGAGTACCTTTTGTACTGTAAATTAAGCTCATTTAAGAGAGAGCTTCTTTCTTGCAGACCACCAGCTGGAAACTTGGGAAGAACACCCATCTACCACTCAAGGTAAAAAGCATTAATTAGTATATGGAGGAAATCAAAAACACATTCATTGCAAATGAGTCACAGCCTAACACAAGCTAATACTAAAAAAAAGTCTGTATAATTAGAGAACACATTCTCTGTCCTGAGACTCTCTCAAGACCAAAGACCATCAACCACACATCAAGGAAGAATGCAGAGTAAGTAAAAAAAAACAAAATAATAAAAACATCTGTCAATTTCAGTGACAGAGTAAATTACAGCCTGCTTTAAGACATGCCCTTTTTGGGCATTAAAAATAGAGCAAATACCAGTAATTTGACGAGCGCAAACATTATTAAATCGCATTGCATGATTCATTTTAATACTCTCCTCCCATAAATTTTGCGTCTGAAAGGAAAACTCCTCACAAATGCATATTCAATAAGGTCAGGTGCAAAAAACAACTGTCCACGCCTTTTCAGCGCTAATTCTTTACTGCCTCTTCTCTATTCCTCTTTAGTAAATCCTGACAGTACTATTTTAACGCCAAAAGACGGTTTGCACTGGCACAAGCTGTTAGTAAATCTACCCCATAGTGTATTAGTTTCATGCACTGTCATGGTAGCAAATGCAACTTACCAACTTCACCTTTCTCAGCTCCAGTTGTTCCAGTGAGCTTGTCCAATGAAAATGACCAAGAGCATGCTTGGGGTGAACACCCATCTAACTTTCAAGGTAAAAGAACATTCATAAACACATGCAGGAAACACATACACTGCAAATTAATAACACTAGGTAACATAACATTTTTCTGTACAATCCATCAGAGGACACAATCTCTGAACTGAGGCCCTCAAGTACCCACCAGGCAAGAACAAATAGTAAGTAATTTGTATTTTTTAATGGGCAATTACTACTGCAGAGTGAATTATTATTTATGCACATCTAGCTGTGGATTAATCACAAGTAATTAATTTTTGAAAACATGAAAAAAACAATGATCAATACATTTATTGCAGTATGTATATTCTAATGGTAAAGAATTACCATTTTTACTTTAGATTAGGTCATGGAACACTGAGATGACTTACAGAAAGTATTAGTAAAGTTTTAAGGAACACTGAATATGAATTCAATTAATGTCCAATAATGGCTGGTTTAAAGCACTTAATTAATGACATTTTCCAATTTTCTGTAACAATCTAAACTGAGAAATGTGTATGGTTAATAAGTTGTTAAAGCATTATCTAACTAATTACATATGAGCATAACATAACATAACATAACATAATTAAACAATAACACATTGTTAATTACAGTGACAATAAATGAAGAACTCACTATTTATATGCAGTATTAATGTATTAATTACAGTTTATGAACGATTACCAATTAACCAATGGTTTGAAAATTATTTAGAAGTGCTTTGTTAGTGTATACTTATTATAAAGTATTACCAGTAAGTAAGCATAGTGCTCAAGAAAATGAGGTAGTTCACTAATAGCTAATCAATAACTACTATTTTTTTCAGGACTATACAAACTACTATACTATATGGTATTAATGTAAATAATGTTTGTATATAATTAAGCACAGATCACGATAACCCACTAGTAATGACTAAAGTATTAACAAATCCTTCTAAAGAAATTAGTGACCCAATAATCATGGAGCAGTATTCTAAAGTGCTACCAAAATTTGTTCTGCACAAATCACATAAATTTCATATTTTGGGTTCAAAAAGACTAAATTCGCAAAATTCAATGACTTTGGGGCACTAATAATTTTGTACCTACAAAAATTGTGGAACTTTTCAAATGTAAAAAATGTCATGCCAGTTTGATGCCTCTGACCACAATATGGAAGCACTGCCCACGAGGCTACCGGCTCCAGCCTGCTTTGTTTTTGTTTTGTTTCATTTTTTTAATTCAGTTTTACTTTCCCTAAATTTAGTTTTGTGTTTTTTACTTTTCTGGATCCTGTGATTTACAGTTTAATCCAGCTTAATCATGGAAACTACGTGCAATCAAATGGATATAGTTACACATTTTTAAACATTAAAACAAAATTGTTTTAGGCTGATGATACACATGGGCAACTTTTTTGAGAAATGTTGCTTTGGCACTTTCCCGTTGAGAATGGGTAACAAATTTCTATTTGGATACTTTAGATCGGTCGTGGGCCCTGTGTCTCACTTGGTTGCCTGTTGACAGCAACGTTGCCCAAAAAGTTGCCCCATGTATCATCAGCCCAAGGCTTTAAGCATGTAGCCATATCTTTAGCAACATCATTTTTATGACGTGTTAGTTTTATCACATTTAAGAGCTTTTTGTGCTTGCAGGTGCTTCTGGTGTGAGACGATGGAGCTGCATCACTAATCAATGTACACGTACGTTAAATTGAAATAGTAAATTTGTAAAATTATACATTTTATAGTTTAATAGAAATTATCTCCCAGATAAACCTACTGTGTTGCAGCTGTTGAGAGGGCAATTCTGGAGGCACTCAACGAATTGGACATGAAGATCAATCATCTAACTTCAGTGGTCCAGTCCCTTGCAGCTAACAGCCGTTCCAATGCTCCAGTGCTGGTGGTGGACAGTGAGGATGATGTCTTTCCTCTCAAAACCATGGAGGAACTAGACAAACTGGAAAGACAATTATCAGAAAAAGCAATGATGCAAAAGATGGTAAAAATCATTGACATTTGTAGGTTAAACAGTTGTAGTGAAGTAAATAATGTCTATTATATACCCGGTTTCACAGACAAGGCTTAAGGCTTGTCCCAGACTAAAATGCATGTGTGAGCTGTCTTAACTGAAAATAACTTGCAATGACATACCTTTCAATATGTCAGTGCCATTGTTTTGTCTCAAGATGCACACAGCACTTTTATAAAAGCAAAACTAAGACCTATAGTCCTGATTTAAACTAATCCCTGTCCAGAGCTGGGTAGTAATTGATTACATGTAATCTGGATTATGTAATCAGATTCCAAAAATTAAGTACTTGTAATTAGATTAAATTACATTTTAAAATACTCATAATCAGACTACAGTTACTTTTTATGGATTTTATTAAATGATTAAATATTATTTACATAATAGCAATAGATTATTCAGAATTACATTTTTTCCCCCAATTCCTCTTTTTCATCTTTTAAATTTTCCTTTCTAAAATAGCCTGCTGCTAATATACATTCAGAAAGGCTTCAGGTTTGGTGGATATTCACACAGAGATCAGTCATTAGTCAGGTGGCAACACAGTGTTTGACCACTGGATTTACAAAAATAATTTCAGGTTTAAGAACATTGCATCTACTGATGATGAACAAATTGATTTTTACTTGAATCATTACTCTGTAGGTTGTTTAACCATGTATTTCTATGTCTTTGGAAGGCTTTTGACTTTCAAACACATTAAAATGCACAAATTCACAAACTTTTTTTGTCATTTGATCCTCTTTCACCTAATATATTTACTTGAAGTACTCCTGAAATTTTACAATAAATATTTTAATAATTAAGTATCACTTTTGTATGTTCATTAGTTCTCTGACATTGGTTATGGTCACATGAAATGCAGGTAAACAAATAAAATATTTTTAATTGATTTTAAAATGCTTTATTTTTAATATTTTTAACATTTAATATATATATTTATTTAAATTGTGATTTAAATCATTATTAGCTTTTCATTAAACTCATAGTCTGATTATTTAAAATGTGTAATGTAATGGATTTCATTGTTAACTACCCAGCTCTGTCCCGGTCTGTGAAACAGGGCCATAATGTTTGTGCTTGTCTGTAATGTTTTGAAATTACCTTTTATTTTTAAGGTGAACAGGTTATCCATCAGCGGAGGACACACACTGAAGAAAACCATATGGAGAATATGCTCCAAGGTTTTTGGTCCTGTAGCCAAACAACTGAACTGGTGTGGAAGGGGAGAAAAGCGAGGGATCAGGAAAACAAACATAGGAGCACTCCTAATAGGTACGTCCAAAATGTGCTCCAATGTACAGTGTACGGGTAACACTTTACATTAAGGTTCATTAGTTATTATTAACAAACAATACCTAAGATTAATAAATAGTGATAGTGTAACAAATGTGTTGTTCATTGTTCACTAATGCTAGTTAATGCATTAACTAATGTTAACAAATGAAACCATATTGTAAAGTGTTACCGGTGCATGCAATAATTTTAAAGATGTAACTGTTGATACAGCTCCATAAAGCGTGATTACTCCTCGTGAGCTTTTCATTCAGACCTAGGCCTACATAATATCTTTATATATTACCAGCAGATACATGCAGCTTAAACAGTGTAAAATGTTGTTTCAGACACACAAGAGCATTTTAGAAATGGAAACTTTTGTTTTAACATTAACACAATTAGGCTAAGTGACCGAGAACTGTTGATGAACCACAAAATCTGCTGTTACCGCGACTTGATTAAACCTCAGAAACACCTATTTGTCAAAATGAAGGTAATACTTTATCTGTTCGATTTACTTTATATAAAATCAAATATATATTTGGCTGACCACCACACATATTAATGACAAGGAATCAGGCTTCGTACCTCAGTTTTCCCGCGGCGATGTCTTCCTCGTGCGATGTGATGATCTTTGGAAGCACGTGCGCAGTAGTGATGAGGAGTCGACTCCAAAAGAGTCGATTCCTTGAATCTGACCAGCCCAGTTTTCGAAGTAGACTTAATATAAAATTATTAATATTCGACTCAGGCTGTCTCCCCACTAATTTGGGAGTCACACTAAAATATGTAAAATATGTAAATATGTAAAATATGTAAAATATATACATGAGAGACAATATCATAGCGAAGTTTAAAGTGTTTATGACTGAAGCAGAATTTCAGCACCACTGGAAATGAACAGCGACCAATCAAATTGAAAGCACACACATGAAGTATGTTATATTACATCCTAAAACGCTGACTGACATTAAAAACAGTTGACAAGCATTAACTGCACATCAATTCTCTATATTAATTACATTTTATTAACATAGGCTGATCATTCTCAGGTAGTAACTCGGCCCTCAGGATCATATAAACAATTAAATAGACGTATGAGACTAAATAAATGTCTTATTTTACATTATTTTACGCAGTTAATGCATGGATTTGTTTGGGTCGGCGTGCACTTTATCTATACAAGCACGAAAAATATGACTAATTCGAGATAATTTAATTGATGCTGACACAGAGACATTATGGCTTTAATAAAGGACGGATGTTGCAAACATTTTTTATGCTTTGCTTATGTATATATCATTGTCCAAATTCATAAGAACCCAGTTAAATAAAACCTATTTTGCGGATTTAAGTAGCCAATAAGTGAAAAAAGTTGTATTTGTTAAACTTAATCTAGTTTTACCTTTTTAACATACAGGAGCAGCTCTGAAGAATCCCGTGCTTCCCTCGCCAACTGAAGCAGAGGCTGAAAAACATATGAAGGATTATCTCCGCTTGGCCCCAGGAAGAACGCCGTCTTAATCAACTTGCTTTTTTGTTGTTTGTTTGTTTGTTTGTTTCAGGATAATAATAATAATAATAATATAACAAATGACTGCTTATTTTCATTCACTGTTAATAAAATGATACAATTCATTCAACAGCTGTTGTGTTCTTTCATTCTGAGTGGAAAATACTCGGGTTTAGTTATCATACTTATCATATATGTGTAGACGCAAGTATAATCAGTGCAACTGCAGCTGTTATCGATAGCAGTAAATATGAATGAACGTCTAAAACGTCTAATTATGAACGACGTCTATGCTATGTAAATCAGATGTCTCATAGACGTAACATTCTAATATTTAACGTCTATAATACGTCCACCAGATGTCCATGGAACGTCGAGAAAGGACGTCTATGCGACGTATTCCAGATGAGCAAACGCCCTTAAAAATACGTCTCCCAGATGCAAACGCACACATCGCACAGATGTCCCCGCGACGTACGTGTGCTATCTGGGTGTATATATAGAGTAAATAAGGCACAAATCTGTACATAGATCTTCTGTTCCAGATTCAGACACATTATTATTATTATTATTATTGTTAAGGCTTATTTAAATGTTCTGTTCTCATGTCAGATATGTATGTTTATATGTATGTACGTATGCATGTACCAAGAGCTTCTTAAAAACCACAACAAATTCCTCGTGTGTTTGCACACACTTGGCGAATAAAGCTGATTCTGATTCTGTCAGTTTCACTTCTGCTCGAACTTAAATATCATGGCCGTCTGATTGTGTTTTCTCTTTATTTTGTAAATCACTTAAATTCAAAGAAAACGCTAAACGAGCAAATAAAAACGCCATGTAATACAAAAACATGCTGTCATTCGGTGTGCCATTGAAAGAAACAACAATTTTGAGGATCGGTTTTCGGCTCAAAAACATGAGAAAACTTAAAAAGCCTGGATGCAATAAACACCCGCAATAAAGAGTGCAATGACCACCAGCAACACACTAGTTTCTATTTAAGTAGTGTTCATTCACAAGGCTCTTATTGTTAGTTTCCACCGAGAACAAAAAACAGCAACATTACTTCAACTCTTTATGTGATAGTGTGGGTGGCTCTTAAAAGAGCCGTTGGGTGTTTATGGCAGCACAGACATGTTTATCCTCCGAAGCCGTACAGAGTGCGTCCCTGTCGTTTCAGAGCGTACACGACGTCCATGGCGGTGACGGTCTTTCTCTTGGCGTGCTCGGTGTAGGTAACGGCATCGCGGATCACGTTCTCCAGGAACACCTTCAGCACACCGCGGGTCTCCTCGTAGATCAGACCGGAGATACGCTTGACTCCGCCGCGGCGAGCGAGACGACGGATGGCGGGTTTGGTGATGCCCTGGATGTTATCCCGCAGAACTTTACGGTGACGCTTAGCGCCTCCTTTCCCGAGTCCTTTACCGCCTTTGCCTCTTCCAGACATGTCTATACTTCTCGTAACTGATGAAGACTAATGTGTGTCGGTACGTGCTCCGGGAGGCCTATTACATTTGCTTACAGGACCTAACTGAAACCCACCACGCTTCACATGGCACGCACCCCTCCCCCGCTAGTTAGAGCAGGAGATAATGTGGTTTAACCCCAAACCTTGATCTAACCACGTCTGTCCTGCGTTTCGTGTTAAAATTCATGTTTTAAAAGGTTAATTTGACAAAGAAGATTTATAAGATCATTCATAATATTTTGTATGCATCAGGCAGACCAGTGGCGCTCACGCAGAGTAAGCAGTTTCCTATAGGGGACAAAAAAAACAACAACAAAAAACAACAACTTTAGTTCTATATTAAAATTAAGCTATAAATATACATAAAAAAATAAACATGAATATATATATATGTATGTATGTGTATATATAGATCATGCATTTTATGATGAACAGTAAGCACACGTGACACGCTAGTTTCCATGACTTAAAATTAAGGCTGTCAGTCCATTAAAATTTTTAATCTAATTAATTACATGATATGTAGATGAATTCATCTAATTAATCGCAAAATAAATTTGACAGTGAAAATTCTCACAATAAGATTATTTAAAGCTATTTTTGTGTTAAATGAGAAAGTATCAAGTAGACATTGTAGATTTGTAGATTTAGAAATAAATATTTTATTTGATTCAACATAAAATTTATTATACATAAACATTTAGGCTAAAACGGCCTAACTTAAACTATGGAACATAAAAGAAGATAATTTGACAACCATCTCAGTATTTTTTGTTCATACACTGAAAGTCATTGGCAACTAAAACCACTTTATTACAAACAGTCTTCAGAATATTTTATGCTCCACAAAAGAAAGGTTTGAAAGGACATGAGGGTGAGTAAATGATGACAGTATTTTATTATCCCTTTAATGTTGTATTATTATTATTATTTATTTTACTTTTTATGAAATTATACTCTAAATAAGAAATTAAATCTGCCAGCAGGTGGCGGTAAATGTCTTCATCCGATTCGTTCAAACGCTGATTCATTCAGAAACTGAACAATGCTGTGTTGCTCAGAGACGCACAACGATTCTGCTGTGGCTTTGAGGCTAATATATTCTTTGAAAAAGATAGCAAAAACACATAATATTGTGTTTAAAATATAACACAAATCAACTTCTTATTTACTGAACTGTTGTATAAAATCACATTTAAACTTGTGATATTATCGTATGATATAAATATGAGACAAAAACTCATACAGAGGGATTTTTGCCCCAATATCTTGAATTTTAGGCCATAACTGCATTTATGGAGTTGCTGCCGTACATCATATTTGTCATCAGTCAACTGTATGAAATGTAAGATGATGTACAGGTTTGGGGGCGGGGCCAGTGCGTTAACTGCATTAAAATATTGTAATCGCGTTATTTTTTCAGAACTAACTACTGACAGCCCTACTTAAAATGCATTATATAAAAACAATGAGGCAATAGTGATTGGTTAATTAATAATAATCATATGGTTTCATTGAATAACACTATTAAATATGTAATACAAAATAAACAATTTATGTACATTAGGCTACATATTACAAATGCCTGCAAAGGGCGCCAAAGGCCTCAAGTAACAATCAAATCCTTGTTTAATATTGACCAAGCGTTTAATTCAAGTATCCACTTTTTTGTAATAGAAATGCTACGGCCTTTATAATTTCTTCAACAAAAACATGTGGGCATCACAACCCGTACAAAAATAAACCATGGTTTTATGGTAGTAAAACTGTTTAATTTTCTTTTGTGATTTCTGAATGCTTGAAACAATAAAATCAATCAGACGACTGTATTAATTAAATCAGTCATAGGTAACTGTCTAAAGCTACAACTGAAATTTATAAATAATACAGTTTAATTATTCACTTTTACATTTGATTAAAGTTCTATTTTGACCCATATATATATATATAATTTTCATAATATTTGAGGGAGGGGTCACAACAATACAATTATTATGGTTGTCTAGACTAGAGCCTCCACCATTTGAGCTGCAGGAACGAGCACCAAAGTAAACGGAGAGCAATCAAACATTAAACCAGTGGTTCTCACTTCCCCCAAAATAAACGCCAATTATAATGAAATTACCTCCATTTACACATTAAACATAGCAAGATACATTTATGACGTAGTTGTGAGTTTATAATGAATTAACAACGTTTATGAAATTGCACTTGGCTGAACTATATACACACACAAATTAGAAATAGTTTTTTTTTTATTATTTTCTTAAACGTGTCATTGAGAAACCTAGTTAGTGATAAACAGTAACATCTGTTACGTTTTGACTAAAATTGATCAAATAAATAAAACGAAGACCCAGACAAAATTACTTAAGGCATAGTTACTTTCTACTCAGCGTTACAGCGATAATTCCCTCATTTAGGATGATTTTGGTGGCTCTTAAAAGAGCCTTTGGGGTTTAAAGATACATGAAATCAGGAGTTTAAGCGCGCTCTCCACGGATGCGGCGGGCCAGCTGGATGTCTTTGGGCATGATGGTGACTCTCTTGGCGTGGATGGCGCACAGGTTGGTGTCCTCAAACAGACCGACCAAATAAGCCTCGCTGGACTCCTGCAGGGCCATGACAGCGGAGCTCTGGAAGCGCAGGTCCGTCTTGAAGTCCTGAGCGATTTCTCGCACCAGACGCTGGAAGGGCAGCTTGCGGATCAGCAGCTCGGTGGACTTCTGATAGCGACGGATCTCTCGCAGAGCCACGGTGCCGGGCCTGTAGCGATGAGGCTTCTTGACGCCGCCGGTGGCCGGAGCGCTCTTACGGGCGGCTTTGGTAGCGAGCTGCTTCCTCGGGGCTTTGCCGCCGGTGGATTTACGAGCGGTCTGCTTGGTTCTTGCCATCACTGCAATGCGCTTCTTCCTCCGTTCTGCGTAGAAAATGTTGCTGTATCTTACGCGCCTCCTTTTAAAGTATCAAACGGCCACGAGCTTATGATGTCATAAAGGTGCAGAGGCTTGTGATTGGCTGATGTGTGACGTCTGCACATGACTGCTAGCCAATGACTGCGCAGCTTCTGTCTTCAAACGGGGCTGTTTGGGTTTCCCGCTCAAATGATTTGTTCTGTTTATTACTTCATGCCCCTTTCATAGTTTTTTTTTTTTTTTTTTTAAATAGTCTCTGTGTACGCTTCAAACACACGCTTTACAGATTTCATAGTAATATTGTTTTGTTTACTCATTATATAATACATTTGTGTTTATTCATTATGAAATATTTTATTTTTTGGTTAAAATGGTTTTGCAAAATAATATTCATCTGGTGATTGTATTGCAGTTACCTAAACTCAGTTCTAATTTCGTTTATAATTATATACTTTGTTTATATTAGTCACTACTGATAAAACAGACTAACAGAAAAACGCTCTCTAGTAGATAATATGGGTGGCTCTAAAAAGAGCCTTTGGGTTTCAGAAACACACTTGAACCGGTTTATTTGGTTTTGGCGGGTTTCTCGGTCTTCTTGGGCAGCAGCACGGCCTGGATGTTGGGCAGCACGCCGCCCTGAGCGATGGTCACTCGGCCCAGGAGTTTGTTCAGCTCCTCGTCGTTGCGCACCGCCAGCTGCAGGTGACGGGGGATGATACGGGTCTTTTTGTTGTCCCGAGCGGCGTTTCCAGCCAACTCCAGAATCTCAGCCGTCAGATACTCGAGCACAGCGGCCAGATAAACCGGAGCACCAGCACCGACGCGCTCGGCGTAGTTACCTTTGCGGAGAAGCCTGTGAACACGACCGACGGGGAACTGCAGCCCTGCTCTGGAGGAGCGAGTCTTAGCCTTCGCTCTGGTCTTACCACCGGTTTTGCCTCTTCCACTCATTGTCGAGTTTCTTCTACTTCTACGTTTACAAAACAGAAACGATAAATCAATTTCCCCCCTGCTATACTGTTTTTAAAGAGCGTGCCAGTCGCCCATTGGTTTAGAGCCATGTAAGATTTTAAACCAATCACTGAACTTCCCTCCAACACCCGCCGCCAAAGCCACGCCTCCACAGCTGGCATTCGGGTTGTGCTCCTTTTTAGACTAAACAACAAACAAATGACAGAAAACAGAAATTGTGATGGGGGGTTGAATTAGTTTTTTTTTTTTTTTTAAATGTACAGTGCAAAAATAAATAATGCTTTTAACCTATTTAAATTTAGATCAATGATCCGTTAAGCTGCTCGTATTAATAAACGTGAGGCTTTCCTAAATTCCATTTAAAACACAGTGCATGGAGGTAAACTCACATATAATCTTATAATAATTTACTTTAAGAATCAAACTTTTGCTCTTTCTTTAGAGTGAGTGGGTGGCTCTGAAAAGAGCCGTTGGGGAATACAACAGTATATTTATTTCTTCTTGGGGGCTGCCTTTTTAGGCTTGGCAGCTTTAGGCTTTGCTGCCTTGGGTTTGGCAGTCTTGGCCTTTTTAGGGCTCTTGGCTGCTTTCTTGGGCGCTGCTGGCTTCTTTGCCTTCTTGGGGCTCTTCGTCGCCTTCTTAGCGGCTGCAGCGACAGGTTTCTTGGCCTTCTTGGGCGATTTCTTAGCGGCGGGCTTCTTTGTCGCTGCGCTCTTGGGTTTCTTGGCAGCAGCGGGTTTCTTGGCCGCGGGCTTCTTTGCTTTAGGAGCCGCTTTCTTGGCAGGCTTCTTGGTCTCGGTTTGCTTCTTGCTGAGCTTGAAGGAGCCGGAGGCGCCGGTCCCTTTGACCTGCACCAGAGTGCCTTTAGTCACCAGGCTCTTGATGGCGAGCTTGACGCGGGAGTTTTTCTTCTCTACGTCGTAGCCGCCGGCGGCGAGAGCTTTCTTCAGCGCGGCGAGGGACACGCCGCTCCTCTCCTTGGACGCGGACACGGCTTTGACGATCAGGTCACCGACGCTTGGACCTGCTTTCTTGGCTTTAGCAGCGGACTTCTTCTTGGGCGCTTTAGCCTTCGGGGCGGTAGGAGCCGGGGCTGGAGCGGTTTCTGCCATTTTTCCGAGCAAATTTAGAGCCTTTCAAACACTGAGTTCAAAGATGAGTGACGCTCCTCGCTCGCGCAGCGCTCTTATACAACACATGAGAACCTTATAGACTCAACCCGCGCCGCTCGGTGTCTGCGAGCTCCTCGCGCTTGTGTTTTCTTCTCCTATATTTAAGGGCAAAACTCGAGTGGTAAAACAGTTTGACGCAGTAAAAACCAAACGAACACCAAGCAGAGGCTCTTGGCTTTCTCTGGAGACTAAAATACGAGGCGAGGAAATGTTTATTTTGAACTGATCGGATCAAACTCAAGGCAAGCATCAGCTACAGAACAAAGCCGCGTGCAAATCTAATGCCTTGCTTAAGTGGAAAAGTTGATAAAAGATTAAAATCTTCCTCTGTGTGTTTCAGAAACAGTTTGAAATTGAATATAATCAAATGAGCATGAGTGAAGGGCGTGTGCAGTGTTTCATACAGCTGTTGTTTCGGGCAGCTTGAAGCACACACATCCGCAGGCTTCGAGTCTGTTTGTGACTCATGTCAGAGGCTCGTTTCAGAAGGAGGTTAAGTGAAAACTGAATTTAAGTGCATTTAACGTTAAACATGTAAAATTGTCCACCGGGTAAGAAAAATAGGCTATTCTTAATGCACAAGATCTAGAATGAAACAATATCTGTATTTATTTATTTATTACCCCATTGGCATTATGTCATTTTTCTTTTGTAGATAATGCATCTTCATTTATGAATCTTCAGATATTTTGACTGGAAACAAGAAGACAAAAAATCTAAGCAAGAAAAGCATTTTCGCAGTGCAGGTATTCATTCATTGCACATATTTTCATCATACAGACACAGTAAAAGTGACAAAAATGGCATCTCCTTATATGCATGATTCATGCTATTTATTTGAGCGGTATATTTTTAAATGGTACTTTTTCTATAAAACTGTAAGGAAAGTTTTCTGTAAGGAAAGTGTGCCTCGCTCTGACGCTTCTGAAAATGTTTGTGTTGTTTCCTATCCTTCAAAGAGGAGTTCCACTGGACTGCAGGTTAGTGTTGTAGAAATTGGTTTGATGAGGCTAATCTGATAAATGATGTTCACTTGATAACATATTGCAGTGACTTCTGGAATCAACCCAAAAATTATAATTTCCTTCAGGATTTCCAGTGAGGTTGGATGCATTGATGACACACATATTCCCACCATCGCTGATCAAGAAGCTGATCACTGTATGGAATGGAAGGATGGAGGATCATGAAAGGGTAGTAAGAGATACATGCCATAACCACCACAGCTGTTACATAAACACAAATTATTCAATTTATTTGGTCATCTTTATTTCCTACAAATACAAATGCAACAGTTATTATTTATATATATACACAGTATATATGATCACTATTTTGTAATAATATTTAATATTGTGTGCAATCTGTCACTCAGTTTGGAAAGTTATGAATAAGTTTCTGAGTTTAATTTTCACTTTTAATTTGAATTCATATAAATTAGCCACTATTTTGCCAAAACAAAAATAGTTATAAATTAAATTGGTTACACCTGCACATTTTCTGATGTAGGTTTCTGGTCCACTCTTTATTGAAGATGTAGTATAGGCAGGATTTGAGTGGAAGGCATGGAATGGGCAAAATAAATGAAAATGAAATTGGAAATTTTTGCACCAACTGTATTAATATCTCCAATACCACCTTGGTTTTTAAGTGAGACACAAATTGATTTTACAGTATTTAACAGAATACATAGAGATTGGAGGTGAAATTAAATATAATACATTAGAATATTTTAATAATCTTTATTCTGAATTTATTCAGATGTACACTGATGGATCTAAAAACCCAGAGACAGGGCGAACGGGTGCAACATTTTATGTACCATAATTTAAAAGTAACATTAAATCATTATTGTTACATTATTTAGGAAGAACGTGAACAGGCGAGTATGTTTTATTTCTTTCTTTCTCTAAATCCCGCTTAAGAGGGCTGAAGCTGAACACACAGTGCCGGATGAAGCTCTGTGAACACTAAGCGGGTGCAAGTGTTGTCAACTAATTTTCAGGGAAAGTTGCTAAAGGAAGGTTGATTTGTTGCTAAATGACATTGTGACATCATTGCACGATGACAATGACGCAAAATTGTGTCTACATCAAATCTCAACAAAAAAAAATATTTTAAATATGTTCATTTAGATGTGTTCGTAAAATAATATTAATGCATAATATTAAAATATAAATAACTTTTAAATACAACATTGAATTATTGAATATTTACACATTTTTGAATGATTACAATTTAAGTTACTTTTTTTTATTAGCTATAAACTAGTCAAACTACACATTCTGAACAATTATAGTTTTAAGCAATGTATTCATAGTTAGTTAGTATGCTATGCTCTAAGAAAAGTCTGTAAAAATAGGACACATTCTAATTAAAGGAAGTTTTATTTTTCACAGGTTTTTACCTGCATTTTAAATGACGCATTGTATTTAATGTTTTCGGGTTACAGGGTTACAACGGAAAATGGATAACAGATTATGTCCTGGAAAATTATACCTTTTCCATTTGTTTAGATATTTTTCTTACAGTGTACCAACTGATCAACAATCGCATGTACTAACAAGGTGTATCATAAATTAACATTTATTAAATTATCATTATAATTAAGTTGAACAATTGCAAATAGCATCTAACTTAGTTCATGTGTACTACGAGGCATCTTTGGTTTCCTCTTTTTGTGTAATTTAGATGGAAAATGCGTGCCTTTTTATTGTTTAAGTCACTTATCAAAAGTTGCTAAAAGTTGCAAAATAATAATAATAAAAACAAGCTAAATTTGTTGCTAGGTGCTTTTGAAAGAAAAAGTTGCTAGGGTAGTCTGAAAAGTTTCTAAATTTAGCAACAAAATTGCTAAATTGGCAACACTGAGCAGGTGCAAGTGTTTGAATGTGGATTGGGAGGTTAATCAGGAGATTGTAGATAGTGTCAATGGTCCATTTAGAGAGATAGGTGGCGGCAATGCACTTATAAGTCTGCGATCCGCCGTAAAGCAAGAAGAAGAAGAAGAAGAAGAAGAAGAAGAAGAAGAAGAAGAAGATGAAGAAGAAGATGAAGATGATGAAGATGATGATGATGATGATGATGATCCTCCAGCCATTTTACATTAGAATGCGCGCCAAAGAGAGACAGGCCATTTTATGTATAGGAAAGACGAAATGTAAGGAGAGCTATTTTGTTTCTGTTTTAATTTTCAACGCTGGTCTGACTATACCCATCCAAAAAGCGCTTTATTAATATGGTAATGATCTGATATGAGCCACAGAAACGCGTTAAACGCCCCAGATAAACTGGCAGCACATTTTTAGCTTGGTTGTCGTTTCATCAGGATGGCACAGACGCGCGAGGAAGCTCTCCAGACGATCACGGACAGCGAGGAAGAGTCTGCCTTCTCTTCAGAAGATGAAGAAGATTTGGAGGATGAAAGCTTTCATTTTAAGGAGCGATTTGATACAACAAAGGATACAATTTGTAATAAGTAAGTCGTTTATTTTTCTTACAAAAGTTATTATAAAAAAGCCGCGCATGCTCATATAACGTTAGCTGCTTCAGGTCTATTGTCAGACTGAAACAAGTTTGTAATGTTATGAGTAAAATGTGTTGTTCCCACACTTCTTGAAAGTACTTGAATTATATGGATTCAAGGCCTGGAAAGTACTGGAAAACAAACATAGATCATTGAAAGTGCTTGATTTAAATTTGAAATAAATTTTGTTTATGGCGCTATTTCAAAAAGTGTCCTATATGTGCTGTCAAAGACAGAATCAGCTTTATTCGCCAAGTGTGTGCAAACACACGAGGAATTTGTTGTTTTTTAAGAAGCTCTTGGTACATACATACATGCATACATACATGCATATAAACATACATATCTGACATGAGAACAGAACATTTAAATAAGCCTTAACAATAATAATAATAATAATGTGTCTGAATCTGGAACAGAAGATTTATGTACAGATTTGTGCCTTATTTACTCTATATGTACAGCTGTATAGAAAATTATGCATACATATTTACATAGTACTAGAGAGAGTAAATGAATAGAGATGGGGGATGAATTACAGGCAAGAATTAGGGTTAGAGAATTACAGAACACAGGTAATAATTCCTGTGTTAGTGGTTTAGGCTGGAGATGGCATGGGGAAAAAAACTGTTTTTATGCCTAGATCAGGGGTGTCAAACTCATTTTCACCGAGGGCCACTTCAACATTATGCCTGCCATCAAAGGGCCGGTTGTAACTAAGACTGTACAAACGTTACCACTCCTTAACATATTGTTAAATAACTGTCTCTTTATTTTATTATTAGCTACTTATTTAAGTTACAAATATTGTATATGCATTTGCATAGATGTAAAAATATATGTTATTACTCTGTTTTATTTTGACATACTTTTCATTTATCAGGTTAAGAAATCCACATTACTCCATAAATCAAAGTAAATAACAAAGACAAATATCATCAAACACAAGTCATTACAAAAACTTTGTTTCTGTTACATTTTTGGTACAATAAATAATTGTGCGCTGCTAAAAACGTGTGACAGATATGGCATTTAAGATAAAAACAAATGAGCCCGGTCTCATGAAAATGCATATCAATAGCACGATTTTCTGTTTCTATTTGGTGTGCGATTTATACGCAGAAATTGACTTTGTCGTGCATATAATACGCAATCAATGCTTAAAGTAGAAACAAAGAAGTGGCCATACTCAACCCCACTCCCCCACCCAAAAATAAATAAATACAAACTTAAGTACTAAAAAAGTACTTTTTAATTTTCATAATTCGCAATGAATGTATATAGTGCCACAATAAATAAATTAATTAATTAATAATTGTTTGCAATTCAATTCACATTTATTTGTATAGCACTTTTCATGATACACTGTTGCAAAGCAGCTTCACAGAAAATGAACATTTCTACATTACATTGAGTAGTTTACAGCACAAGTCAATCTGTGATACCAAACAGGAACACAGGGGACGCCAAAAGACCATTAAACGAGCTACCTTGACCTGACTGATCCAGAATTACTAAACCACTGACTACTGCATATTCTAAAACACCTTCAGCCAGCATCCAGTATAAAACACTCCTGCTTTTAAGCCAAATGCTGAATTATTTTTTTTTTTTACTGACATCTGTACGTGAGTCTACTGTTATTTCCGTCATCTCTGATATAATCGGCTGTTTTCTCTGCATTAGAGCGGTTTTGAACTAACTGTTTGAATGCATTCACTTTAGGGCTGCAACGATTAGTCGACATTATCGACAACGTCGACAATAAAAAATTGTCGACAAATATTTTTGTTGTCGAGTAGTCGTTTGATCTCATATGACCTAATGTAAGAGCCGGCAATACAGCGGTTTGACCAGTGTGGCGCTGTAGCGCAAGACTCTAGTTCAGCCCTCCTGGATGCAGATCAAGAGAAGAACACACACACAGCACTTCAGAGCAAATGCATCCAAACTTGAGCGGCGTTTGGATGAATATGTAAATATATATTGCGCGCTTTCCTCTCAGTAACGAAATAAACAACAAAAACTGACAGCAGTGTGAAAGCAACAGTTAAAAATGCATCTGATTACAACGATGTGGATGTTTGCATGAGCTCTGCAGTTCAGTAACGTAACATTACTCCACTAGAGTTCGGTCACATTATGTTTATTTATATAGTACGTTATGCAATAGATAGCCTTAATTGAAGCAGCTTTACGGTATTAAACATGAAAAACATTAAAGTCAGTGTCGCTTTCAGTTAGAATTACAACTTGATTTTCTGTTATAAAGCAGCTCTCCAGTGTGAGCTAGCTAATGATAAAATATTTTTATTAGTGGGAAAAAAATAATAATTTCATTAAAGTGACAGTTTGGTTTGCAGAGATCAAAGCTTGATCTAGCTCAGGGCTGTTTTGATTATCATAACCCTATAAGGTATTTTAAGACATTATGTTGTGAATAAAATAGTTTATCCAAAGCATCTTATCACTTACCTTTATTTTGTTTCTTATCTATATGACTTACAAAAGGAGATGTTAGGCAGAATGTGCAAAATGTGTCATTCAGTTACTTTTTCATGTAGCTAATTAAATGGTGAGAGAGTGTCTCTGTCTGTCATCTCATTTTGTGTGCCATCTATTTTTATAATGAATTGGTAACATTACAATAAGGTATCATTTGTTAACATTAGTTAATGTATTAATTAACATGAATGAACAATACATTTATTACATTTAAGTATTAATCTTTGTTAATGTCGGTTAATAAAAATACAGTTGTTCATGTTAGTTCACAATGCATTTATCAATGTAAAAAAAACAACTTGTGATTTTAATAATGCATTAGTAAATGCTGAAATTAACATTAAGATTAACAAATGCTATTGAAGTATTGTTCATTATTAATTCATGTTAGGCAAGGCAAGTTTATTTATATAGCACATTTCATACACAAAAAATTCAAAAACACAAAAGTGCTTTACATAAAAGGAAGTGAAATAGACATTAAAAATAATAATCACAACAATAAAAACAAGGAAATTATATAAAAATTTATTTAAAATTAATTTAAAACCGTTACGAATAGAAAATGATTATACATAAAATACAGTGCAGTCATGTTAACTAATGAACCTTAATGTAAAGTGTTACCAATTAATTGTGTAATAATTGTAATTACATATGCTTTTCTAAAGCTGAAGTGACCTTTATTTATGTTAGAATATGTATAACTTAATATTCTAACTAATTGCAAAAACTGAATAATCAATCAAAGTCTACTGATTAACCAGTGGAATAATCGACGATTAGTCGATTAATCGTTATAATAATCGTTAGATTAATCGATTATCAAAATAATCGTTTGTTGCAGCCCTAATTCACTTTCTGGATCCTTAGACATTCCAGGAGTTTACCAGCTGATCTGATCGCAAAAAAAACTGCTTCTTTTAATTTGTTTTTTTTTTTTTCGTTAAAATTTACTGATTCAAATTATTTTACTACTCTGCGCTAGGGTGACCACCTGGCTATAGATCTGTTTCAGGACAGTAGATGTGATTTTACCAGACAATGCGGGACACATGCGAGACAGATAGGTAAATTTATACTGTTATGCTGTGTTAATATTGGTCTACATTTCAATTGTACATAATATACCTATACATACAAAACTGTCTACTGTTATATACCTGTACATACAATTGTCAATTTGTATATTGTTATTACTTATTTACTTGTTCTTTTTATTATCTGTGTTTTTTGTTCTGTCGCTGTCATTCTGTTGCGCTGCGGTAGCTTCTGTCATGACAACAAATTCCTCGTATGTGTACACATACCTGGCAATAAAGCTCATTCTGATTCTGAAATACTGATTTACATTCGTTGGCATATGCGCAAATTTATGTTTCTGCCGGTGCATGCCCACACTTATGGCAACATTAAATTCAGGAGAGAAGATAATTTTTGAGCGCACACATGTAATGTCTGACCGATAGAGAGCACGTCCGTTTTCTGTGAGAGTGAAGGAATGGGAATTCACCTGCAAGCGGAGAGGTTTGTGCTCACGCATTTGATGCGCTCTGGACATTTGTCATTAAAATAACTCCGCAGAAAAAGGAGAAGAAAGTCATGTCTGAAAGCTTCCGTCGATTTTTTTTAATTCGTTAAATGAATGGAGAATATCGTGTTTTTCCGTCTATGGTGCTCGAGCACTTGATGACAAAGCTTTATTCCTTTGAGCCGTCCACGCAGTCGTCATCAACGGAAAAAACCATTGCGTATCATATGCACACCAAAGTCAATTTCTGCGTATAAATAGAACGCCAAATAGAAACAGAAACTTGTGATATTGATACGCACAATCATAATGTACGATATATAAAGTAGCATAGTTTTTTTTTATTTAATTTTTATAAGACAATCATATGCTCTCGCGGGCCACATAAAATTATGTGGCGGGCCGGAATAGGCCCGCGGGCCTTGAGTTTAACACCCCTGGCCTAGATGTTCTAGTGCACAGAGATCTGTAGCGTCTGCCTGAAGGGAGAAGTGCAAACAGGTCGTGTCCAGGGTGAGAGGGGTCTGTGATGATGTTACCTGCCCGTTTCTTCACTCTGGAGTAGTACAAATCCTGAAGGCTGGGCAGGTGCACACCAATGATCCTTTCTGCTGTCCTAACAGTCCGCTGCAGTCTTATTATATCTGATTTGCTGGCTGACCCAAACCATACAGTTATAGAAGAGCACAGAACCGACTCAATAACAGCAGAATAAAACTGTCATGTGCGCCTGTGGCAGGTTGAACTTTTTCAGTTGATGAAGAAAGTACATTCTCTGCTGGGCCTTTTTCACGATGGAGTCGATGTGAGTGTCCCACTTCAGGTCCTGAGAGATGGTGGTTTCCAGGAACCTGAATGACTCCACTGCATTCACAGAGTTGTTCATGATAGTGAGTGGGGGGAGAGCTGGGGGGTTTCTCCTGAAGTCCACGATCATCTCCACAGTTTTAAGCGTGTTGAGCTCCAGGTTGTTTAGACTGCACCAGACAGCCAGCTCCTTAACCTCCTGTCTGTAAGCAGACTCGTCACCGTCCTGGATGAGGCCGATGAGTGTGGTATCGTCTGCAAACTTCAGGAGTTTGACAGAGGGGTCTTTAGAGGTGCAGTCGTTGGTGTAGAGGGAGAAGAGCAGTGGGGAGAGAACACAACCCTGAGGAGCTCCAATGCTGATGGTGCAGGTGTTGGATGAGAATTTTCCCAGCCTCACTAGCTGCTGCCTGTCTGTCAGGAAGCTGGTGATCCACTGACAGATGGAGGTGGGGACGGAGAGCTGTGTCAGTTTATTCTGAAGGGTGATGGTGTTGAAAGCGGAGCTGAAGTCCACAAACAGGATCCTTGCATAAGTCCCTGGTTTGTCTAGATGTTGGAGGATGTAGTGCAATCCCATGTTGACTGCATCATCCACAGACCTGTTTGCTCGGTAAGCAAACTGCAGGGGGTCCAGCAAGGGTCCAGTAATGTCCATCAGGTGAGCCAACACGAGCCTCTCAAATTACTTCATCACCACAGACGTTAAAGCAACAGGTCTGTAGTCATCAAGTCCTGTGATTTTTGGTTTCTTGGGTACAGGGATGATGGTGGAGCGTTTGAAGCAGGAGGGGACTAAACAGCACTAATGATTGGGGATGGAGATGGGGTAGCGCGAAAAAAAACTTGTTGATGCGCAGCTAGAGCCCTGAGCGGTACAGTTTCTTAATCCTGCTCAGTTTCTGACCATTACCGCCCGCTCCCGCAAACATTCTAATATTGTAGCCTATATAATTTTCGCGCTATCAATATGCGCGGTATTGAAATCGCATTTAAATGAACGTTCGCTGTTCACTTTCGATTTCGCGTTCACGCTCGGTGTAAAGTGAGCACAGCTTTACAGTGCGTGCATTATTATTAGGCATGTTTATATTCTGACCATATTTTATTTACAAACACGTTTTACCAATACCAAACCACATCAATCTTAATAACTGCTATTATTTTTGTATTTAATCATTTATTAATGATATATATTTGTCCATGAGGGCTGGAAGTGAAAAACTCCTTATATTCAGGTGTGCAGAATTATTAGGCAGGTTTTCTTTACAGATGAAATGAGCCAAAAAAGAGATTTAACTGAAAAGTCAAAAAATATTAAATCCCCATGAGAAATATTCAAAACTAATGCAATACAGAAATTGCAAAGTTAAGGCATGACTATTGGTCAGCGAAATGCTCATTGGGTCAGCGGGGTCAGACAAAAACAGGTGGAGAAGAAAAGACCCATGTTAACTGCAAAATAATTAAGAATTAATGTGAAGAATTCTGTGTAAAACCATCGGGAACCATTTAGTCTCCAGCGCCACCATTTTCTGGAACTGCAACCTTCCTCGAGTCTCTAGAATTACAAGGTGTCAGGTTCTCAGACTTTGCTTGGGTAAAAAAAATCCTAAAAAATTACCCTCACTTAATAAGAATAACATATTATATATGTTAAAGTGGCTGAAGTGTTATGAAATACATGAAGACTTATTTTTTTTTACAGGCTTTATGGACAGATAAGTTGAAGGACAAGCATCACATCCTCTTGTACCAGTGTTTGAATAATTTATCCTCCAGAATCTGGCAGTAAGTTTTAGGAGCTCATTTTTAGTCAATCTCTGCAAGACAGACTTTTCAGGATAGGAGATGGACTAAAAATTAACTCCCAAAACTTGGAGCTAAGGAGAAAATGTAGAACTTGAAAAATAAGAAAAAGCGTTTACTGTAAAGCGTTTACAGTTTAAAATCAAATAGAACATGCACAAGGTTTAAAATGTTCATGACATATTTAAAAATATATATTGAAGTTTTGAGCAGCTGCATGTTTAAGCACCTGCATTCCTCTAGGTCAAAGATGAAAAAATGGGATTTACAAAATAATTTTGACTTTAATTTATTTATTAATGACTAACGTCTCTATTGAGAGAACGTGCAAATGTTTAATGTTAACAGGTTCTACAGTGTTATTACAACATTTAACCACTTTTTATTAATTTAAAAATTGCAAAATTTCTTGTATGAGAACTACAGTAAAAACTAGTTTGATGCATATGTTATCAATATTTTAGAAATTGTATTTGAATATTACCAGTATTGCCTTCAATGGATTTCATTAAATTCCTTTGAATACGACTGCTCAAAACGGTCTAAATTTATGAAACCTACACATTCAAAACATGATTATTTTGAAGTTTTTAATGTAAATCTTAAGTGTAAGTGAAATGTAAGTTAGTACTGTAAGGTCTTTCATGCTGGGGTGTGAATTTGATAGGTGCTTGATATAAAATAAATGGTGCTTAATGTCCTTGAAAGTCCTTGAATCTGGTGTTCATGAAAGAGTGGGAACCCTGATCAAAGCTAAACTGAAAACATATGCCTAATCCTTTGGTCTCATGGCATAAACGTACCTGGGCGCACTTTTTAGCGAGATGCGAAATACGTACCAATAAGTACATATCACTGCAGTTTCCAAAAGAAATGAACACTAGAGGCAGTAAAACTCCAACGCCTTTTATTCCTTTTCACACAAATTTACAGAGTTTTGATTAATAAAGCGTAATTTTTGCACAATTACTTGAAGAATATCATGCTATGACTTCAAAACAATATTAATATTCTGGGAGATCTGAAAACCGATGCTTTTGAACGTTTGCATCACACATATCCAGCTTCATATCTATGGGTTTTCATAGACGGTAGGTTTGTTCGGTAGCTCACGGAGTACTTGAGAGCTGAGGAGCTCCGGTTCGAATCCCGTGTAACTACGGTTCGACAAAACAGTTCAAATCTGCATAAGGAAAATTTACGTTTTCCTTATGCAGTGCAAAGGAAAATCCATAGGCCTATAATTGCCCATCACTTATGCATGCACTGGTATGCTACCTTTGACAATCTAACATAACAAATGTTTTTTTTTTTGTTTGTTTTAGGAATGTGGTGCCGTCGGGTGCATATCACACAAGGGCGGCAGGCAAGCGTCATTTCAGTACTGTAGACAATCTTAACCAGTAAGTGTGCTTTATTTATTTTATTTTTTTAACCTATTAGTTTACCTTTCTTTACATACTTTTAGATAATATACATATTTGTAAATTGCTTCTTTTAATGAGTGGTTGATACACTAGATTGATAATGCTGTTGTGATCCTGTTGTCACCATGCTCACTTTTTTCTTTTTTTTGCAGATGTGAGAATGACAGTGAGCAGATGCCTGCTGCAAAGAGAGCCAGGACTCTTTCATGGAAAGCAGAGACTGATGTTGACCGGGCTCCACAGACTCTGAGATTCCTGCCTGCTCGGGATCCTGGACCGCAGTTGACTACTGCTGACGCACACTCTCCCATGAGTCTTTTCAAACTGTTTTTCACAGAGAGCACCGTGGAAAACCTGTGCCACAACACAAATGCTCAGGCTGCCAGGGCAGCTGCAAAGGGCCGTAAGTACAAGTGGACAGATGTCAGTGTTGATGAGCTGTACCACTACATCGGACTCGTATTCTACATGGCCACGGTGAAGATGAGCTCCATCACTGACTACTGGCGGCAGGACAGCTTTTTCTCTCTACCTTTTCCCGCCACAGTTATGTCACGGGACAGATACCGCACCATTTCATGGAATGTGCACATGAGTCACCCAGACGCAGACAAGGAGAACGACAGAAAGAGGGGCACAGCCCAACATGACCGTCTGTTCAGGATCAAACCCCTCATGAACACTTTTCGTTTAGCGTGCAAAGCCTTCTATCATCCTAGAAGAAATTTAGCTGTGAATGAAAGATTGGTGGCATGCAGAGCAAATAGAGAAATGACACCGTACATGAAAGCCAAACTGACAAAGTTCAAGTTTTTTGTCCTTTCAGACTCCTCAAATGGATATACTGTGGACTTCTCTGTCTACACGGGCAAGAATAGCTTTCCCACAGACCGTGGGCTTTCGTATGATGCTGTGATGTCTCTCCTGGACCGCAAAGTTTTGGGCTCTGGGTACCATGTGTACATGGATGATTTCTACACAAGTCCAAAGCTCTTCACAGACTTGTTAGCTCTGAAGTTTGGTGCTTGTGGGATGTACAGAGACCAGAGGAAGGACTTCCCAAAGACTGCAGCTAAGTCACTGAGCAGAAGCTCCAGCAGGGGATCCATCAGGTGGATTCGGGACGGGCCTCTTGTGTGTGTGAAGTGGATGGACACGCAAGTGGTGTCTGTTTGTTCCACCATCCATGCTGCCTATACAGGAGAGCGCGTGCAAAGGAAAATCAAAGCACAACATACATGGAAGGCAAAGTCTTTTCCATGTCCTGCACCTGTGACTGCATACAACCAGCACATGGGTGGTGTTGACCTGTCCGATCAGCTGTTGCAATACTACGCTGCACAGCACAAAATCATGAAGTGGTACAGAAAAATATTCCTACACTTCTTGGACATTGCCGCTAACAACGCATTCATATTGCACAAAGAGCTGCTTGGCAACATGACTCGCGATCAGTTCATGGAAGAGCTTATTGCAGAGCTCTGTGGCGTGCCACAGAAAGCAGCACCAAAACAGTTTAGCACAGACCATGTGCCGGTTCCAGGAGCTCAGCTGACTTCAAACGTCAGAAGAATTGCTACTGTCGGTCGCCGGATCTGTGTGCATTGCAAAGCCGTGCATGGAAAGAAGCAACAAACACCTTGGAAATGCCAGGCTTGCAACGTTCACTTGTGTCTTCAGTTGAACAGAAACTGTTTCCAGGAATGGCACAAAAGTCTGTGATTGTTAAAATTGGGTCATAATGCCCATGCATTAAAAATATCAGCTTAGAAACTTTGTCCTTTTGTCTATTTGGAAACTCGTTTATTTTTCTTTTTCCTGATACAAATGCAAAACATATGTTTTGCTTACTTTTTAAAGCAGTAAGCTATTATTAATACTCCAATAAAGTTCCATTGACACTGAATTATCAGTTAGTTAGGTTTTTTTTTCTGACATTATGGAATGTTAATACTTGAAGTGGGTTTTGATGGTATATATTGTGTATATATACAACATTAAGGAGTTTAAATTGGCCTACACTTCAACAATTTACTTCTACTACTGTATGCATGCTCTCACTTGTCCTTTCTGTGAAGACTTCTGATTATACATGCTTGTTTATCCAAAGTGACTTCAAAAGAGGTACAAAAACTATTTCAGCCTAAGATCAGGCCAGTCTTTTAAGATTTACAAGATTGGTTTCAGATGGCCAAATTGTGGGCAACATTGTATAGTGTGCTGCTGGCTTAAATTACAATTTCAGGAGAGTTGCACTCATTGGGCCTCATTTATAAAATGTTGTGAAGAAACCATCCTAAATTTGATCATACAATCATCTCTCAAATATGCATACGTGTGTGATTCATGAACGTACAGTACGCACCGAAAACGCACATGATCTCTTTCAGATGTGAAATCTATGAATCGCAAATTATCTTGAACTTGCACGCGACTGAATGGTTTCAGCGCTCTGCTTGTAAACGACTCCTAGTTAATGTCATTAACATATAAAAGATCACCAGTCATCGTCCAAATCCTTTAATTTAGAACAGCAGCTGCAAGAACAGCTTACATTCCCCAAAACCTGCAGTACTCCGACAAGACAAAGTGTGTACCTCTGCTCAGACCCTGATGTGACACTAAGCATTTTTCCATGTCAAAGGCAGTTTTTACAAATATGAGCGCTGGCGTGGATTTAAGCATATGCACACTTTATAAATGAGGCCCCTTATTACTATACTAGAATTGCTTATGTAGAGCCTACAGTAGTTCTGCTTTAACTAGACACAGTTTGTGCATTGAAACCCCAATGGCTGTAAAATATCACCTATTACTGCTAGAAGATGGCACAAACAGCTTTAAGAGGAAACATTGTTCACATTATGGTTGCCTACTACAAATTTAGGATATTTATACATGTATTAATTTATTAATTCATATTTTATTATGTTTCAATTATGCATAATGGTCAAATAAATTGCATAAATTAAATTAGAGTGAGTCAATGGCCCACAGAGCCTCAATGCCCCTTTTGTCTCTTCCCTTTACAGTGTTTTATAAATGAGGCTAACCCACACTTTATAAATTAGGCCCCTGGTTTTTGTTCATCATATCTGCTCCTTGGGTTTAACTTTAAATTCTCCTACATTAGGGAATATGAAAACCGTCACTTCATATTGACTATAGGCTCAATTGACTGCCTTGAAAACATGATAGCTGGTGGCTTGTTGAAGAAAAATAATTTTATGTTGATTTTCCTATGTTTATGATCATTTTATGTTGACTTTCCATATGTTTATGAGAATATGTAGAGCAAAGCCGTTTTTGGTCTGGCTGTGTAGAACAAAATGGGTCTGGGGCTTTTAGCCTAAAATGTATGGATGACAAGGAGATCTATAAGGCTATACTGGGCTAAGAGCCAGACGAGTGGGAGATGGGGAAGACATGTTTGTGACCTAAAATGTTATTTGGGCCCTAAATGTAAAGGAATTGGCTTTTAGAGAATAGTAGAATGTTATTTACTTCCTCTCCAAGTATGGGGAAGTACAGCTGCGAGCTTGTAACCTTGAGTATAGATATAAGGTGGAGGAGCACCCTCCCTGTTTGTCGCACTCTGCAGCAACTTGTGTGTCTGTATGACTGTTGACCTTCTTTGCAAAGAATAAAACCTTTTTAAAGACTAAGAGTGAGTTTGTCTCTTATGCTGATGAGAGTTAGTTAAAATTGTTAAAATTTTAGTTAAAATTAGTTAAAATTAAAATTGAGGAGTAAAATAAATACTTTTAGATTTAGACAAAATATCACATGATATCTGAATGAATGAATAAATAAACAAACAAACAAACTGGAGTCAATGGATAGCAACTGTGCACGATTGTGTTAACTGGTACAGCCCTGCTGTTTTCGGGCGAAGTTTCTTTCGTCTGGAAAAATGAAGAAAAAAATATCTTTAGTATAACAGTTAGAATCATACATCAGATATTTATCTGAATATTGAAAGAAGATCAAATTATAAATTATAGCAAATCAGAACTATGCATATACCAGCCATGGCATAAATGCTATTGTGTAGCCATTCATAAATGAAGAAAACATTAGCCACATTGCTGTCCTCCTCATTTAGAATGAACACTACTCTGACAACAGGCTATTTTATACATATACACTTCACATAAAAAAAAAAAAAATGCCATAAGAGCACTTACCTGAAGCTAACCACAGTTTGTCTGGGCAAAGGCAGAGCAGAGAGGTAAACGGACATAATCTGTTAACCAAATGTTAATCATAATTTAACATATTCCATGGTTGTAGCTGACGCTGATAGGTCAGTTATGAGGTATGAATGATGTATTTGTGATTTCAGGGATACATGTTTTTATTGTTTGTATTTTCATGAGTTCACTATGTAAGTGTGTATTGTTGTGTATGTGTCAATTTCATAATTTTGTTGGTCTTGTACTTTATTTTCATTGTACTCCCAGTTTGACTAAAATGAATATCACGTGACCCTTCCTGATTAATTTAACCTGGAAGTATTGGCACAAACTGAATGGCGAGATGTGAATTCAGAGACACGTGTTAGAGCTTCTTACCATTCTACTGCTGGTTATCAGGCCAACACGGTAAAAGTGTTAATGTTTGTATATTTCTTTATTTGCGTTGATGTCCTTCGAATTGTTGTGTAAAACTATGTTTTCTTTGTTTTTGTTTGCATGTAGTTTTCACGGTGTTCCATATCAGAAAAATAAAACATACGGACATCATTATTTTGGAAGTGTGGACTGTTTAATGACCAGCGAGTAGTTACAATGGTATTCCACAACTAAGCTAAGTATGGTTCTCATTGGTGTTCTGTCATTTGTTTATTCTCATGTTTACTTGACTTTGTTTCCATATTCTTGGCAGGTTGGCAGTTTTTAATGGCCTATCAATTTGCAGATCTTCTCAAGATATATGACTTATCATTTGGCGGCACCTCACTTTTGTAGTGTAAGACACGTAGCCTTTGTGTGTGTGTGTGTGTTTGTAGTTGCAACTAGTGTAAAGAAAATGAAGCCTTAATTAGTAGATCATGGGAACATGTATCAAAACTATTAAAACCTTTTTGAAATCTTGGGAGGATGGCAGTGTATCTCTCAAAACCCCTCTAGCAATACTAGTTTATATTTGAAAATGTCCATGTAAAGATTTTATTTAATTGTTAGTGAGTCTCATCCCTCTCTAAAGATGTTTACATGGACTAATAACTCTGTACTGTCAGTCCTGAATTGACATGTGGCTCACTTCTAAAGAATTATGCAACACCTCCGCTGACATTTTTCTTAAGTATTCCATGAGAGCCCGGTCTCATGAAAATGCATATAAATAGTAGGCCTACGCCAAAAAAAAAAAAAAAACTTGTGGTATTAATATGCAAAAATTGACTTTTGCGTTCCATATGATACGCACGTGTTTGGCGTGCATATAATACACAGTTTACGCGTGCATATGATACGAAATTTGTTGGCATGCATATGATACGCAGTTTTCGCATACCCTGCAAACAAGCCTGCACTGGCCCTTTACGGGCCCACTTAGGGCTACCAGCGCAGGGCCCCTGAGATTTTGATTTTGCTCATTGACAAAACATTGGCCTCTTAGCACTGGCCCTGTACGGGCAGCCCTCACTTAGCCTCCAGGAAGCCTAAGCGCTGTTTTATTGAAAATAATAAAGTTTGAAGTCACCGTTATGGAGGTAAGCGCTTGCTTTAGTTGGGTTCCTGACCCTTGACTTTTTAACTTTTTTTTTTTTGTGGCAGCTTTAACCCTTTAACGCGTACGATCACACCGGTGTGATCAGTCTTGGCCGGTCCCTGAAGCGTACGATCACACCGGTGTGATCAGTCTTGGCCGGTCCCTGAAGCGGGTGTGATTAGAACGTTCAGTGCGAAGCATCATCAACTGCTGAATTCAAATCTGCTTTCGCGCTTTGACTGGCGCAGAGCCAGATCTGACGCGCTGAGCGCTTGTCACAAATACTCAGTGTTTTCAACCATATAATGCTTATTTTAGGTTTCAGACATTTAAATACACAAGTAATAACAAAACCATACATTTATAGTTTGTAAAATAGGTGCTGATGTCTATGGAAGCAGCAATAATGATCCTTACAAATAAAATCTGACGACATGTTTTATTGATATCATTTACAGATTGTGTAGATAACTGTTACGTCTCCCTATTTATTTGGCGTCTAGGGTTTTGGGAGGCAACACAAAACATTTGATAGGTAAAAGGATATTTAAGCTAAAACACTTTTCCCTGCTGTTAAGGTGTGGTGTGTGCGATTAGAAAGCAGACAGAGGCAAAACTGAATATCAAGATTGCGTTTAGTGAGAAATAATTCAATATTACAAAGCTCACAATTAATAATAATAATACAAACAAACCTAAAATACCTTCAAACAAACCAACAAATATCTATTTACAAATTATATACAAATGTAATTGATTAAGGACAACAACAGTGAGGGACAAGAGCGGTGCTAAAGAAAATAAAATAATAAAACAAAAACCCTCTAACTAGCACCGATCAAAACTAAGCTAAACAAAGAAATCAAGGAAAATAACATCTTCAGCGTAGAACGCCACTAACTATGCTGACTGACAAACAAAATACAAAAGTTGGCACTCGCTCATAAACTAGTGTGTTTAGACAACTTTCCCCTGCGTGTAGTACAATGTAAGTCACGTGACATGCTGAACTGGTCCCATCACTACATGTCGAGAAGGACTTGAATAAACTCGGATAAACCGAGAGTCGAGTCACAGCAAACGCACAGTAAGGTTTCACAAAGAGAAAAGCCTAAGCACAGAAAACAACCAAAATCAGGAGTAAAACCACAGCAGACGTGGGAGAGCAAACAAATGAAAAGCAAATGCTCTCCCGAACTCGCGTCACATCCGGGTCTTTATACGCGCCCCCTAACGTCTGATTGGTCCTCCAAGCGTAGAGTAGAATTGATGATTGACGGAAGCATAGTCCAATCACAGGGCCTGTGAGGTGAGAGTAAGACGAGAGAGAGAAAAAGGAGAAAAAATATCCCTCCCAGACCATACGGGACGTAACACCCTCATCCTTAAAAACAAACATATACGTCTGTTTGATAGAACCAACTTAACAAAGTAGGCACTATCCTTAGATCCGAGACAGAGCATCTGCCACTACGTTATCCGTACCTTTCTTGTACCGGATCTCGAGATTGTAATCCTGAAAAATAAGAAACCACCTCATTAATCTCTGGTTCTGATTACGCATACGTGAAATAAAGGTTAACGGGTTGTGATCAGTATAGACAATCACAGGATAAGTAGAAGAACTGACATAAACCTCGAAATGTTGGATAGCCAACAACAAGGCCAAAGCTTCCTTCTCTATTGTTGAATAATTCCGTTGACTTCTATTAAACTTTTTAGAGAAGTAACAAATGGGGTGATCGATTTCATCCTTATCCTCCTGGAGGAGTACAGCTCCAGCTCCCACATCACTCGCATCCACCTCCAATTTGAACGGCAATGAAAAATTTGGAGCTGCCAGGACAGGCTCACTACACAACAACACTTTAATATTGTCAAATGCCGTTTGACATTCAGATGACCAAACAAACGGTTCTGCAGGACTGAGTAAAGAAGTTAATGGTGTAGCAACAGAGGAGAAATTGCGACAAAAACATCGATAATAACCGGCCATACCCAAAAATCTACGCAACTCGCGTCGGGTTTTAGGCACTGGAAATTAATTTATAGACGAAATTTTAGCCATCACCGGGCGTACCTGACCATGTCCCACCTGTTTACCTAGGTAGGTCACCGTAGCCTTCCCGATTTCACATTTGGCTAAATTCAATGTTAAAAAAGCTTCCTGTAAACGCTTAAAAACTCTAGAAGTGATAAATGCTCAGACCAGCTCTGTGAGTAAATCACTAGGTCATCAAGATAAGCATTGCAATTCAGAACTTCAGCAAGAACTAGATTAACCAATCTCTGAAAAGTGGCTGCGGCATTTCGCAAGCCGAACGCCATAACTTTGTATTGCAGGAAACGGTCTGGTGTTACGAAAGCTGAAATTTCTGATGCTCTAGGAGTTAATGGAACTTGCCAATATCCTTTGAGTAAATCCAACTTACTCACGAATCTGGCAGAGCCAACGCTGTCAACACAGTCCTCCATTCTTGGCATTGGAAAACAGTCAGGCACTGTTACAGCGTTAACACGTCTATAATCTGTACAAAAACGTGCAGTACCATCTGACTTCTGTACTAAAAGACATGGTGAACTCCATGAACTAACACTAGGACTAGCCAAATCCTTCTCCAACAAATACTGAACTTCTTTCTTCATTACAGCTCTTTTAATAAATACTCTATAAGGGTGTTGTTTAATTGGCTGGGCATCACCTACATTAATGTCATGCTGTAAAACATTTGTAAGTGTGGGAACATCACCTAGTATGGAAGAAAACTTACCAAAAAGTTTAACAACGTCTTCCCTCTGATCAGTGTTAAGATGTGCTAAGAAACCTGACAAATTGGCTAACGTTTCAGAATTGGTCAATCTGGCAGACAAAAATGGAGCATCAGACTCCATCAAGCCTTCCAAATCATCTTGCTGCTCAACAACTGGACTTTCGTTACACACGACCCCTACTGGATGGATGGAATCGTCTACCTTCTCGTGAAATGACTTCGCAACATCTCTGGTATGGTAAGCTTTTAACATGTTGATATGACACACCCGTTTTTGACGTTTTCTGTCTGGTGTACTCAATACGTAATCGGTCTCACCCCTCCTCTCCAAGATCTCATAAGGACCTGAAAAACGTGCTGTTAATGCCGATCCAGGAACAGGAAGTAAAACCAGGACCTGGTCGCCCGCTGCAAAAGATCTTTTTACAGTAGATTTGTCATACCACATTTTCATCTTACCCTGTGCTTTAGTCAAAGATTCACGGGCTAGCATACACGCTTGCTGAAGTCGGTCATGGAACTTGCTCACATAGTCTAAAACATTTGTTTTTTTAGAGTCCTCAATGCCTAACATCCTCTCTTTTAAGACTTTTAGTGGTCCTTTCACAGTATGGCCAAACACTAACTCTGATGGACTGAACTTAAGAGACTCCTGCACTGTATCACGAATTGCAAATAAAAGCAAAGGAACACCTTCGTCCCACTCAGACCCTGTCTCCATACAGTACTTCCTAAGCATTGCTTTTAATGTTTGATGGAATCTTTCCAATGATCCCTGACTCTCCGGGTGATAAGCACTGGATATGCGATGTGTAATATTAAGTGATTTAAAAACTTGAGCACACAATTTGGATAGAAAATTAGTACCCTGATCAGTCTGGACGATTCTCGGTAAACCAAAAGTGGTAAAAAACTTTATCAAAGCTTTGACGACTGCTCGAGCTGTGATCTTGTGAAGTGGAATCGCCTCTGGATATCTGGTAGCTGTACACATAACTGTCAATAAAAACTGGTTACCAGACTTGGCCTTTGGTAAAGGACCAACACAATCTACTATCACATGCTCGAAAGGTTCACCTATAACAGGAACTGGAATTAAAGGTGCTGGAGGGATCACCTGGTTCGGCTTCCCAGCATACTGGCAAACATGACAAGTCTTGCAAAACTGCACCACGTCACGCTTCAAACCATACCAAAAAAAATGTTGTAAGACACGATTGTACGTTTTTGTCACTCCTAGGTGCCCTGACAGCAAATGATCATGCGCCAATGATAGTACTTGCTGGCGAAAGATTGAGGGAACCACCACCTGATAAACAACATTCCACTCATCGTCAGTAGTGTTATTTTTATGCCACTTCCGCAATAGCAGTCCATCCTTCACAACCAATGAGACATTGTTAAGCCCTGGCTTCTCAACCAATTTAAAACATTTCACAAGTGAAACATCATTCTTCTGAGCTTCAATTAATTTCTCACGAGTTACTGTCAAAGTCAATGGGTCACTCACTACGACCTCACTCACCTGATCACTGACATGAGACTTATTTTCAGGCCCTTCCTCAGCTTCCTGATCTACACATAAGAAAGAGTCAGACAAAGACACCTCATTATCTTTCTTTGATTGAGCACGTGTGATTACACAAGTAGTAAACGCATTTGGATACTTCTGAGACAATTCATCAGAGCTATGCTCTATCGACAAAGTGTCGATCACTTCGATTGAAGGTACGACTTTCCCTCCGGCCAAATCGTTACCTAAAATAAAGGATACACCTTTCACTGGTAAGACCGGGCGTACTCCTACCTCTACAAAACCAGACACCAAGTCTGTTTGCAGGTGAATTCGGTGAACAGGGACTCTCATAATCTCCATACTGAAACTCTGGACCAGTCTACTAGATCCAACTGATGTCTGATCTGAAAAAGGCAAAACATCTGCACACACGAATGACTGGCCAGTGTCCCTTAAGACCTGCACTTCTACTTGATCCTCCTCCTTACCTGATAATGACACATATCCTTTGAAAAGGAATGGAACATATACACTGTCGACTTTATATTTTGTCTGCTCAGAATGCGCACTCTGACTAACAGCATTCACAAACGCAACCTCTTTTGTCTGAGCATGCTGTTTACGCTTCAAAGACAAACACTCTGCAATAACATGTCCTTTCTTGTGACAGTAAAAACATTCCCGCATTTCTTTGGGCTTTTCAACACCCAATTTGGGCTGCTGAACCTTCACCGGCGACTTCACATAACTTTTCTCCGTGCCTACCGACTGAAAAACGTTTCTATGCGTAAGCACAAATTCGTCTGCCAACGTCGCTGCCTGAGGTACTGTTACTACTTTTTGTTCATTTAAATACAGGACCATTCTTTCTGGAAGACACTGTTTAAACTCCTCTAATAACACAAGTTCTCTAAGCGACAAAAAATCATCCGATTTACTAGAAGCGCACCATCTATCAAAAAGAACTCCCTTGTCTCGGGCGAATTCAACATAGGTTTGACTGGCGTTTTTCCTACGAGTACGAAATTGCTGCCTATAGGCCTCTGGAACTAGTTCGTAAGCTTTGAGTACAGTAAGCTTAACCACATCATACTTAAGGCTATCTTCTAAAGACAAAGTTGAATAAACCTCCAAAGCTTTACCTGTTAATTTACACTGTAACAACAACGACCATTGTTTATAACGTTTACTCTGCTCTTCTCCCAGTTTACCGGAGACTTACTTTAATGTGTTTCGGGAGTAGAGGATGAATTTGCGTGTTGTTAATCCCACAGCTCGGATTCAGCGCGAACAAACATGGCGGCGCCCATCACCCGGTATAGATCAACTAACACAATCATTATAAAAGTGTTTAAACTACCAAATACATTTACTTGCACATATTTCAGAATCGGAATATCAGATAGGTCATAATATAGTGAGCATGTTTGTGAATATTTTGAATAAAAAAGGAAAAACGAAATAAAAGCGATCCATGTGTCATACAGCGCTATTGTGGCAGCGGTGTGTCACATGACAAGCATGACGCGTCGCCATGGAAACTATAAGGCTATACATTCTAAAATAAGGTCGTCTGAAAAAAACTCACCCTGGGGGCTCAGCTAGAATATTTTAAATTACAGCCCGCATATGTTGTATTTACACTGTAACTATGGAACAAGGAGGTAACAAGCACCACTTTACAGCCCGCAAATGTTGTATTTACACTGTTTACGCTGTATTTACATGAATAAGGGGAGAACAAGCACCACTTCAAATTACAGCTCGCAGATGTTGTATTTATGTATTTAAAAGAAAGAGGATTGTTAAAAAAAGATTATTATTGCTAATTGCTAAAACATATTTGGTTGTTCTGACAGATCTTTTAACTCTGTCGACTGACTTTTATTCATTAGATGAACTAAAGTTTTTAAGTTGTCGTTGCTAGTTGAGTTAACTTAAAAATTTGATTGTGATAAGTTGCCTTATTTTTTTGAGTTAGGTCAACTTTTTTTTTTTTACAGTGTAGTATGTTTGTGTGTGTGTGTATGAGTGTGAGAGAGATTCTGTGAGAGTAAGTGTTAGTTTTGTGTTTCTGCCCCTGCCATTCCCGCACAAGGTTGTAGCACTTTAATTCATAAATGTGATCTAACAAAGGTAAAAAGCAAATATTAAGCATATATGATGTTTATATTGCTTGTAATTGGGATGAAGAAATCTGTTGAGTATTTTAACATACAATTTTGGATTGTGTTGAATTAAAAAAAAAAAAAAATGCAGCGGGTCCACCAGACCCATGAACACTGGCTGAATAACAAAAATATGAACACCTTACAAGGGTTAATACCTAAAATGGCAAACGATTTAATAAATTTCAGGTGACAGAGTAATTTATTACTTCTCTTCACAGCCTTAACTGTTTGGCCACATATCAGTTTGCCATTTAATCCAATGTGTACAGCATGCTGTGCAGTTTTTAATTTCCTTCATGAAGGAGCTGTTGTTTGTACGTGTCCTAAAAAAAAAAAAAAAGTGTGTGTTTGTGTGTGTGCACCTGCAATGTTTGAGAGAGAGAAATTATACTATACTGCAAATCACAAATCCCACCGCTGTGTATGCCAGTGGAGCTATGCTGGAATCTAATGGGAAAAGTTTAGTACTGCACCCAAACAAAATCTTACTAAAAGCTCATTTTTTTTGATATATCAACCTCAAATTTGGAAGACTACTTGTTTAGATTTATGGCTTTGATTTTCTAGCAATTTTTGTGTTCAACATGTTTTATAAAATATATATTTTGTATAAAAAATGCTCATGAATAATTTTCATAAACTTAAACCTCTATAACTTTTTAGGTTTAAATTTTTTACAACTTTTTTAACTTGAATAATAATCTGTCAAGTTTTTTCTTTAAAATGGGAGCAAACTTAAATCTGTACTCCCGAGCTTCAAATTTTTATGACAGTTTTTGGACATGGACATTTTTGGCCTCTATGAACATGTGTAACTTTTTTAATTGACGCACAAGGGTTAACTGTACTAATATGACCCACAGTTTAATCCTTAAGGATATTTTTTTTTTGGTTACGAAAATCCAAAATCGTTATCTCTTGAATATGTTATTAATTTCTTTATTTTATGTGCAATATTGTTCATTCACATGTAAAACTGGCTTAAATCTCCTTTGTTTTCTTCTTTTTCTTGTTGAATTTCTCTCTCGTTTCATCCCTGAGGCTTATAAATTACAAAAACAACAACAAATGCTATTTTTAATGCATTATGATAATATGAATATCATGATTATTCAAATATATTTAATCTTTTTTTTTCTGTGTATACACTCAGAAATATGAGGTATTTTTATTTGTATTTTTTTTTTTTTTTTTACCCAAACACTGGCTTCAGCTTGTTGGGTCATTGTATTGGTTTATTTTTAATATTGTTTACCCAGGTGCTGGGTCATTTTAACGCTGGGTTATCGTTTCCCTGCGAAGAGGGAACTAGACATTGCTATGGGAAATACCCTTTCCTCAAATACTACTGAAGCCTTATTGAGCCAGTGAAACTGGCCAATGGCGTTCAAGCGCGCAAAATATGAGCGGGAATCCCACTCTATATAAGGCAGTGCTTGTACGTCATCCATTCAGAATCTTGACTGAAGCAACTTGGCATCCTGAGTAGTGATGGGAAGTCCGGTTCTTTTCCGCGAACCGGTTCTCTCAGACAGTTCGTTTCAACGAACTGGTTCAAAAAAACGGATCATCGGTTCTTTTACGCCCTAACGTAATGACGTAATTCGCGATGACATAATGATAATCTATCGTCCCGGGCCGGGATGAAAATACACATTCAAATATATAAAGTCAGTAATCATAACTTCAGTCAGTTAAAACATCAGAATCATGATCTTTAAAGTTTACAATTAAGTTTTGCAAGCAGCCAAATACAGGTACAGGCAGATGTGCCTACGAGGATTTAAGTCTTGAAGATATAAGTGAATAAATTAGTTGTCATCAGCGCAGAAACCATAATCCACTTACTATACATAATCCATTGCAATTTATTTGTTATTAAATAAACTTACGTTTCGCCCATGGGCGGAAATCTCGGGGGGGTCAAGACCCCCCCTAGCTGAGGGTTGTCCCCCCTAAAAATATGATTAAAAAAACATGCTGTGTATTGTAAATAATGTTTTATACTTAAAATAATTGTGTAAGAAGTAAAACAGCATAAACGCAAACGGGGCAAAAATGCGTTTTAAGTTTAGAACATTTTGAGTCTCCCCCTCCCTTGCCTCACAGTGCTTTGGTCCAAATGCTTTCCTCTTTTATATCATAAGTCCAGTGAGAAAGAACAAAGCCTCGGTAGTTGTGGAACTCCAGTAAGGCTGTCAATTTTATTCACTTAAACATCGGATGAAGTGATTATTTTCTCTTTGCGAGAGCAGCGTGTTTTTGAGAGGGCAAAGAAAATCTGCGTGCGAGGGAAGAGATTCGCGCTCGCGCATTATATTAAGGCAGCGGCTATTTGCACTGTGTAAATAGCAATAGAGGCTATTTACACTAAGTGCAAATAGCATAATTTTTTTGTGATATGCTATTTACACTAAGTGCAATCTTTTTACACTGTTAGGATTTTCTGCTATTTATACAACTTATTGCAAATAGTGGCAATTATCTGCACCTCAGTATTGTAGTACATTATAAAACAGTATGCAATAATAACTTGAGTGTAAATTTAAATTTTAATTCAAATTATTAAATGGATACCACCTTATTTGGACAATAAAGCCCTCCCTACACCTACACTAACCCTACCCGATACTTTATTTTAACATTTTTGGTTATTTCCTTCATTTTTATTGAAAATAAATGCTTTTCTGATGTGATTTGAAATTTGAAAAGGGAGAAAAAAAGTTCTGTATAAGGTAGATTCGAACCCGGGACGATTGCGTCAATATGAGCTCTAGGTACACATTTTACCGTCTGTGCCACTCGAGCGGATGACATTTAACAGTCTTTTGTAATGTTGAACAGCCGAATCACACGTTGGTGGGCGGAGTTAGTGCAGATAGCCACATAGGCATGTACTTGTGTGCTTTCGCGCTACAATAATGCACTCTGGACATTTGTCATTAAAATAACGCCTTAGTCTCCCTTCTACACCAGTAACGTTAGCTTTCCTCTGTGTATACATATCCTTACAAGTACAATTTTAGCTGTATTATTTGTGTCCCCTTCAAAAACTGCTCTTGAGAAATTTTATGTATATTGTCCCCCCCTACTGTTAGATGAAATTAACGCCCCTGGTTTCGCCCTCATTCAGGTCCTCTGTTTATCGGCGCCATTAGCAAAGAATCAGTTGTCCAAAAGAACGAGTTTGGTTCAGAAGTGATGTGTCATAGTAGGCACTGTTCGCTGAATCACGCATGCGCAGTATCATCAGCTCATCGGTTTTCAAATCGGACGTGTCCGAAAGAAACGGTTCTCGGTTCAGTGTACTGGTGATCCGAAAACTGCTGCAACCGGTTCTTGACTCGAGAACGAGAACCGCTTGTTCGTTCGTTACCCGGCTCCCAGCACACATGCTGCTCTGCTCGTGTTCATCATCAGTTCTCTCTTCACAGCAGTTCACTCCAGTGTACTGTTTGAGTAAATTAATAACTCCGGGATATTGGTTTATTTCGAGACAGAAGGAGTGTCAGGCACGTTAAAAAAGTGAACTAAGTGTATCAAGTTTCACATTCCGAGCCGTAATAAGAGCGGCAATGATATTTGTGCCCTTGGTAAACACAGCTCAGGTCTACAGGACCTAGTCGAAACCATGTAAAAGTCAGGGGGCGCAGCAACTAGACGGTGCCGCGTCACACCAGGGGCGGAGTTAACTCCGGTGAAACAGGGAATGTGAAATGGCGGCGGCTTCGGCGAGGATTATGAAGCTGCAGACTCGGAGCCTGCTGCATCCACAGTCCCGCACCTAGAGTCCCGCATTTTCAGACCCCTCGTTTTTCGAGACAGCGCCTCCTATCAAATTGGATCGGAAAAACACATGGATAAACACGTGAATAACCGAAACGTGAGTATCGTCAATCTTAAAATGATTTCGTCAAAATTATTTCTTTTTTAATCAAACTACTTTAAAGCTCATCGATACACCAACATATGAACAGTCTATTTAATATTTGTAATGATAGTTTGTAACAAAATTTGAGCCGTTAATGTATGTTTTTTCGCCTTTTTCCCCCGAAAATATTTTGATAGCTAACGTTAACCTTGGACTTTTTGTAGACAAGCCATTGTAAAAAAAATATTAAAATTAGTTGACATTAAAGTAGACCAATTAAATACATTAAGTGTGTTAATATCAAAGAATTTAATCATTAATTATTTAATCAGATTTACCTTTTTTTAATTACCGGACCCTTTCTCCTAAAACTATAAATTGAACAAATTAATGCCGAAGTAATTATTTTACTTTATATAATTTATGTAGACTACTTAAATTAGTTCTTATAAAACGTAAGTATTAAAATGGATCAATATTAATTTAACTGTGATATGAACTCATAGGCTACAGTTGCCTAATAATCAAATTTGCTATGCCTTCACTATGTATTAACCAGTCTATGGTATTAACATGTGAGCTAGAATGTGTCATTTGGCCTTTTTTGGGGGTTCCTTGTTTTAATTTGTATTGACTGAAATTTGACTATGGGCTCTGTGGGGTGGTCTTAAATTTTGAATTTGAGTTTGACTCTCTCTTTTTTTTTTTGAAGATGGATATAACAATTCAAACGGGGAAATCACTTCCAGAATTACAGAAATGTAATAAATGCTGCAGTGATTTTCACTGCCCATTCTGTGCCCCGATATATTTCAAACCGACAAAGTTGTCCAAAGTTCAGAAACATGTTAAAGGACACTTCAACAGAGCAGTGCAACATGAAGGTAACATTAGCAAACATCTTTTTTTTTTTGCTTTTTGAAACATCATAAGACTGTGTGTGACAGTGCAATTGTATGCTGTTGTATTCCAGGGTACACCATACATCGATGCGGTCGCCCCTGCCGAACCCAGCAACATTACCATTGCTTGTACTGCGAGTCCACAATTTTAAGGAAGCCAGATTTTATCACACATTTAGGATCCTGCAAATACAAGCATGCTAAGAGAGCAAGTGCCACTGATGCCTGTAACAGCACACCCACTGCTGTGGCAACTGGTGTTGCACAAGCTACTGCCATTGCTGTTCCAGCTACCACAGCCATCTCTGCCACCTCTGTGGCTCCCATCTCTGTGCCTCCCAGCACTGTGGCTCCCATCTCTGTGCCTCCCAGCACTGTGGCTCCCATCTCTGTGCCTCCCAGCACTGTGGCTCCCATCTCTGTGCCTCTCCCACTGCTCCCACTGCGCCATCTACCAAAGCCATCGCTGCCACCTCTGTGCCAACCACCTCTGCCATTGTCAGGCCCGTCACAAAAACTGGCATCCGTGTGGGTCCAAAAGTATTGCAGAAATGCCCCAAATGTAATTTGACATTTTACAAAAAAAAATTAAAAAGGCACATTGAACGAAGACACACAGCAAAAATGATGGACATTTCATCCTCATCCCATCTCAAAAGTGAATGCATAGATCCCCAGAATGGACTGTATGCAGTCCACAAAAGTATTCATGGGGCTTCTACTCCACTCCATGTTCAAATTAAAATATGGGGGGAACAACATCATGTTTCTTGTGAATTAGGTGAGTGCCAAGCTAATATGGAGTTGGCATGGAGAAGTGGACTGCAGTCATACCAGTGTGTACACCTCCGGTCAGTTTCATACTGCAAAACCTTTTTAACCTCGCCCTCACTCAGAGAAGATAGTCTTAAAGAAATGGTGAAAAGCAAGTGGTTTGGGAAAGACAAAATTAAACTGTGTGTTGATCGTCAAACCCTAGCCAAAGAAAATAATGCACCACTTTCAGTTCTGTCAAAGATTGGAGCCCCTCCATCTAAAAAATTTATATCGGTTCATGAGCCAACTATTTCATATTACAGCAGACTAGGCAGAGTCATGGTGTCTTATGATACAAAAAAAAATTCATGGCACTGTCCTTGTGCAAAAACACAGAGATCATGCACGCATAAATACATCGCAAAATGGCACTTATTCCAAACCAATGCAGAACTCTTTCGGAGGGTCCGGAGCACTGAAAGGAGCGGTGAGGAGTTTCAGGTGACAGCAATGGAGGAAAGTGATGGAACTCATGTGGGTGAAAACACCTACCCACCAAAAGATGCTCCAGCAATACAAGGCATGGTACAATACATCTTAATGAACAAAAAGATACCTTCTACTATTCCCAACCATTTGAGACTTTCTTCAGTGGATAAGGAATTTCCACGACACCTAATTCCTGAGGAGACATTGTGCTACCACTGTCCAAACCGCATGGTCCTCAGTGACCCGATCTGCATTACTCAAAAGGCTAAAATTCTTACAACCTCAGGAATTGTCCAAGGTGGATTATTATTTATTTTTATGGTTGTGATTTTGTACTTCTGATAATGTTGTGTTTTGAACTGAACCACTCCTTTTTTTATACCTTTTGTGTCTGCAGATATTTCTACATACTACAAATACTGTCCTCAGTGTGGAGCACTGTACCGGTACCAAGAGTGGAGTGAAGGTCTACATAATTTCAATGACCATGTCCTTCTTGATCTACCTCTCTGCCTCACTATTAGAAACCTGTTGCAGGTGATGCTTATATTTTTTTCTTTATTCTTTAAAGTTGTTTTTATTATTGAATAGCAGTAATTAAGAGTGCCGTTTCTATATCATAGGTCCACACTGCAGTCAGCAGAATAGTTGAGTATTTGGAGTTAACTACAGGTGTCCAGTTCCCCTCAGCCGATACAGTTTTGCATGGTTATCTTCATTTTGAAGCTCTAACAGACCATGAATATCAGTATTCTTGTGTGACCTGTGGTGACCATCCGCCTGTGGTCATAATGGACCTTCACAAGAAGGCATCTTTTCATCTGTCAGGTAAAAAAAACGTTTTAGTTTACGGATTGCACAAAGGTAGACCATGGTTTATTCAAATTTTTCTTCATTTCCTTTAGTGAGTGACCTTGCACAACCTCCAGAAGATTTTAATGGAGATGTGGATTCAGAACAGTTTTGGAAGGCACTGACAGAGGAAAGAATTGCCCGTGGATTTGTTTCAAGTAAGAAAGCAAATCCACCAGCAATTATTAAATGTTACACCTATGTAGATTTGTATTTAGTAAGATAAGACAAAAGGTTAAATGCTGATTTCTACGATATACTGACATGTTTTGTTTCCCAAAGGTCAAAAAAACAATCCATTCAGTGTTCCTCCAAGTTTTCACTTTTGGGCACCCTGGATAGGGAAAAATACACGCCGCTCAGACTGTGTTCTTAACACAGAATTCGAGAAGATCCGTCCAGCAAAAGCAGCAGAGGTCTCTGAGATAACTGTCTCAGAGGATCGTCTGAGAGATGAGCTCTGCAAACAGAAGGTAAAATCTCTATTCAATGTTGTCATTATTTTATGTTGTTGTCCTATTAAGGGTTAAGGGATTCACTGACACATTTTCTTTAATAGGTGCAGGTGATTAGAAATTTATGCAGAGAGTGTGGTTTGGATGCCACTGGATCTCGAATTGACCTCCTTTTAAGACTTTCACAAGAAATGAAGTCACGAGAGGCATATGACAAAGTTTTTGAGAAAATTTGGGCTGCCTCAGGTAAACCTCAATATTGCAAATGAGAACAGTAATAGCAGTAACTCTAAAATATACAATGTGACATTGATAACATGATTAGGTCTTGCATGAGTATACAAAGGATTACAGTTTCTAAAAATCTGCTTTTCTTTTATGTATTTGCATTTTAGGTGGTTGGGCCGTGATTATGTGTCCATGTGGCATTGTCTACAGTTTGAAATGCAACATCCGAGCAGAGAGCCCGCGTGATTTTGCGGACATGCTTCTTTCATGGAAGCATATGCCGAACATTGTCATCTACGACTTTGCACGTGGACTGTCAACCCACACTAACCTAAGACAACCACAAACAATACCCTTCACACCATTTGAAGGGAGGTTAATGGACCCAACAGCAGAAAACATTGCGAAAGCCAAAGCTGGAAACGTAAAGGTGTCACTACCCTGGCTGACAAGCAAAAAGGAAAATCCTGACCCTGATGGCCACCCTATTACTGGTTCAGCAGAACATTATGTTCTGTATGACCGGTTCCATGAGGACAACACAAAGGACGCTCGAGATTCACTGCGGAAGCTTCGCCTGGTCCCGCAACTGGCTGGAAGAGTTAACAGCCAAGTCGTGGAACAGTTATTTGCAAAACTAAAAAAAAACAACTACTTCCTAAACATGGCTTTGCCGTCGACTCATGTGTTTCTCATGCGAAACATAATTCACCATTACAATATTCGCAAAAATGAAGAACGACTTAAGCACATGAAAAAGGAGTTTCAGACAAACATTCTAATGAATGTCCACAGCCAGGCTGTTTTGGGTAATTTTTCACTGTACTTGTGCACTTTAGTTATGAATGTAACACTTTATTACTCATTGGACTGATCTGTTCATTTATGTTTTTGTAGAACATATAACATCTGAGGAATCCATGGATGTGTCAGTAGGTAAGTAAATTGTTGTATCCAGTCCCCTCCCTCAGGTGGAGATACACAAAGTTTATGATTTCTAAGCTTGATTGTTTTTTTTACCTTACTTTCAGTAGCAGTGCCAGACACCATTTTAAAACCCTCAGCAACACCAGCAACAATTGCCATCCCTGCAGTCAGTGAGACAACTTCACCAGAAGCCATTACAGCAACCATTGCCATCCCTGCAGTGAGTGAGACTACTTCACCAGAAGCCGCTGATTTGGGACCAACAACCCTGTTGGAATATTTTTCACCAGTAAAGCCATGGGAAAGGGACTGGCATCCAGTGCAAGAAAAACTGGTAAAATTATTGTTGAAATTTAATGTGCATGCATTTGCAGTCGAGCACTATTGTATGACTATTTAACTTTTTTTTATAGCTTGATTACGTGCTGGATGTCAATCGGCCTGGAGCTGAAATTATTGTCAAGGAAGGGAAATTGTGTCTCATTAGAGAGGAGTTTTGGAGCTTGGGTTTGCTGAGGGATATGGATTCCCACGTAAGCAGTCTGCATTTGGAAAGCTATATATATATTTGTATTTAAACATTCACTATTGAGTGACTAATTTAATTATTTATTGCAGATTGGAAACGCCTGCATGCAGCTTATTATTGAAATGGCTCGGAATATTGTATGTATATAAAATATTACAATGTAAACTGTCAAAGAGTATACATGTGTCTGAATCAACCTACATTTTTGCTTTTGCTTTCTTTTTCCATAGGGCAAAGATATATGCATAGAGAACTTTTATGTTGTTCCTACTTGGAAGGAAACCCCAAACATTGTTACAGCATTACCGGTGAGTGTATATAGTGAGTGGGAGGTAAAAACTATATAAAGGCATTAATTCTTATTTCAAAAATTTCATAATTTCTGAAATCAATTTTAGGAGGATGCAGATATGAAAGACTTGCTAGTCTTTCCAGCATGGACAAAAGCTAATGGCCCTGACCACTACATTGTCTGTGTAAGGAATTATTTCTTACTAGATATTGAATGTCTCATCGATATGTTGATTACAGCGTAATTGTTGTGTTTCTAAAACTAAACTTAGATCATTGATGAAATGCTTCTTCCAAGAACTTTAGAATGAAATCTTGTTACACCTTAACACATTATAGATTATGAGGCCACTTCGAAGGGAGATAGTCTTTTTAGACTCTCAGTATGCAGAGCACGAATCCGGCTTTGGAGATGAGGAATACAGAGCAATTTTTAGGTCCATCTATGAATTTAGACATGCAGTTTCAGCCTCTAATTTTGGCTATGTTCCTTTAGCCATTTCTAGCTTTTGTTCTACTATACAATTAGCTTTGTTCAAAGTTTAAAGGCCATGTTTTATTGCCTTAACTCTAATTTTTGGCTATGTTCTCCTAGCCATTTCTTGCATGTGTTGGCTACGTTCATTTAGCCTTTTTTGCATGGTGTGTCTGTTCTCAGGTTACAGATGAGCTGTCATTTAAATTTGATCAATCATATTCATGTTTTTTCTACAGACAAATTGCCAACCAAATTGATCCAGGGATCTGGACAGAAATGACTGGAAAGGATTTTTCGGTGATAATTCTACTGCAAAAATTAATATTTTGCATCCGTACCTTTTATCTATTATTAATTTCTAAACTGACTTTTTCTCAATCATAGGCTTTGCCACGTCAGACAAGAGGGAATGACTGTGGTGTTTTTGTGCTGATGGTAGGGTCTTTAATGTGTTTATAAGTAAGGTCTAGTGAACAGTGTTAACAACAGCTTGTCTCCTGTATTTCAGTACACCCTCTCAATGGTCTGTGACATCGACTTCGATTTCCAAGAGGTAAGTTAATAAAAGGAAATTTATGTTTATTTTATTTACTTTAAGTTTATTTGGTAAAAGTAGAAAACAGTATGACCTTTAACTGGGCATTTATTTCAGGTTGACATGCCCATGATTAGAAAATGGTGGTGCCTTATGCTAATGGAACGATTTCAAATTGACGGGTATGTCAAAAAGTATTGTACATTTTGGTAAAATATTATTCAGAGGTCCCATATATGAGTTCAATTTGTCATATTACTTTTGAATATTTTTTCAATACAACATTTTATTTAGCATGAGTAACAAAACACCCTTAATAACTCTCTTAAGCGACAATTTCTTTTTTCCTATAATTTTTTATTTATTATTTTTTGCAAGCTATGGGCGCAGGTTTGCCTTCTGGACAGACGAGGCAAAATGCTTATTAGAGGCAAAAACTCAACCTCTGTATAGGCTAAAAAGAAGCAGAAGCACCACACAAGATGTCCCACAGCACGTCCAAGCAGTCCAAGATCGGACAAGAACTGAAGAAGCACTGGTGGACTGCATTGTGACTTCAAAGGGAACAGAGCAGCATTTAGTGGTACTCAAATGGTCATTTTTCACCATTTAAAGATTAGCATTCCTAAATGACTCACCCAGGGCTGTGATCATTGTCAACTTCAACATTGTCAATTGATTATCCAGTATGCTCTTTAGCTATATTTTTAATGGTTATGCCAATTATTCATTGATGGCTTGTGTATATATAAACAACACTTTTTGTTTGCCCCGCAGGATGTTCTCAATGGGAAACCATCAAAGTGGTTCCCCCTAAAGCCACGTGTGCCAGTCTACATGGACAGTGAGCAGCAGTGTGCCATTCTTTTTGAACACCTCAAAGCTCTGCTACACAATTGTAAAACTCAACTGAACTTCACAAATGAAGTGGAGTTCATTTGTAGTTTTCTTTTTCCTGAGGTAGGCCTGCACATGTTTGTCTATTGGATTGTTTCTATTATTGCCATATATGAAATGTTTTATACATTAATTAATTAATGTATTTATTTATATGGACAGGCCATCATTCATGGCCTATGTGAGCTGCAGGCATTATCCTGGCAGGAGGCTGAGGAGGTGTTCCTTCGTGGCCCTACTTATCACCCTAGGTATGCTTGTAATTTGCATTTGCAAAAAAATGTTTATTATTACACAGTATTTTTGACAATGGCATTCATCTTTTATTTTAGTGAAGTTGAGGAATTTGACCGGGTGATTGCAAAAAGAATGAGAAAAGAAGCAACATTTGCCTACCAGAAAGTAATTATTTTACCTTATGCGTTTACATTACATTTTACATTTATTCATTTAGCAGACGCTTTTATCCAAAGCGACTTATAAATGAGGAGGTTTTTTGAATGCAATTGAAGACGAAAATAAAGTCACTAACACAATTCTTTCTTCCTTTTTTCTTTGCTTTCTCCTGTTTACAGCAAGATGACAGTGATTAAGGCGATCGTTAAATAAAGTACAGAATTGTTTATTATTGGTGTTTTGTCTATTATTTGAGTTTTGCTTCACATTCAAAATATCAAAAAACAGGTTTTGTAATGTTAGCATGGTATAATGTTAATTAGACCATTATATGTTGAACTGAAAGAAAAAATGGAATTTGAAACATTGTACAAAAACAAACATTGTAGCAATATAATATCACATAATATTTTTCAGAAGATAGTTCAATCTGTATGTGTATCCGTTACATCAATAATTTCCTTTCAATTACACCCACGCTCAAAAAATAAATACTGGGTAATTAGTTAGTTTGAGAACACAATGATTTTTTTTTTGCCACATGCATTAAGCAGGGAACGCAAATATTTATTTGGATAACTTTAAATAAAAAGAGACCGTAATACTGCGTTCTAATGTTTTCAATGGCATCTGGGTGCGGTTGGAAAAGGGTGTTATACGATCTTCCGAACAGCAGGAGGCGCTGTCTCGAAAAACGAGGGGTCTGAGAATGCGGGACTCTGGGTGCGGGACTGTGGATGCAGCAGGCTCCGAGTCTGCAGCTTCATAATGTTGGCTTCGGCGCTTTCACATATAGATTAGTTGAAATTGTTTAATTTCAATGAAATCATGTGTTATGATGCAACGGCTGTACCGGTGCTCAATACGCAGAGTATGATGGTGATCAAGTCCTAAAAGACGTGATGAACTATATCATAACAATGTGATAAACTGATAGGGACAACATTGAATTGGTGGTGCGTCAATACAGGGTGTATACGACCTAGTCGAAACCACTAAGGAACATCCCAAATCATAACTGAGGCTGAGCAGGCGCGTGCCCTGCTCGCACTGACAATACATGCGAGGCAAGCGATGACACATCTAGGTTATAAAACCTCGCGAAAGTGCTGGGTGAAGACCAGCCTGCTGCCATACAAATGTCCTGAATAGATATGCCATTTGCCCAGGCCCACGAGGACGCGGGTGGAGAGGAGGTGTCGATCTGCCCACAGAAGAAGGTCTCTCGCCAACCGCAGCAGTGGTCACGAGTTTACATCGCACTGGTGATTTATAAACGCTACCACTGTCATGCTGTCCCAGATAGCACACGTACGTCGCGGGGACGTCTGTGCGATGTGTGCGTTTGCATCTGGGAGACGTATTTTAAGGGCGTTTGCTAATCTGGAATAGGTCGCATAGACGTCCTTTTCCGACGTTCCAAGGACATCTGGTGGACGTATTATAGACATTAAATATTAGAATGTTACATCTATGAGACATCTGATTTACGTAGCATAGACGTCGTTCTTAACTAGACGTTTTATACGTTCCTTCATATTTACGGCTATTGATAACAACTGCAGTTACACTGATTATACTTGCGTCTACACATATATGATAAGTATGATAACTAAACCCGAGTATTTTCCACTCAATGAAATAACACAACAGCTGTTGAATTATTTGTATCATTTTATTAACAGTGAATGAAAATAAGTAGTCTTTTTTTATATTATTATTATTATTATTATTATTATTATAATTCTAAAACAAAAAAGCAAGTTGATGTAAGACTGCATTCTTCCTGGGGCCAAGCAGAGATAATCCTTAATATGTTTTTCAGCCTCTGCTTCAGTTAGCGAGGGAAGCACGGGATTCTTGCTCCTGTATGTTAAAAAGGTAAAACTAGAATAAGTTTAACAAATAAAACTTGTTTCACTTATTGGTTACTTAAATCCGCAAAATAGGTTTTATTTAACTGGGTTCTTATGAATTTGGAAAATGATATACATAAGCAAAGCATAAAAATGTTTGCATCATCCGTCCTTCATTAAAGCCATAATGTCTCTGTGTCAGTATCAATTAAATGATCTCGAATTAGTGATATTTTTCTTGCTTGTATAGATAGTGCACGCCGACCCAAACAAATCCATGCATTAACTGCAAAAAAAAAAAAAAAAAGTAAAATAAGACATTTATTTCATCTCATACGTCTATTTAATTGTTCATAGGATTCCGAGGGCCGAGTTACTACCTGAGAATGATTAGCCTATGTTAATAAAATCAAATTAATATAGATAATTGATGTGCAGTCAATGCTTGTCAACTGTTTTTAATATCAGTCAGCGTTTTAGGATGTAATATAACATACTTCATGTACGTGCTTTCAATTTGATTGGTCGCTGTTCATTTCCATTGGTGCTGAAATTCTGCTTCAGTCATAAACACTTTAAACTTCGCTATGCGTTTCCATCCACCTTTTTTATGCGCATTTTGGAATATCGCATAAAAAAAACTCTGGATGGAAATGCCGAGATGCAAAAATGCGCATAAAAAAAAAACTTATGCGCACATTTGAGTAGGATACATTTTTTATCCGATAAGAAAAAATGCGCATAAACTACGATGGAAACACATTTACCGAATAAATTCCTCCACGCATCGAAAAAGTAATGTGAATTTGCGCGATGGGACGGGATAACTTGACTAACCAGCGGACTGATCTCGTTCCACAGCATCTGAAATGTTGTTATGGTCATTCTGAAAAGCCTGAGCAAAGTCTGTCGTCAAAATATTTCTGTATAATTGTCTTACACGACTGCGTTCCCAAACAGCAGGCATCCTCCTCCGAAAGTAATATAACCGCATTTTATTGTGTCCCGTCTGCTCGCTCTGAGGTGCCAGTAATTTGTCATATATGAACATTATATTATTCAATGGCTTCTCCTATATTCTTAGTAATTTTTAGTGCCACAGTTTACCAGGAAGTGACGATTTTGTTCTCTTTGACTCCTTGGATGGAAACGGTGCTTTATTCGCATATGTTTTATGCGACATTCCAGTTTTGCGCATAAGTTTAATTTGAATCTTTGGATGGAAACATACACTGTAAAAAATTGCTGTAAAATTTACAGTGACTTACTGGCAATTTTGGTTGCCAGTAAGACTGTAAATTTACAAAAGTTCTGTAAATCAATAATTACAATTGTACTGTAAAAATACAGCAAACTCTTGCATGCTGTAAAATTGTTGTGATGGTGTGTAAACATTTGGTTAATTTATTTTATTTGAGTCCACTTAGAAGGAATATTTCTTAATATAAAACTGCAAACAATTAATTTGTAATAGCAAAGTTAATAGCAACATGACTTTAACTCGTTGCAGTTTATCGTCAGCTATAGCACACATGTATGTGCTAAAGCACTTAACAAAGAGATCACCACTGTATCAGCAACTCTACAGTTACTGTCTTTAAATAAAGCAGCAGAACATCAGTGTTTGTGTCTCATCATTGACTGAAGCACAGGCTCTACTCTCCAGCACAATGGTGACCACAAAACTACATTAAACTTACAGATCTCTCTTGTGCAAAATAATACAGTTCAGTTAAACATTTACTCTCCTTATAGATAATTCTGTGATTAATTAAGTGATGGTTGTGCTTTAGTGATGAACAGCTGCTGTTAACAAGCAGAATCACTGAATGAAAGAGAAACAAGAACTACAACTGACTTCAGACACAGCCTTAGATGAACTCAACTGAAATACAAGACATCATTAAATCTCTCAAGATCTGATTAAACAGCTCCACAAACAACATTACCAGCTTCACACATTACAATTTGACTTTATTTCTGTCATGTTTATAAAAATTATTTTATATAAAAAATATTGGGTTGATTCCAGAAGTCACTGCAAAATGTTATCAAGTGAACATCATTTATCAGATTAGCCTCATCAAACCAATTTCTACAACACTAACCTGCAGTCCAGTGGAACTCCTCTTTGACGGATAGGAAACAACACAAACATTTTCAGAAGCGTCAGAGCGAGGCACACTTTCCTGACCGCTCTGCATCTCCAGTGTTTTATAGAAAAGTACCATTTAAAAATATACCGCTCAAATAAATATCATGAATCATGTATATAAGGAGATGCCATTTTTGTCACTTTTACTGTGTCTGTATGATGAAAATGTGCAATGAATGAATACCTGCACTGCGAAAATGCTTTTCTTGCTTAGATTTTTTGTCTTCTTGTTTCCAGTTAAGATATCTTAAGATTCATAAATCAAGATGAATTATCTACAAAAGAAAAATGACCTAAGATATGCCAATGGGGTAAGAAATAAATAAAAAATATCTTGTTTCATTATAGATCTTGTGCATTAAGATTAGCCTATTTTTCTTACCCGGTGGACAATTTTACATGTTTGACGTTAAATGCACTTAAATTCAGAGTTTTCACTTAACCTCCTTCTGAAACGGGCCTCTGACATGAGTCACAAACAGACTCGAAGTCTGCGGATGTGTGTGCTTCAAGCTGCCCAAAACAACAGCTGTTTGAAACACTGCACACGCCCTTCACTGATGCCCATTTGATTATATTCAATTTCAAACTGTTTCTGAAACACACAGAGTAAGATTTTAATCTTCTATCAACTTTTCCACTTAAACAAGGCATTAGATTTGCACGCGGCTTTGTTCCGTAGCTGATGCTTGCCTTGAGTTTGATCCGATCATTTCAAAATAAACATTTCCTCGCCTCGTATTTTAGTCTCCAAAGAAAGCCAAGAGCCTCTGCTTGGTATTCGTTTGGTTTTTACTGCGTCAAACTGTTTCACCACTCGAGTTTTGCCCTTAAATATAGGAGAAGAAAACACAAGCGCGAGGAGCTCGCAGAGGCGCGCAGACTCCGAGCGGCGAGGGTTGAGTCTATAAGGTTCTCATGTGTTGTATAAGAGCGAAGCGCTGCTCGAGTGAGTGACACTCATTTGAACTCAGTGTTTGAAAGACTGTAAATCCGCTCAGTAAAATGGCAGAAACCGCTCCAGCCCCGCCGGCCAAAGCGCTCAAGAAAAAGTCCGCTGCTAAAGCCAAGAAAGCAGGTCCAAGCGTCGGTGACCTGATCGTCAAAGCCGTGTCCGCGTCCAAGGAGAGGAGCGGCGTGTCCCTCGCCGCGCTGAAAAAAGCTCTCGCCGCCGGCGGCTACGACGTAGAGAAGAAAAACTCCCGCGTCAAGCTCGCCATCAAGAGCCTGGTGACTAAAGGCACCCTGGTGCAGGTCAAAGGGACCGGCGCCTCCGGCTCCTTCAAGCTCAGCAAGAAGCAAACCGAGACCAAGAAGAAACCGACCAAGAAAGTAGCTCCTAAAGTCAAGAAGCCCGCGGCCAAGAAACCCAAGAGCGCAACGGCAAAGAAGCCCGCCGCTAAGAAATCGCCCAAGAAGGCCAAGAAACCCGCCGCTGCAGCCGCGAAGAAGGCGACGAAGAGCCCCAATAAGGCTAAGAAGCCAGCAGCGCCCAAGAAAGCAGCCAAGAGCCCCCAAAAAGCGAAGAAGCCAGCAGCTGCTAAGAAACCTGCCAAGAGCCCCAAGAAGGCCAAGGCAGCCAAACCCAAGATGGCGAAGCCTAAAGCAGCCAAGCCTAAAAAGGCAGCTCCCAAAAAGAAATAAGCATCAGTCTTTGTTTTTTCTTCCCAAAACAAAACGGCTCTTTTAAGAGCCACCCACTTGTTACATAAAGAGCAAAATATTAGGTATCTTAATTAAATGCTTATTAGGGCATTTGAGAGGGAGCACGTGTATGCTTTTATCTCAGTAAGATACAGTCTACATCAGGGTTCCTCAAAACTTTTAGCTCCAACCCTGATCAAACTCACCTACCTGTGATTTTCTAATGATCTTGGAGACTGATTAGCATGCTCAGGTGTGTTTGATTAGGGTTAGAGCTAAACTCTGCAGTAATGGTCCAGGGGCCTGTACTATGAAGCCGGATTAGCTGGTTAGCCAGGTAAGTTTCAATTTAGTTTGCACCAATCCTGGGTTTTAGGTACCATGAAAGTGGCTTGGCTTTTAGCTGCGTTCATTGCCATAGTAACTTACACTGCACAGCTAACCTGCTCCGGGGCAGGTTATGTTCTGAGTTAGAGATTTCAAACTGAAATTGGACCAATCAGATGTGAGCAAAGTGTCACATGTCTGACACAAAAAAATGTCACTCCCCCAGTTTCTCTTCCTACAAATTAAAGCTCACTATGAAGTACCTTAAAAAAAAAATATATATATATATATATATACAACAAAATTGTCTGGCTTTAATGATAATTACAATTTATATATGATTTATATAATTATTATATGATTTATATTATTATTACTCCATTACACACAAGCACTTTTAGTTTAACAATTATTATAAAGCATTTATTTTAAAGGAATATTAATATATACAGATCATATGTAATATAAATAAGTGGTAGAATCAATAGATAACACTTTAAAAATGGCTACATGTGACCTTACATGTTTGAGTCTCTATCACTATATTATCAACTATATAAACTAACTTCACAAGTTTCACTTGTGACTGCACTGATAGAGCAAGATAATTTCCTTTATTTGTCCTCTTTCATGGACAAGTACTTCAGTGGAAATGTGTTTAAATTCCTCATATTCTTTAATCTCTCAACCTTTAACAAAAGAGTTTTGAATCTCGCTGGCTCTCTCGCGAGAAGTGAATCACACTTGCTCTGTGTTGTGATTGGCTGTTCGCCACTGATGTCACACATTCATGTGCACGCGCTCCATTAACTCAGGATCAAGCCGGAGTTGACAGAGAAAGTTGATGATCAGCTTCATGGTACCAACAAAGCCAGATTGGAGTGGTTTGGTTTTGTCAACTCAAAGTTATCCTATAACTCTGAATTTGTTCATCTACCATCATGGTACAGGCCCCTGATTTGAGGATCACTGGTCTACATAATACTTCATCGAAAACATTTATTGATGAACTTTTATTCACATTAGCATCTTAAATATCTGAAACAAATGAACTGATAGGACGCATGTAACTAAAACATCGGATGCTAGGCTTGATTTAAAGAGAATATCAGAGGCTGATCTATTTACAAAAGCAACATTTTCTTTGTTGTTCCAGTGTTTATGTGGACATATATTTCAATGTGCGATTTAATAATGTTGGTTATTTTACCGTTTTCTGCATTAAGCGCATTTTATATGTGAAAGCGTTTACATTTTCTGTTCATTCATTCATACAAGACTGGCAGAGAGGGGAGGGTTTTGGAGTTTTGGAGGGACGAGCAGTGATTGGTTTGCAGCTGTGACAGACTCTGACCAATAGACGAAGAGCACTCTCTCTTAAATACTGATTGTCCAGATGGTGTGCTGTTATTTCAACATCAGCTTTAACGTATTTCAACAATGAGTGGAAGAGGTAAAACCGGCGGTAAGACCAGAGCGAAGGCTAAGACTCGCTCCTCCAGAGCAGGACTGCAGTTCCCCGTCGGTCGTGTTCACAGGCTTCTCCGCAAAGGTAACTACGCCGAGCGCGTCGGTGCTGGTGCTCCGGTTTATCTGGCCGCTGTGCTCGAGTATCTGACGGCTGAGATTCTAGAGTTGGCTGGAAACGCCGCTCGGGACAACAAGAAGACCCGTATCATCCCCCGTCACCTGCAGCTGGCGGTGCGCAACGACGAGGAGCTGAACAAACTCCTGGGCCGAGTGACCATCGCTCAGGGCGGCGTGCTGCCCAACATCCAGGCCGTGCTTCTGCCCAAGAAGACCGAGAAACCCGCCAAAACCAAATAAACCGGTTCAAGTGTGTTTCTGAAACCCAAAGGCTCTTTTTAGAGCCACCCATATTATCTACTAGAGAGCGCTTTTCTGTTAGTCTGTTTTATCAGTAGTGACTTCCATTTAAAAAAAAAAACACATTTTGGTTTGGTTAATTACAGATACTACCACCAGATAGATATCTACTATTTCTAACAAAATAATATTACATAATGAATAAATAAAACAATATTACTACGAAATCTGTAAAGTGTGTGTTTATGTAGAGTGTGTTTGATGCGTACGCAAAGATTAAAAACATTGAAAGGCCTTTTTGGCATGAAGTAATACACAGGACAAAGCATTTTGAGCGGGAAACACAAACAGCCCCGTTTGAAGACAGAAACTGCGGAGTCATTGGCTAGCAGTCATGCGCAGACGTCACACATCAGCCAATCACAAGCCGCTGCACCTTTATGACATCATAAGCTCGTGGCCGTTTGATGCTTTAAAAGGAGGCGCGTAAGACAAAGCAACATTTTCTACGCAGAACGGAGAAAGAAGTGCATTGCAGCGATGGCAAGAACCAAGCAGACCGCTCGTAAATCCACCGGCGGTAAAGCCCCGAGGAAGCAGCTCGCTACCAAAGCCGCCCGTAAGAGCGCTCCGGCCACCGGCGGCGTCAAGAAGCCTCATCGCTACAGGCCCGGCACCGTGGCTCTGCGAGAGATCCGTCGCTATCAGAAGTCCACCGAGCTGCTGATCCGCAAGCTGCCCTTCCAGCGTCTGGTGCGAGAAATCGCTCAGGACTTCAAGACGGACCTGCGCTTCCAGAGCTCCTCTGTCATGGCCCTGCAGGAGTCCAGCGAGGCTTATTTGGTCGGTCTGTTTGAGGACACCAACCTGTGCGCCATCCACGCCAAGAGAGTCACCATCATGCCCAAAGACATCCAGCTGGCCCGCCGCATCCGTGGAGAGCGCGCTTAAACGCCTGATTTCATGTATCTTTAAACCCCAAAGGCTCTTTTAAGAGCCACCAAAAGCATCCTAAATGAGAACTCCTGCTGTAATTCGAGTATAACGAGTAGAAAACAGAACTGCCTTTAAGTAACGTTAATTTGTCTTGGTCTTAGTTTTATTCGTTTGATCAATTTTAGTTTGCCATTACTACAAAGAACACACACAGGCAAAACGTAACCGATGTTAAATACTGTTTACCAACTCTGTTTCGCAATGACACGTTTAAGTAAATAAAACAAAAAATAGTATTTCTATTAAATTGTATTATTTATAAATTACGATTGTAGCTCTAGACAGTTACCTATGGCTATGATTTAATTAATACAGTCGTCTGAATGATTTTATTGTCTCAAGCATTCAGAAATTTAAGCAGTTTTACTACCATAAAACCATGGTTAATTTTTGTAAGGGTTGTGACGCCCACATGTTTTTGTTGAAGACATTATAAAGGCCGTAGCATTTCTATTACAAAAAAAGTGGATATTTGAATTAAATGCTTGGTCAATATTAAACAAGGATTTGATCGTCCTGTAAGTGTAACAGCAGCAATTACCAGGCCTTTGGCGCCCTTTGCAGGCATTTGTAATAATATGTAATGTACATACATTGTTTATTTTGTATTACATTATATATTTTAATAGTGTTATTAACTCTCTACGGTACGCAATATGATATAAATTAGGAAAAAAATATTTGTGATGTTTTTCCTGCTTAAAATTGGACAATATAATATCAATAAACATTTTAATTATTATTATTTTTTAAGTTTGTTTAAGGCAACATTGTACCACAATGTTTTATTTATATAAATGCTAAATTTCTAAAGAGTTTATTCAAGGTACATAAATATAGCCTTATTTATATTCACGTGGCTTTTTTTCTTCTTGGGAAACTTATGATAATATGTCAAGTCCAGTCAAATTAAATGTGTCATGAATGCCATGTGCCATTCAGTGTTATATTTGGGTTAAAATACATGCTTTTAAGATATATATTATAATTAAAATATAGCCTAGCCTTTACCACCATTCAAAAAAGGTCAGTAAGATTTAATGGTTTTGAAACAAATCCTTTCTGCAGTAAGTTTGCATTTATTTGATAGAAAATACAGTAAAAACAGTAAATCTATAATTTGAAAGAACTGCTTTCTATTTGAATATATTTTGAAATGTATTTTCCTCTCATGCTAAAGCTCTATTACTCCAGCTTTCAGTGCCACATGATCCTTCAGAAATCATGCTGATTGTTGCTCAAGAAATATTTATTATTTTTATTATTATAGCTGGCACACCACAACAACAAAAAAAGCAAGATTTGAAATTGAATTGATAATAAAAAATATATATACATTTAATTATTTAATTGATATAAGAAAGATATAAATCAGGACTGCACTAAAATAATAATTATTTTAAAAATGAGAAGCATATGTTTCCCAACTTTCTACAACCACAATTCCAGAAAAGTTGGGACGTTTTGTGAAATGCCATACAATCAAGAAAATGTTGTGTTCATTCACTTTAACCTATATTTAATTGACTGAAGTACAGAGAAATATCCAATGTTTATACTGGCCAAATTTTATTTTGTAAATATAAACTAATTTTGATTTTGATGGCTGCAACACACTCCAAAATAGTTGGGACAGAGGCATATTTAACACTCTGTCACATCAACTTTCCCTTTAATTAAAATGTTTAATTGTTTGGGAATTGAGGATACTAATATCTCACTTAAATACAAGACTTCAGATGCCCATCAATCTGTGGTCATCGTTGCCTGATTCTTCTTTTCATGATGGGCCGTACATGTTCAATATGAGACAGATCTTCTGGCCAGTCAGTCACATGCACATGTGTCTATGAAACCATGTTGTTGTAGCACATGCAGAATGAGAGCTGGCATTGTCTTGATCTAATAACCATGGACTTCCAATGAAAGACATCATCTTGATGGCAGTATGTCTCTGTACAACATTTACATTTAGTCATTTGGCAGACGCTTTTATCCAAAGCGACTTACAATTGGGAAATACCAATATATGCCTCCATGTCAATGGCACCTTAACACATATGCCAGTCACCCATGCTGTTTGCTCTGCTGCACCCCCATACCATGACAGACATGTGCTTTTGCATCTTTCGCTGATGAAAAGTCTGGATGGTCCCTTTGGTCTTTGGGACTGAAAACTCGACTTCCATTTTTCCCAAGAAATAAGTTGAAATGTGCACTCATTTGAGCACAGCACACATTTCCACTGTTTTTTTTTTTTGACTATCTGAGATGAGCTCTGGTCTTGAGTGTCATCACTGCATAATATGTATAGCTTTCTTCTTGAGTAAAAGAGATCAAAATTGCATTTCTTGATGCAGCAGCAGTCTGTGTTAAGTGACAGCAGTTTTCTGAAGTACTCCTGAGCCCATGTGGCTATATTTAACACTGCGTGGTTTTTCATACAATGCCATCTGAGGGATCAAAGGTCTTGCAAATTCACCTGAGGTTTTCTGCTTTGCCCTACACAGAAAGATATTTCTCTGGATTCCCTGAATCTTTTCACAGTATGGTATTTGGTGAAATACCAAATACATAATTCTTTGTAATTTTGCATTGAGAAATGTGATTTTTGATTTGTTTGGCACAAAGTGATGAGCCATGACTGAGACTGAGAGGATCCTTGTATACCCAAACATGATACCCTGGCCTATATTACCAGTACACCTGCTTACTGTGAAGTGTTTCAAAATATTTTAATTTGGATATTTGATAGCCTTTTCATTTTTATTTTCCCTCTGTCCCAACTTAATTGGAGTGTGTTGCAGCCATCAAAATCGAAATTTGTTTATATTTATAAAATGTATTTATGTTGGTCAGCAAAAACATTGGAAACATTTTCTTTGTACTTCTGTCAATTAAATAAAAGTTAATTAAAGAGAACTAACAAATCACAGGTTCTTGATTTTATTGCATTTTTCAAAATATCCCAACTTTTCTGGAATTGGGGTTGTACTTTGAAGTATTTGTATGCAAACTTTGAAGTATTGTCACATAATTTATGAAATATATTATGTAAATGTGGTATTTACCCACCAAAATTACCATGTCTACTATGTCAGAAAAAAAGGAAATTCAGTATATAAGAAAAAAAAGGGTATTTTCTAAAACTGGGATAAATATTGTTATTTTTCGCTGAAAGCTAATTAAAAACATCCATATATATGAAAGTCAAGTCAAGTCACCTTTATTTATATAGCGCTTTTAACAATACAGATTGTGTCAAAGCACTTAACAGTATCAAGTTGGAGGATAGAGTGTCAGTAATGTATAATAATAAGATTAAACACTCAATTTTCAGTTAAGGGCATTTCATTATTGAATTCGGAGATGTCATTGTCTAGCTAAGTTTAGTTTAAATAGTATCTGTGATATCAAATTGACGATAATCGCTAGCAATTAAGTGTCCCCACAGAAGTAAAAGCACTTAAAAGGGTGTTCAAGAGTTCCAGGAACAGAAGAACAAACTAAAATCTTTTTTTTTTTAAATGCCCCTGTGGATATATTCTAAAAAGGATATTTATTATGAAGTCTCTTTAAATTTGGGGCAAGGTATATCAGATCTCAACATCACTGAACCAACCAACATGCTTAAAAACTAAGCTTAAGAATCATATTACACTTATTTTCAAATATTTCACTGTAAAAAAAGTGAAATTTTGTCTGCCTTATTTGATCAATTCAATATATCCTTAAAATTAACTTAATTTCTTAAAAATCATAATAACCCCATACATTTAAATGGTACTGTAAAAATAACAGTCCTCATTATAAACACATTACACAATAATAATTAACTGTAATGTTCAGTGAAGACAATTAGACTGTTATTTGATGGGGGGCGGTGAGGGACCTGGAAAATGGGTAGGGGGGCGCTGGCCCAAAAAAGGTTGAGAACCACTGGGTTACTGTTTGAGTTCTACTACCCTGAGATAGCATTTAGCAATTAAATGGGTGTCTCATTTATTAAAAAAGCCTAAAATAAAGTGTGTTGCCTGGAGGCAACAGGGTACCATAGGGTTAAATTAAACCATATAATTATTATTAATTAACCAATCATTATTGCCTCATTGTTGTTAACAGCACCTACTAGCTGGCCTTATATATATATATATATATATATATATATATATATATATATTCTCATGTTTATTTTTTTATTTATGTATATTTATATGTTAATTTTAATATAGAAAGTTTTTTTTTTGGTATAGGGAGCGCCACTGGTTTGTCAAATGCATACATGTAAATATTATGTATGATCATATAAATCTTCTTTGTCAATTTAAACTTTTATAACATGAATTTTAACACCAAACACAGGACAGAGATTGTTAGATCAAGGTTTGGGGTTAAACCAAAATGTAACACGTCCCCTTTAAATAAACATCAACACCTCAGGTTCTTTTAAATAAATCCCCAAGATTTATTGATGGCTTTACAAAGTTGTCTTATCACACAGGACACTTTACACACAGGAGTTAACCTAGCAAGAGTTGAGCATCAAACCATGCATTAAAGCAAACAAATCACACAAAACCATTAAATAAATTCAAAGCAAAGGATAAACCTTGTGATTCATACCACTCATCAAAGTAAATGACGTGCAAAAATAGCTCAACTCTGCTTAAGCACTAAGCATATAGTGTCCTTGTAAAGTATATATAAACAGTGGGGGAAACAAACAAAATACAAAAATAAACTAGTCCACCCAAAGGGCCGTTCCTATTTCTTTCGGCCCAATTACCGAGGCAAATACCCGGGTGGACTAGACAATTACCCAAACCAAACATTCAAACCAAAAAAAACAAACAAAAACTCAAATACAAACTCAAATGGGGTTAAACCAAACCACAGTATTTCCTCGAGCCCTACTTGAACTAGCGGGGGAGGGGTGTGCGCCAAGTGACGCAGGCTTGGTTTCAGTTAGGTCCTGTAAGCAAATGTAAAAGGCCTCCCTGAAGCTCTTATCACATATTCGTGTTTGTCATTTTACAAGAATTATTGCAGTAATGTCTGGAAGAGGTAAAGGCGGTAAAGGACTCGGGAAAGGAGGTGCTAAGCGTCACCGTAAAGTTCTGCGGGATAACATCCAGGGCATCACCAAACCCGCCATCCGTCGTCTCGCTCGCCGCGGCGGAGTCAAGCGTATCTCCGGTCTGATCTACGAGGAGACCCGCGGTGTGCTGAAGGTGTTCCTGGAGAACGTGATCCGCGATGCCGTTACCTACACCGAGCACGCCAAGAGAAAGACCGTCACCGCCATGGACGTCGTGTACGCTCTGAAACGACAGGGACGCACTCTGTACGGCTTCGGAGGTTAAACATGTCTGTGCTGCCATAAACACCCAACGGCTCTTTTAAGAGCCACCCACATTATCACATAAAGAGTTGAAGTAATGTTGCTGTTTTTTGTTCTCCTTGGAAACTAACAATAAGAGCCTTGTGAATGAACTCTACTTAAATTGAAACTAGTGTATTGTTGGTCGAATATTGTTGGTGAGTTTATTGCTTCCAGAATATGTTTACTCATGTTTTTGAGACGAAAGCCGTTCCTCAAAATTGAAGCTGGTTTAGTGTTTCTTTCAAAGGCACACCGAATGACAGCATGTTTTTGTCTTACATGGCGTTTTTATTTGCTTGTTTAGCGTTTTCTTTGAATTGAAGTGATTTACAAAGTAAACAAAAAAACACTATCAGATGGCCATGGTAAGGTTATTTAAGTTCGAGCAGAAGTGAAACTGACAGGACAGCAGAGGAAAATATAGTGTCTAATCGTCATTGCTCTACTTTTTCCAAATGCTCTGAATGGGTCTATTAAGAGGTTTAAAAATTACACTATGATATCTGAGACCCATTTGTTTTCTTGTTAAAAAAACATAACTAACAAAAAGAGCGGGAATTGAAACAAAGGAAATTTATTCATATCTGCTGATGTCGTTCAAACACAGAGCGGTGGGTGGGGCTCTCAATTCACCGCCTGTGATTGGCCCTCGCTCCGCTCGTGATATTTCGAGTTGTCCAATCACACACGAGTTTATGGGTTTGGTCTATGAAAACACGCAATCAGAAAGTTCAATATCTCCTTGAAAATTAGCATAGGAGAATCAATAAGTGCATCTGTCCGGCTTATTTTAATCATTGATTCGTCAGCGTCATCATGCCTGAACCAGCAAAGTCTGCGCCGAAGAAAGGCTCCAAGAAGGCCGTCACTAAGACCGCCGCTAAAGGAGGAAAGAAGCGCAGAAAGACCAGGAAGGAGAGCTATGCTATCTACATCTACAAGGTGATGAAGCAGGTTCATCCTGACACCGGGATTTCTTCTAAGGCGATGGGGATCATGAACTCTTTCGTCAACGACATCTTCGAGCGCATCGCCGGTGAATCGTCTCGTCTCGCTCACTACAACAAGCGCTCCACCATCACATCGAGAGAGATCCAGACCGCTGTGCGTCTGCTGCTGCCCGGAGAGCTGGCCAAACACGCCGTGTCTGAGGGCACCAAGGCCGTCACCAAGTACACCAGCTCCAAGTAAAGCTCCGCTCCAACTCACCGAGACCCAAAGGCTCTTTTAAGAGCCACCCATCTGATCACTGATAGAGTTTTCAAAAGTGTGTAGGTGGAAGGTCATTTAGTGTTAATGCTCCTAAATTATGGAACTCATTAACCCTTAATCTCTGTACCATCCCATCTTAGTCTGCTTTACAGAGTCATTTAAAACCATATCTGTTTAATATGTACTTTGGATAATGGCTATATAATGTATATGTTTTTATATTGTATTTGTCTATATTGCTTGTGTGGATGTACAAAACTTGTGTTATATGTAAAGTGACCTTGATCTACGGAAAGGGGCTATATAAATACAACTTCTTCTTAAAACATTTAATTCACCAAATGGTAGTGACATAGTGCTTCATAAGTTTTTTTTTTTTTGCATTTTTTGTTTCCACTATTATGCAAAATAGTACCTTGTGTTGTAATCAAGACCACCTAATCCGAGACCAAGACAATTGTGTGTTGAGACCAAGACAAGACCGAGATGTTGAAGGGTTGAGATCGAGTCAAGACCAAGACCAGACTAGAATTGCTCAAATTCATCTAAAAGATCCACATGTACTGCCTGAGAAATGCCTTATTTTTAATCATTAAATACAATAATAAGACACTTACAGAGCTGTTACCGATCAAATGAAATCTCTAACAAAAAAACTCATCTTTGCTCTGCAGTGGTGTCACAGAAGCTGCATCTGAATTGGTACAATTACAAATGCATAAATCATTTTGAGAATAATCTTAAAAATTGTTTACTGAATGCTTTTATAAAAGCAATATTTCTTTTTTTCAAAACAGTTCTCTTGCTCTTGTGATATTGCTTAATTATATAATATTATTATATAAAAATCCACATCTCATACACTCAAGCACTTATACTCTCAATAACTTTTTTTGCAACAATATCTTGAATTGTTTGTGTGTATGTATTAATTTTGGTGACATTTTTGACACAGTCCCTCAATAATTTCTGACCTGGCATAAAAGTATAAATCATTTGTTCTCAGCCAGGGGCCGGGGCCCACTATGGGGCCTCAACAAACTTCCAAGGGGGCCTCAAGATGACGTAAAATTGTTTAAAATAAAACAAAACAAGCATTAAAATGAATTAAAACAGGTAAAAATCCAAGATATTTCTTAGTATTTGGCTATTTTTATAATGAATATACATCTTTCTAATCATGCTAAGCTCTAAAATATTTTGGATGAGTGGAGTGGGGCCTTCAAATAATGTTGTGGATAATAGGGGGCTGTGAAGTCAAACATTTTGAGATAAAAATATTAAGTTTAAGAAAATGTATTCCATTCATTGTTATTAACCACATGAAGTGCATTAAACATTATATTATGTCAAGGTTTCCCATAGGGTTTGTGAAGGAATTGCAGGGGGTTTATGAGTTTAATGAAAAGCTAATAATTAATGAAATCATAAAAATGTTAAATTAAAATAAGTTATTATAAAATCAATCAAAATAAAACACTACAAAAAAAAAAAGTGTTTACCCGCATGTCTTGTGACCATAACCAACTTCAGAGGACCATGCATGAGCATGCAAATGTGATACTTAAAATCTTATATTAAAATCTTAGGGGTACTTTAAGTAAATATATCGGTGAAAGAGGATCAGATGAGAAAAAAGCTTGTGAATTTGTGAATTCATGAGTTTGTGCATTTTAAATAGTTTGAAAGACAAAAGCCTTCTAAAGACATAGGAAAACATAGTCAAATAACCTACAGAGTGATAATTCAAATAAAAACGTGTTCATATAGTTGATGCTATGTTGAAACACTTCTTAAACCTGAAATGATTTTTGTAAATCCATTGGTCAAATGCTGTGTAGCCACCTGACTAATGACTGATCTCTGTGTGAATGTCCACAGAACTGGTAGACTTTCTGAATGTATATAGAAGCAGTAGGCTATTTTAGAAAGGAACAATTAAAAGATGAAAAAGAGGAATTAGGGAGAATAAATAAATTATGAATGATTTATTGCTGTTGTGTAAATAATAGATAATCATGCAATCCATAAAAGTAACTGTAGTCTGATTACAAGTATTTTAAGATGTAATTTAATCTAATTACAAGTACTTAAATTTTGGAATCTGATTATGTAATCCAGATTACATGTAATCAGTTACTAAAAATTCAGTTTTTATTGTGTTTGTTATTCCCAACATCCTTGAAATTAAGTTAGCGACATCTGTCCAAAATATAATCTTGAGTGTACACATTGAAAAAAATAAAATAAAAAAGCTTGTGTATATTATTTTAATATATATATATATATATATATATATATATATATACATATATATATATATACATATATATATATATATATATATATATATATATATATATATATATTGTCAGGGTTCTGTTGTGTGTCATGTATTCCCGCCTCTTGTGTCCATATTTGGTTTGTTTCCTGTCCTCGTCTGATGTGATTATTGGTTAATTCTTGTCCAGCCATGTTTGTCTAATTATCTATGATTTACCTGTGTATTTATAGTCCTGTCTGTTCAGTTTAATGTCGTCTGGTCTACTCTTTACTCCCGGTGTTTCATGTCTGTCAGCTTTGCCTTGTCTAGCCCTGATTTCTTATTAAAAACTATTATTTGAGTTTACATCCTCGTCTGCGTGTCCTTGTTCCTCCCTGCTGTGTGCACCGTGACAGATATATATATATATATATATATACACCACACACATTAATATATATATATATATATATATATATATATATATACATATATACACACACACACACACATACATACATACATACATATTAGTGGTGGGCAGAGCGAGGCTTCGTGAAACACTGAAGCAGTCGAAGCAAATGTGTCGAGGCTTCGAAACATTTCGACACCCGTCTCTAGTGGTCATTTTCAAGTATTGCTCTGAAACAGCGTCGACAAAGAAACAGTTAAGCGAATTGACGAATTAAATCGTATGTTGTGTTAGTCGATCCACCAAGTGATTTGGGGGAGTGGTTAGTGTGCTCGACTGGGATGCTGTCTCCCTGGGTTATGGGTTCGAATCATCTTCACAAAATCATAATAAATAATTCAAATGTGTGTTTTTATTGTTCTGTTGTTGTAATGTTGAAACATCGGTCTGACATCTGAATCAACTCTTTGTGAATAAATAAGTGTTATTTTGGTAATGAAAAATAGACAATAAAATACATCAAGCCACAATGTCTTACTTTTTTTTCATATAGGCTACAGATTTTTATTTAAAAATATTAATTGTTCTGCTGTTGATGGACTTAGCCTACTTCTTCTTTTACATAGAATATATCCAGCCTTTGAAAAAATCCTCTCACAAGGGACAATTATCTGTCAATGTCTATAGCCTATCTATCAATATCTTAATAACTTTTAATGTAGCCTAAATATAATTAACCAAATTACACTATAAATATCACTATATCGCAAAATCTCTCTCCTCTCACAAAAACCCACGAAGTGAAGATGCGTTAACTCCAGTTTTATACTTTGTGGGAATTAGGTTGAGACAGATGTGCAATTGTGTGATTTGTTTCCGACCCTGTCAATCAAACACAGAATCGGCAGGTATGCACGTCTCGAAACACTTGTGACACGCCCCGATGCTTCGAATCGCCTTAGTCACGTGACATGGGTGTTTCAAATCACGCTTCGGAGCAGTGTTTCGAAACATCTGCGCTTCGGGATCTCGACACCATGTCGAAACGTCAGTTTTGCGTCTGCCATCCCTAATACATATATGTGTGTGTAATAAAGGTGTGTGTGTATATATATATATATATAGATATATATATACAAAACCAAACCATGTTCATTAAGCAACTGACTAACAGTAAATATTCCAGGACTGATTAAAGATTTTTGTAAATTAATTAATTTTTATGCAAAATATCTCTGTTATTACTCAGAAAATACCAAAATAATGTAAAATTGTGCTTATAGATTAACTGCCAAGCCAGCAGTGCCTGCTTATGGAAGCTCGACAATTTAATTGGGATTTTATCAATAAAAAAAATACATTTTAGAAGAGAATTAATGCCACCCAAATAATTAAATATAAAATTGGGGAATATATGCCATGCAGTATCTTTACTTGTGATGTACACTACAAAGATGTTTAGGTACATTTGTTTTGCTGTGTTTAAACGGAGAAAACATTTTATTTCCCAGAGTTGCTCAGAAGCTCTGGGGAAAAGTGTAGAGTCTACATGGTTCTCATGTGGCCGCTCTGCAACGCTTCATTGTATTCCGCCTATCGAAGTGTAGTCATCTGAAGCTCCTCTTCAATATTTGGGAAAGTAGGTGGCTTGGAATTTTTGATTAAATGTGACTTTGAGTTGTCCAAATTACCTCTTAAATGATCTGCATTCCATCAGCAGGTTCTCCTGTAATGGAAATTAGCATTTTCTCACAACTTTAGTCCGCATAATACTTGTATTTAGAACAATCGTTTTATTGTGCAGCATAACAAGTCTTTATTTTATGGAAACTGGGTTCAATATAATATTTATTCCCTATTGGATATGATGGACAATTATGGTATTGTGCTCAATTACAATGATTTTTGTTTAAAACATGGATTTGTATGTCACCCTAAAGAATTTTAGACAGTTGTGAATGCCATACCAAAAAACATGATACTATTGATAAAAGGGATTAGCACTACTCTGTGACATTCTCTCCCCCATCTCTTTGTCTGGGTAATTTGTCTATTAGAGATCATAAATGTAACAACAAATATATTAAAAGTATCTTCATCGGTAGATTTAATCCAAATCTAATTAAACATCACTATATTTTCAAAGATATTAACCCGCAAAGAGATGAAGGAAATGAGACTGAATTATCTTACTTTTCCAAGTCTCCCTAAAGTGAAAGAACTGCATTTCAAAATAATGAATGACATATACACTCTAAAAAATGCTGGGTTGAAAATAACCCAGCGCTGGGTTAAAAAGGGACGAACCCAGCGGTTGGGTTGTTTTGACCCAGCGGTTGGGTTATTTTGACCCATCAGTTGGCAGAGGTGGAAAGTCCGGGGGTCAGAAAATAAAAGTCCTGCCATATGTTTATTCCAACTCAGCAGCTGATTTCACCAGAGGAGGAACCAAGTCATTCCTTTCAAGTCACAAGCAAGTCTCAAGTCAAATCCCAAGTCCTAAAAGAGTTAAAGTTAATGAGATAATTAAGTGACTAATAAAATGATGATTGTGCATTAGTGATGGACACCTGCTGTTATTGAGAATTACAGATGTTGATGTTTCATTGGTTAAAATGATGCCACCATCATGGAGCTCTTGACCCTTGACTTCTGGTTTTAGATATCTCTTTGTAGCAATGCATGTGCTGTTATAAAGCAGAGAGATCACTACTATGCAGTAAGTAGGTTTTAACTGTTTTCATATGATCAGATAATCATAATGAGTTGGCCTGGTTACAATCAAATTTTTTTTTTTTCCTTTTATATGTTTAGGTTTTGCTTAACAACCCTGTGAAACTACAGAATGCTAGCAAAGTGCTGCTCAAATAGTTTTAGTGAAATCATTTTAAATCTATGTAACGAATATACAAATCTGAACTCTTGTGCTACTTAGACACACACAGACATCAAGAACCAGCATATGAATCGCAACAATGGTGACAACCAACAAAATGTTTCATACTGCAATGCATGCTGGGTGACACCATAGTAAAAACTCCCATCATGCACTGCAGTATGAAAAATTATTGTCACCACTGTTGAGGATCATATGATAAGTGTACATGTCTAAAAGCCTGAGCCTATACAGTTCTTTTTTTAACAGTGAAGCATTATGGTAGTATTTGTTTAATAGGACTTTTTTTTTTTTTAATTAAATGATGGCTGTACGTCCATCAACAAACCAAAGAAAAACCACTTCATGATGTTCATTCAAATTAATTTTCAGAAGCCGAACGCAAAAGTTAATCTGCTACTTTAAAGTTTGATTCAGCAATGCACAAATATTTGCAGTGAAACAATATTGTAATTGATTAAAAGCAAATTAACTCGTTACTAAAAGTCTAAAGAGCCCAACTAAAGCAAACACTGACCACAATTATGGTGGCATCGTGTTGTTGTTGTTTTTTTTTTTTTTCAGTTGATTCCATCCAAGGCTGTGGCTCAAGTCATATGTTTTTGTGTTTCTCTTTTCTTCAGTGATGTTGCTTTCTTCAGTCACTTAATTATCTCATTAGCTCTTTGAGGACTTGGCATTTGACTTGAGACTTGCTTGTGACTTGAAAGGAATGGCTTGGTTCCTCCTCTGGTGAAATCAGCTGCTGAGTTCGAATAAACATATGGCAGGACTTTTACTTTCTGAACCCTGGACTTTCCACCTCTGCCAACTGCTGGGTCAAAATAACCCAACCACTGGGTCAAAACAACCCAACTGCTGGGTTCGTCCCTTTTTAACCCAGCGCTGGGTTATTTTTAACCCAGCATTTTTTAGAGTGTACCCATCTAAATAATTCCTTAAATCAAAGTTTGATATTAGAGAAAACTTGTCAATTTTGTGATATAGATATTGAAACCACTAAGCATATTTTTTTTTTTATTGTAACCAAGCAATTTTGGTCCCAATTGTATTGTAAAATATCATGTATTGCATGTGTAAATCCTCTTGAATACAAACAAATTAAGTTTGGTGTACTTAAGAGAGATTGTTCATAACACTATTTGATTAATAACCTTTTTGAACTTGCTTCATTCACAAATGCAGATTTTTGAAAACCCCTCCTTCCTTTCCTTATTTTGTTAATGAACAAAGCATTTGCCACATCTCTTGGTACCCTTTCAAATGAAAAAGCTATTACAGTAGGCTAGTCATTTTTTTCAACGAGTTAAGTACCCCATAGCTTTTTGCTACCCCTTTGCAAAAGCTTATCTCTCAATATGTTTTTTATTTTTATTTTTTTATTTCATTACTTTATATTTGATTTAAAACTTTATTGCTGTTACTTATTATAATTTGCAACTATGTCTGCCCTTTGAGAACTGTAGATGTTAATATTGCTTGTTAAGGCCTATTTTGTATGTAAATGTGTTATTCTTTTCAATAAAAAAAGTGTAGACATCTGAAGAAATGGCCGAGACCACTCCAGCTGCCGCAGCTCCGCCGGCTAAAGCTCCCAAAAAGAAATCGGCGTCTAAACCCAAGAAAATGGGCCCGAGCGTCAGGGACCTCATCGTCAAGACTGTGTCTGCCTCCAAGGAGAGAAGCGGCGTGTCCCTCGCCGCCCTGAAGAAGGCTCTTTCTGCAGGTGGCTACAATGTGGAGAAGAGCAACTCCCACGTCAAGCTCGCCATCAAGAGTTTGGTGACCAAAGGCACCGGTGCCTCCAGCTCCTTCAAGCTCAACAAGAAGTAAGCCGAGACCAAGAAGAAACCCGCCAAGAAAACTCTCGCAAAAGCAAAGAAGCCTGCAGCTAAGAAACCCGCCGTCAAGAAATCACCCAAGAAGGTGAAGAAACCGGCCGCCATCGCTGCAAAGACAGCAACAAAGAGCCCCAAAAAGGTGATGAAGCTTGCAGCTGCCAAGAAACCTGCAGCTGTTAAGAAAGCAGCCAAGAGCCCCAAGAAGGCCAAGGCAGCCAAACCCAAGACGGCCAAGCCTAAAAAGGCGGCTCCCAAAAAGAAATAAGCTTCAGTCTTTGTGTTTGTTTCTTTCCAAAACAAAACGGCTCTTTTAAGAGCCACTCACTTCTTATACTGAAGAGCGAATTTTTTTTTGTGATAGGGTACAACGGAGCTAAAGGCACACCTTAAGAAAAAAAATACTATTCACTACGCCTAAAATGTATAATTGCAGAAAAAAATATATACGTTTGCACACGGGGTAAAAGGCACACAGTATTGATACAAATGCTTTAGCTATTTTATTTTTTTTTATGTCTAAGTTAATACTTGTTCAAAACAATCACTTTAGCAAAGTTTGTACTATTTTCTGCTTATTTTAAAAAATAAAATAATTATTTTTTGTTCAATAAATATAATGTCATTAAAATATGTTAATGTGAAAAAATATAATTTTAAAATACAGAAACAAAATCATTTAAAACATAAAGATTCTGAAAGCATTGAAGGAGATCCCATAATAATCAAATATAGATTTACAGTAGTAAGAAGATATTATATTTTATTATATGATATGTCAAGTCAAGTCAAGTCACCTTTATTTATATAGCGCTTTTAACAATACAGATTGTGTCAAAGCACTTAACAGTATCAAGTTGGAGGATAGAGTGTCAGTAATGTATAATAATAAGATTAAACACTCAATTTTCAGTTAAAGGCATTTCATTATTGAATTCAGAGATGTCATTGTCTAGCTCAGTATAGTTTAAATAGTATCTGTGAAATCCAATTGACGATAATCGCTAGAAATTAAGTGTCCCCAACTGAGCAAGCCAGAGGCGACAGCGGCAAGGAACCAAAACTCCCTCTGAGAAAGAATGGAGAAAAAAACCTTGGGAGAAACCAGGCTCAGTCGGGGGGCCAGTTCTCCTCTGGCCAGGATATTATTGTTTATTTATTGTTTTAGTTAAGACTTTAAATGTTTTATATTTCTATTGTAATATTGTTGCAATTTCTAACAATAATAGTATTATGTAGTTAGGTATTTTATTATATTTTTAGTTATTTGTTTTATTTTTAGTTTTATTGTATTTTAAGTCGAGGTCTTCACTGGGATTATGTCCCCGGGGCTCATCCAGGGGTCCGGCCTCTGCCGACAATCTGGGCCGCAGACATCATCTCCCGGCGCCAATCCACCGTCTGATCCAGACACGGACTGAGAAACAGAATAAGAAAGAAACAGACTAAAATTAGCGTAGATGTCAATATTTTTATGATGTAACAAGTACATCATGTGTTATGGGGAGTGTTCCCGGTTCCGGTTGATCTAATTAATGCAGCCTAACAATCCTTTAACGGATTTGAATAATAGAAGTGTATTAGTGTGTTATGTGTATGCCAGGTTAAAGAGATGGGTCTTTAATCTAGATTTAAACTGACAGAGTGTGTCTGCCTCCCGAACAGTGTTTGGTAGATTGTTCCAGAGTTTGGGAGCTAAATAGGAAAAAGATCTGCCGCCCGCAGTTGATTTTGATATTCTAGGTATTATCAAATGGCCAGAGTTTTGAGAACGCAGCGGACGTGAAGGACTATAATGCGATAAGAGCTCGCTCAAGTACTGAGGAGCTAAACCATTCAGGGCTTTATAAGTAATTAACAAGATTTTAAAATCTATACGATGTTTAGTAGGGAGCCAGTGCAGTGTTGACAGAACCGGGCTAATGTGCTCATACTTCCTGGTTCTAGTAAGAACTCTAGCTGCTGCATTTTGAACCATCTGTAATTTGTTTATTATGCGTGCAGAACAACCACCCAATAAAGCATTACAATAATCTAAGCTTGAGGTCATAAACGCATGAATTAATATTTCTGCATTTGACATTGAGAGCATAGGTCTCAGTTTAGATATATTTTTAAGATGAAAAAATGCAGTTCTACAAATGCTAGAAACGTGGCTGTCAAAGGAGAGATTACTATTAAATAGCACACCTAGGTTCCTGACTGATGACGAAGAATTTACAGAGCAGCCATCAAGTGTTAGACAATGTTCTAGGTTATTACTTGTGGGGGTTTTAGGTCCGATAAGTAACACCTCTGTTTTTTTCAGAATTTAGCAGTAAGAAATTACTCGTCATCCAGTTTTTTATATCGACTATGCATTCCATAAGTTTCTCAATTTGGTGTGTTTCACCAGGCCGTGAAGAAATATAGAGCTGAGTATCATCAGCATAACAGTGAAAGCTAACCCCGTGTTTCCTAATGATATTTCCCAAGTGTAACATGTAAAGCGTGAAAAGTAACGGCCCTAGTACTGAGCCTTGAGGAACTCCATACTGCACTTGTGATCGATATGATACCTCTTCATTCACTGCTACGAATTGATGGCGGTCAGATAAGTACGATTTGAACCATGCTAATGCACTTCCACTAATGCCAACAAAGTTTTCTAGTCTATTCAAAAGAATGTTGTGATCGATAGTGTCGAACGCAGCGCTAAGTTCCAGTAGAACTAATAGAGAGATACAACCACGATCAGATGATAAGAGTAGGTCATTTGTAACTCTAATGAGAGCAGTCTCAGTACTATGATACGGTCTAAGTCCTGACTGGAAATCCTCACAGATATCATTTTTCTCTAAGAAGGAATATAATTGTGAGGATACAATCTTCTCTAATATCTTTGACAGAAAAGGGAGATTCGAGATCGGTCTGTAATTAACTAGATCTTTGGGGTCAAGTTGTGGTTTTTTAATGAGAGGCTTAATAACAGCCAATTTAAAGTTTTTGGGGACATATCCTAATGACAATGACGAATTAATAATAGCCAAAAGAGGATCTATGACTTCTGGAAGCACCTCTTTTAGTAGTTTAGATGGAATAGGGTCTAACATACATGTTGTTGGTTTAGATGAATTAACAAGTTTATACAATTCTTCCTCTCCTATAGTAGAGAATGAGTGGAATTGTTCCTCAGGGGATCTATAGTACACTATTTGATGTGATAATATAGCTGACGGCTGCATGGTTACAATTTGATCTCTAATAGTATCAATCTTGGAAGTAAAGTAGTTCATAAAATCATTACTGCTGTGCTGTTGGGAAATGTCAACACCTGTTGATGCTTTATTTTTTGTTAATTTTGCCACTGTATTGAATAAATACCTGGGGTTATGTTTGTTTTGTTCTAAAAGAGACGAAAAGTAATCAGATCTAGCAGTTTTTAAAGCTTTTCTGTAGGATAGGGTACTTTCCCGCCAGGCTAAACGAAATACCTCTAGTTTTGTTTTCCTCCAGCTGCGCTCCATTTTCCGGGCTGCTCTCTTTAGAGTGCGAGTGTGCTCATTATACCACGGTGTTGGACTCTTTTCCTTAATCTTCCTTAAGCGTAAAGGAGCAATTGTATCTAAAGTGCTAGAAAAGAGAGAGTTCATAGTTTCTGTTACATCATCAAGTTGTTCTGAGCTGTTGGATATGCTGAGGAATTGAGATAAATCAGGAAGATTACTTACAAAGCAGTCTTTTGTGGTAGAAGTGATCGTTCTACCATATTTATAAGAAGGAGTTGAATTTACAGCTTTAACTATATGGAGTTTACACAAGACTAGATAATGATCTGATATATCATCGCTTTGCTGCAGAATTTCAACACCATTAACATCAATTCCATGTGACAGTATTAAATCTAGAGTATGATTTCGACTATGAGTAGGTCCTGAAACGTGTTGTCTAACCCCAATAGAGTTCAGAATTAAGACTTTTAAGACTTTTAAGACTTAAGATTTTAAGTCAACAATTAAGACTTTATCTGCAGCCAGCACTAACTCTGATAGAAAATCAGCAAATTCTTTAATAAAGTCTGTATGGTGCCCTGGTGGCCTGTATACAGTAGCCAGTACAAACGTCACGGGGGATTTATCATTAATACTTTTTTTCTCTAGATAATTTTATATGAAGCACCATTACTTCAAAGGAGTTATACTTAAAGCATATTATATGATATCATATTATATGATATGATTAATATCATGTTTTTAAATATGATGGTTTCATTCTAAACATGGTGGAATATCTCTATATGGACACCCAACATAATATATGATATTTACCATCTAACCATGTCATGTCAACAAATGGAAAAGTCAACCATCTGTTAATTATCATGTTAACCCTTTGATGCAGATCATGGGCTAAAATGACCTGACTGAGTTTATTTTTTCTATATCTTTGCAAGAAATTAATTTCATCATTCAGAATTCCAGGAATGTTTTTGATCATCACAAATCCTTATTTTTTTTTTATTTTTTTTCTTACTTTTTTAATAAAAATAACATTTTTGTATCACTACCCTTCTAATGCACAACATGGGTCTAAAATGACCCATATTAATTTCCCATGCTATTTCAGTTATGGATGAGTGTTTCTTTGCTGAATTTCTGAAAGAAATGTTTTTTCTATAATTTATTATTCCAGATAGTCTTTAATTATGTTGTTTTGACTTCCACAAATCATTATGTTTATTTGCCCTTTCTTCTCTTTATAAAAAACACAGTTTTTGTATTTCTACATCAATTTTACAAACATGGGTCAAAAATGAACCATATACAGGTGCATCTCAATAAATTAGAATGTCGTGGAAAAGTTAATTTATTTCAGTAATTCAACTCAAATTGTGAAACTTGTGTATTAAACAAATTCAATACACACAGACTGAAGTAGTTTAAGTCTTTAGTTATTTTAACTGTGATGATTTAGGCTCACATTTAACAAAAACCCACTAATTCATTATCACAACAAATTAGAATATGGTGACATGCCAATCAGCTAATCAACTTAAAACACCTGCAAAGGTTTCCTGAGCCTTCAAAATGGTCTCTCAGTTTGGTTCACTAGGCTACACAATCATGGGGAAGACTGCTGATCTGACAGTTGTCCAGAAGACAATCATTGACACCCTTCACAAGGAGGGTAAGCCACAAACATTCATTGCCAAAGAAGCTGGCTGTTCACAGAGTGCTGTATCCAAGCATGTTAACAGAAAGTTGAGTGGAAGGAAAACGTGTGGAAGAAAAAGATGCACAACCAACCGAGAGAACCGCAGCCTTATGAGGATTGTCGATTCAAGAATTTGGGTGAACTTCACAAGGAATGGACTGAGGCTGGGGTCAAGGCATCAAGAGCCACCACACACAGACGTGTCAAGGAATTTGGCTACAGTTGTCGTATTCCTCTTGTTAAGCCACTCCTGAACTACAGACAACGTCAGAGGCATCTTACCTGGGCTAAGGAGAAGAAGAACTGGACTGTTGCCCAGTGGTCCAAAGTCCTCTTTTCAGATGAGAGCAAGTTTTGTATTTAATTTGGAAACCAAGGTCCTAAAGTCTGGAGGAAGGGTGGAGAAGCTCATAGCACAAGTTGCATGAAGTCCAGTGTTAAGTTTCCACAGTGTGTGATGATTTGGGGTGCAATGTCATCTGCTGGTGTTGGTCCATTGTGTTTTTTGAAAACCAACGTCACTGCACACGTTTACCAAGAAATTTTGGAGCACTTCATGCTTCCTTCTGCTGACCAGCTTTTTAAAGATGCTGATTTAATTTTCCAGCAGAATTTGGCACCTGTCCCCACTGCCAAAAGCACCAAAAGTTGGTTAAATGACCATGGTGTTACTGTGCTTGATTGGCCAGCAAACTCACCAGACCTGAACCCCATAGAGAATCTATTGGGTATTGTCAAGAGGAAAATGAGAAACAAGAGACCAAAAAAATGCAGATGAGCTGAAGGCCACTGTCAAAGAAACCTGGGCTTCCATACCACCTCAGCAGTGCCACAAACTGATCACCTCCATGCCACGCCGAATTGAGGCAGTAATTAAAGCAAAAGGAGCCCCTAACAAGTATTGAGTACATATACAGTAAATGAACATACTTTCCAGTAGGCCAACAATTCACTAAAAAAAAAAAAAATTGTATTGGTCTTATGAAGTATTCTAATTTGTTGAGATGTGTGTTTTTGTTAAACTACTCCTGCGTTGCGCTTTTGTGGTTTTAGAGGCATTTGATTGGCTATTGTGTTTACGCCGCAGCGTAACGTGGTTTTCTGGCCAATAGCTATGAGTTTCCTGTTTTTTAAATGAGTGACCTGCCTGATTTTCCCGCTCAAAAATGTATTATTATTATTATTATTATCAAACACATAACATTCAAAGGGGATACATACAACAGAAATATTGTTTAAAATAATAATATGAGACTCAGGTTGATGCAAAGCAATAAAATACCTACACAACCATGATGCAAAACACAGTAAATACCTAAATAATAAATAAAAAGATACGCTTCAATTATTGTTGTTCCTCCTAATACGTAGTGAGTGTATCGCAGACTGTACCAAAGCATTTACCTAAAGAAACACCCTGTTTGCGTTCTGAAAGTGCCTATTCAAGGATTGTTTTAATATATATATTCAAGGATTAGGGTACAACGGGGCTAAAGGCACCCCGTGGTAAAAGGCGCCTTTGATTTTATTTTACTCTAAACCACTAGATTTAGACCAGCACATTTAACACTTAAATTATGTTTATTTGCCACTTTGTCACACATAACATGCACATGTCACTGATAACCGATAACACTGAAACTGAACTGTCTGTAGTGCAACTGTAGTGAATGTGACCGAATAGATGAAAATAAAACTAACAAAATAAAATCACACAGGTACAGTGCCATCTCAGTGCTTATGCCTCACAAATGACAACTACAGGTTTGTGCTCCTTGCACACAGGCCTGATACTGAACACCAGCTGCTGACTTGTCTGTCTTTGCAAGCTGGGCAGATCCTGCAGCTCTTCCTCTTCGATTGACCCACCTGTCTGATGTATACCTGTGGTGGTGGCTGTGTTTTGTTTTTTTCCACATCTTCCAGTTGCCTCTGAAGGTGGGGCCTGCCCCCCAAGCACCTCTTCATATGTGGCACAACAAGCTCTTTGACCAGGGGTCCGTTCTTCGTACCTCACTTAATACATCTGAGATGATGTGAAAGATGCCGGATCTTCTAATCCTGATAACTGATCTTTAGCTAATTTGGTTCTTCAAACGAATTTGCGTATTAGATTAAAATATCTGGAATAAGTTGTCTAAAATTACTGCGCGTTCTCGTGTTCCCCAAAAAGGGCAGATGTATCGATACTCGAAACCACGATCAGCAATGCAGCGATTGGCTGGCGGCAAGACAGCAACGTAATGACATTAAAAAAGACACCTGACGGAAAAGTTGACAAATTTCTGGACTTTTATAAGGAAACAGCCAAGCGAATAAAACTACATAAATGTTATAATAGATAAATTAAATGTTTTTAATTTATCTGTAATTTTTTTACATGGTTCCCAATTATTTATATTCACGATTTCTAGCATTTGTGTAGGCTTTACATTTTTACTTCAGTGTTGTAATTAGCAATTAATTTAATTTTATCTTTGAAACAGATTTGTTACGTGACAGCATTAATTAAAGTTTCTTAAAGATCATGTTATCTGCATCTCCTGCGCTCCATCAAGCCCCTCCCATAATATCTGTCATTACTCAAATGAATGCACGGCTCAGATTAACTGTATAGCATGTGTGTAAGACTCCAATACAATTATAACGTAATTATTTCATCACTAAGAAATCTTTCAATGAGTAAAACTGGCTGTGTCTATAGTGTTATAGACTACACAACATTGTTATCTTATTTTCAAATTCATTTTTAAATTATTTTTATTTATCTTATAATAAAGTAGCAGTGGCTGTGACAGATTTTAAGTATCAATTCTGCTTAAAAAGATGCAATCTAATCCTGTTTACATGAAATAAGATGCTCCCGAGCAGGTTTAAGTTTACGGACCTGTTGCTATGACAGCAAGTCCAGGATGATCTTCGAAGAACCAAATGATCCAAGATCAAGCGAAATCATCAACAATCAAATCCAGCTAACTGAGTTAGCGACGTACGAAGAACGGACCCCAGCTCTTTGATGAATAGCCGTCATGCATTGTCATGCATCACACCAGCCATGTAATCAGGGTGTTGTGCAGTGAAGTTGGTGTAGGCCAAGGATGGCCAACGTCTGTCCTGGAGAGCCACAGCCCTGCAGAGTTGCAGAGTTCACCTGCCTCTAGCTTTCTAGTAACCCTTAGACCTTGATTATCTTGTTCAGGTGTGTTTGATTAGGTTTGGAGATGAACTCTCAAGGACAGTGGCTCTCTGGGATTAGAGCAGGGTAGATTACTTACAAGTTGTAATCCGTTACTGATTCCAAATTCCATTACAAAAATTGTAGTCAGTAACATAATCCTTTACATTACACATTTTAGGTAATATAATCAGATTACTTTTAGATTACTTTTGACCTAACTCATTTATCACATTGATTTAAACCAGAAAATCTTGTAACATAATGATGTAAATATACAAAGAGTGAGAAAATATATTCCTTTCATTGTAATTAACAACATGAAGTGCATTAAACATTATATTACATCAACGTTTCCCAAACTGGGGTTCGTAAGGAACTGCAGAGGGTTTGTGAGTTTAATGAAAGGCAAAAATGTAGTTAAATCATAAAAATGTAAAATTAAAATAAATGATTTTAAAATAACAATCAAAATAATTCACTTACTAAAAAAGAAGAAATATTTTATGTTCACCGGCATGCCATATGACCATTAACCAATGTCAGAGAACCGTGAACATGCAAATGTGATACTTAATTATGAAAATATTTATTATAAAATCTCAGGGGTACTTAAAGGCGTCATTGATAATGATTTCACTTTTTTAACTTTAGTTAGTGTGTAATGTTGCTGTTTGAGCATAAACAACATCTGCAAAGTTACGATGCTCAAAGTTCAATACAAAGGGACATATTGTCTTTTACAGAACCGCTGACTGACCACCCCTTTAAAGTAAATATATCAGGTGAATGTTGACAAAGTTAGGTTCAGATGACAAAAAAGTTTGAGAATGTCTGCAAATAAACAATGAGATTTTGTGCATTTTAATGAGTTTGAAAGACAAAAGCCTTTCAATAATTCATAATAATACATGGTTAAATAACCTACTGAGTGATAATTCAAATAAAAATGAATGTGTTCCTCAATAGTTGATGCAATGTTGAAACACTTCTTAAACCTGAAATGATTTTTGTAAATCCATTTGTCAAATGCTGTGTCACCACCTGACCAGAAAACTGGACTTTCTTAGTGTATATAAGCGGTAGACTATTTTAGAAAGGAAAAAAAAAAAGATAAAAAAGAATAATTAGAGAGAATCAATGAATGGTAAATAATGTATTGCTATTGTGTGAATAATATGTAATCATGTAATCAATAAAATTAACTGTAGTCTGATTACAGGTATTTTAAAATGTAACTTACTCTAATTACAAGTACTTAATTTTTGGAATCTGATTACGTAATCCGGATTACATGTAATCTGTTACTACCCAGCTCTGTCCAGGATCGCCCCTGGTGTAGGCATTGAGGGTGGCAACATCCAGCACATTGCACCACCGCACCATGGGCCACCGCCGTGTTCTCCGCTTACCCGCTTGAAAACCATTTTCAATCAATCTTTTGGACTGGGTCTGAGTTTCCTCTTCAGAGGACTCATCAGACAAGTCTTCAATGTCATCACAGAGTCTTCTTCATAGGAGAGCTGGATTTTCACCCACAACTCCAGATTGACCCTGTGGCACATAGTCTAGGTCATCAGCATCAGATATTTCAGACTCTGAATCAGGACTAATAATTGCCTGATCTTCCTCATCATGCAGTATCTCTACAAACATTTCAGCCGTTAATCTAGAATGTCTGGGATCATAATAACACTCTAGATAAAGAGGTCACAACAAGCAGTTGATCCATGTATATACTGATTATATATGAAACCTTGTATGTCCAAAACCATTACTTTTCAGAAACACTGACAGACATAAATGGTGACCAATAGTATTGATTTATGACCAAAAAAAAAAGATGAAATGTGGAGATACTACACAGTAAAATCCTGAGTGTTAAATTAACACTGCTCGGATCATATATGGTCCCGCTCTAAAAGAGTGTTAAAGTAACACTGAAGCAATGTTAAAGTTAATGGGATAATTATGTGATTATTTAAGTGCTGATTGAGCATAAGTGATGAACACCTGCTGTTAACAAGCAGAATCACTGAAGAAAAGAGAAACACAAGAACTACAACTGACTTCAACCACATTTGAAATCAACTGAAATAAAAGACATTAAATCTCTCAAGATCTCAGCAGAAGATGATTAATCATCTCCACAAACAGCATCACCAACATAACACATTACTAACCAGTTTGACTTTTTTTGTCATCCATCTAAAAATTTCTTATTAAGAATTAACAGAGGTTTAGATGTTAATGTTTATTGAAAATAATCAAATTCAATTCACCGTTGTGGAGATTATAGTTGGGCTCTTTACCCTCAATTTTTTAACATTAGTTTTTCTCTCTTTGCTGTAATTGTGTTTATGAAACACATTTGTTATGGCAAGAAAAGCTAAGAGAAAATATAATTGGGTTATGTTGGCCATTATTTGATAACGATTATTAGCGTCTGAAGTTTAATGCACTTCATGTGGTTAATAACAGTGAATGGAATACATTTTCTTAAACTTAATATTTTTATCTCAAAATGTTTGACTTCACAGCCCCCTATTATCCACAACATTATTTGAAGGCCCCACTCCACTCATCCAAAATATTTTAGAGCTTAGCATGATTAGAAAGATGTATATTCATTATAAAAATAGCCAAATACTAAGAAATATCTTGGATTTTTACCTGTTTTAATTCATTTTAATGCTTGTTTTGTTTTATTTTAAACAATTTTACGTCATCTTGAGGCCCCCTTGGAAGTTTGTTGAGGCCCCATAGTGGGCCCCGGCCCCTGGCTGAGAACAAATGATTTATACTTTTATGCCAGGTCAGAAATTATTGAGGGACTGTGTTAAAAATGTCACCAAAATTAATACATACACACAAAAAATTCAACTCAAGCACTTATACAAAAAAGTATAAGTGCTTGAGTGTATGAGATGTGGATTTTTATATAATAATATTATATAATTAAGCAATATCACAAGAGCAAGATAACTGTTTTGAAAAAAAGAAATATTGCTTTTATAAAAGCATTCAGTAAACAATTTTTAAGATTATTCTCAAAATGATTTATGCATTTGTAATTGTACCAATTCAGATGCAGCTTCTTTGACACCACTGCAGTGCAAAGATGAGTTTTTTTGTTAGAGATTTCATTTGATCGGTAACAGCTCAAAGTGTCTTATTATTGTATTTAATGATTAAAAATAAGGCATTTCTCAGGCAGTAAATGTGGATCTTTTAGATGAATTTGAGCAATTCTAGTCTGGTCTTGGTCTTGACTCGATCTCAACCCTTCAACATCTCGGTCTTGTCTTGGTCTCAACACACAATAAGCTATATGCACACCTCTCTTCCGCGTTCACAGTCAGCCAGCTGTGTCATATCCGGCGCACGTAGCGTCAATAACAACTATGGCGTTTTTTACACGGTCGCTCCAAGATTTACCAAGGATTACGGTCAACGACGTTACTCGAATTATCCAAACGCTGTCCCATTCATCGAAAACCAAGAAGGAGAAGGGATTCAAGCTATACATTTCAAGCTACGTCCACAATTATGAAGGTAAGATCTGGACGTGTTGTGTCTTTACATGCCCTTACCATGAATACTAAGTCACCTAACGCTAGCGCAGCAGTGTAAGTTAGTTGTACTATGTGCATTTTCCTAACTTCATTGTCAATGTCAGTTTCAAACAAGGATTCAAGCACAGGAGAGGTAACCATTAGGGCTGAGTGTTACCGATCAATGAGGAAAAGCCAAAAGCCTCACAGCTTGAGCGTAAGGGAAAGTTAGTCCTGCAGGTTCAGTGCAGGCTTGTTCATGAGACAGGTTCCGTTTGTCAGAGCGAGTTTCTGTGAATCATCGCATGTAAACTTGTTTAAGGCTATTTTATTACATATTTCGTTTCATAAACTGTAAATAACATTGGTGTCTCTGTAAATTTATCAATATTGAGATATGTAAGCTAAGCACTGGGATTCACAGAAACTGAGTTCTGTTTTTTTTACTACTTATACACACGTTCTGTGTCCCCTGTTATCAGAGATGGGCACAAATACATCAAAATGTATTTAGATAAAATAGTATTTTGTATTTCAAATATGTATTTTAAATACCTGTATTTGAAATACTGCCCATCCCTGCCTGTAATGTTCTGTTGTCACTTCTTTTACACATGTTCTGTGCCCCCTGTTATTGAAATGAGTAAAGTGAGATAAATAAAGATAATGATAAATTATAAAAACAATTGGCTACAATTTTAGCTCCCATAAATGGTTTAGTAATTAATTTTTTCCCATGCCATCTTTATTTCTGGATGGTTTGTTTTTTTTAAACATTCTCACTATACTCAGACATTCTTCTTTTTAAAAACTGTTACGTTCGTTCTATTATAACAGATTTGTGTATTTTTTACAGATTGTGCTTAAGGATGCCCATCCTGTGCAGCTAGAAAGCTGCCAGTGTACCTGTGTGGCAGGTACAGCTTTGTGTAACCATGTGGCAGCACTGTTGTACCAGACTGCACATTATTGCCAGCTTAGAATCACCTCTGTTCCCCCAACACACAGCTGCACAGAGACTGAACAGAAGTGGCATAAGCCAAGAACCATGGTAACTAATGTTACACTAGCAGAGTACTTTGATTCTATTTATGGATACTTGTTTATTGATAACCTTTTTTTTTTTTTTTAATGCAGGGTGTTAAACCTGGTCCAGTGAATGACATGGTCATTCTTTCAGCCAGACCCAAGGAACGAAAACTGGTAGAAGGGATCAGGTTAGTATTGTTGTTACTATCATTAAAGGTGCACTAAGCGATTTTTGAAAAACACTTTTGACCCCAGCGTCGGACCAAGTCCCAAAACACACTTGCTGCCAATCAGCAGTGAGGAGCGTGCCTAGTAATGATAGGGAGAAGAGAGCGTTTAGTGAATGCACAGGATGGATATTAGCAGATCGACTATAGATAGAGAGAGATGGCAGATAAGAAACAATTGGTAGTGAAAATTTTATGGCTCCTTTTCCTTTTCCATAGGAGCAACTTGTATAAGGGTGTAAGTTCACCTCTGCCTGAACTTTCCACACTCCGGGTGGATGAAGTCTACTGTGATCTTCCAAGTGAAGCGGCTCCACTGATAACCACTATGAGTATGGACATTGGTGCTCCTCTGGTTGACTCTGTATTTGGAAAAGTGCAAGAAGGAAGTGTGTTATCCTATCACATACCAGCAAAGAGAGTGCCGAAAACCTGTCCACACACAGATGCTCCTTCTCCCCCACAGCTGCCACTTCATGGTTACAGGCTGGGACCCTCTGCCTGCTCTTTTGTCTACACTGAACATCAGCAGTACCACATGATGTCCCTGGCAACAACATTAGAGACAGCACACAGAATTGCCAACAGTACAAAAGAGCAGAGTTCCTGCATTGAGTGGCACCAACTAAGGCGGCCCCGCATCACCTCCTCCAAATTCAGAGAGGTCTGTCACACCAGGGCTCAGAGCTCTGCCGAAAATCTTGCAAAAAGACTCCTGAGACCTAGCCATCAGACTGCAGACATGAGGAGGGGGCTTGACATGGAACCTGCAGCAACAGAGGAGTACTGCAGGGCAAGAGAGGTTAACCACTACCCCTGTGGCTTCCTTATCCACCCTGACGCACCGTGGATGGGGTCATCACCTGACGGCATCGTGTACGATCCAAAGGGGCAGCCGGTGTTTGGCCTTGTTGAAATTAAATGCCCCAATGTAGCAAGCTATGTTGACTGTCCTTATATTAAGATCAGTGAGGGCACACATACATTAAGGAAGTCTCATCCATACTTTTGGCAAATCCAGGGCCAGATGTTGATTTCTGGTTTGGATTGGTGTGACTTTGTTGTCTACACACAGGAAGACATGTTTATTCAGAGGATTATCAGAGACAATGAAATCACCAAAACAATGAAAGAAAAAATTGATTATTTCTGTTTTTATTTTTACCTCAATGCTTATCTAGATAATTAAATCCTGATAACCTGTCTCACTTCTCTTACAGAATGCTCATATTTTTCTTACTGGCAGTTCAATCTATTTCAATACAATTGTACATATGTTTGGTTTAAGTTTTATCATTCACTTTTAACTGATACTTTGTGTTTTTCCTCATTCCTGGGTCCGAGTGTACGTCTTAACTTATACCTTATACAAGTAGGCTGCAGTCAGTTATTCTGAGACCACTATGTGCTATGATATGTACATATGTTATTTAATACTGATTTATTAAATTACATATTTTTCTATGAATGCTATTTGTTGTAGTTTTTTGAGGTAACAATTCATTAGTTCCTAAAATATAGTATTTTTATATCATATACTTATGTTGTTTGTAATGAACAGATTGATAAAACAAGAAATATTTCCGACAATGACTGACAACAGGAAGATGACATGTCAAATCATTTGAAATATTTATTATTAACAATAACAATCCTCTGGTCATTTGTATAGATTTAAAAAAATGAACAATTATAACAAAGTGGCTGAAGAAACTATTGTAACATATTGGCTAATACAATATTTGAACAATTCAATAAACATCTCACTACTGCTATTGATTCTGATTAGATTTCTATAAACAGGCTCTGGTCAATTTTATACATTTCTAAAAGAAAACAATTCTCTGGTCATTTGTATAGATTTCAAAAAATGAACAATTATAACAAAGTGGCTGAAGAAACTATTGTAACATATTGGCTAATACAATATTTGAACAATTAAATGAAATAAAAAAACTGCTATTTACAGACACAAATTGTGTTTCTCACAGAACCCAAACACTACTCTGGCTTCTTTGCCCATGCTTTTACAAGAGGACCGTTCTCATAGTTGGTTAGGAGACATGCAACGGTATACAGCTGATTAATGTTGCCAAAAAGCCGAAGTGGAATCTCGGTGTCAAAGAACTTGTGTTCCTTAACACGGCGTATGAGGCGCTCAACATGCACCCTAAGTCGTGCAATTGCTTGGGTCTCCCTAACCTCGCAGGCAGACATCTGGGATCTTCCAGAGAGAAATGCTGGCCGATAGATCTTGCAAGGCACAAGGTCATCAACAAGGAAACCTCGGTCAACCATGATGGCCATCCCAGGTCTCAAAAGGGAGAGAATTCCAGACTCTCGCGTGATCTGTTTGTCACTGATGGAACCAGCATACAGTGGAGAGATAAATGTGACTGCCCCGTGAGGAGCCACTCCAAGCAGCCCTTTGAGAGTACAGTGGGACTTGTATGTTGAGAAAGTTTCACTTTGGAGAAGAGGTGATGAAGGGCTCTGGCACCTCAGCTCTGTGCAATCCAGGATAACTGTAGTGTCTGCATAGTCCTTAAACTCAGCTGGCAGATGTTCCTTTATTTTCTCCTCTGGTATCCAGATTCTCACAGACCCTAGGACAGTATACAGAAAGTTGCTCCATGTTGTGATGATCCGACTGACTGTGGACTGGTGGACTCCATACCGGTCAGCAAGGTCACGCTGTTTTGAACCCAGAGCAAGGTAGTTGAGAAACATGAACATCTCATCAATGGGCTGCAGGGAATGAGTCTGTTCAAAAGAAATACAATTTTCATTATGTTTCTCTCAACTTCCATCTAATCTTTATTAAATTGTTTTGTATAGTCCATGAACTACTTACTACAGTGGAACTCGGTTCTGTAAAGGTGCCTCTCTGTGCTTGAGTCACACTGACCATATATGGCAGTGATGGCTCTATTAAGGCCCAGAATCGCATCAGCAGGTCATAGGATGCAAATCTAAATGAATACAATTAAGATATTAGCTTTTAAATCTTGTAATAGTGTATACTATAAAATTACTTGGAAGCATTTCAAATATATAACTTCAAATACATTAGCCTTCATCTCACTTTCTCTCACACACAGTGTGACCACCTGGCAAAAGATCTGTTGCGGGACAGTAGATCGTTTTGAGGGACACGTGTGAGACAGATACATTTACTACTATTATGCTATGTAAATACAGATTTACATCCGTTGTCATATGCGCTTATATATTTCTGAACGCGCACATGTAAGCAAAAGAAAGCGCGTCCGTTTTGTGTGAGAGTGAAGAGAATCCACCTGCGTGAGAAGAGATTTGTGCTCGCGCATTTTAATGCGCCCTCGCATTACAATAATGCACTCTGGACATTTGTCATTAAAATAACACCATAGAAACCGTCTCAAACGATCTATTAAAATAAAAAAAGTCGTGCCTGAAAGCTGCATTTTTTTTTTTGCTTTCCGCTTTGTCACCTAGATAAATAACATGCATATTTCTTTTTTTTTATTGGTTAAAATGAATGGAGAATATCGTGTTTTTCCGTCACCTTAACACACACACACACAATACTATAGGCTTATCTGTTGCTGCAAAGTACTACAGAACAATCACAATGTATGACAACAATAACACCAACACAATAATTTAGACAAAAAGTACTATTCATTATACTGAGTTCCAGTTTCGTTATTTAATTAATTAACTGTAGTCCATCTACCCCTACCGTCTCCATTCTTAGCTAATGGACATCTTACCTTGTGAAAAACCGTATGTCCTTGTCCGAGGAAGCAAACCGATGAATTCCAAAGCGCTGATTAATTGTCAGCTTCTCAACTTGTTCCCTCAGCCTGCGGATCTCCTCTCTGAGAGACATATTGTCATCTAGAGCTAAATCGACAGCTGCGGGATCTGGAGCCGAAGCGAAGTCGTGGTCCATGCACACCTCATCATTGTCAACCGCTGTGTCATCCTCCAACACCTGTGGCGGCGGTCGCTCCCTCCTCTCCCACACTCCCGGTCTTGAAGTGGGTAAGGTGAAATCGTTCCACTCGAACAATGATGGAACAGCTCCCTTGACTAATAGCCGTCTCCCCGTCTCTGTCTGTGGCTCACGAACATCCTCTTTTTTGAAGTGCCGGCTACATACGCGGGTATGGGGAGTAACTTTGAAGTTGTCCCTCCGTATAGCAACAAGCCATTTTCGCCTAGTTTCCGCATCCGATGGAAAAGTATGAAAACTAAGTACACCGTTGTACTTACTGGAAGCCTGACACAGCGGTACACAACAATGTTCAGCTGTAGTGCTGCTGGTTCGCTGAAATTTAAATGTTTTTTTAGCAGACATCGTCCTCAACTGGTACACAAATCTCCTCAGCAGTATGACAGCGGAACTGGCTCAGCTGGCTGAGATTTTAGCGGAAGCACGTCATCGCCTCCTTGTGCATATAGCCTATTGTCTTGGTCTCGGATTAGGTGGTCTTGATTACAACACAAGGTACTATTTTGCATAATAGTGGAAACAAAAAATGCAAAAAAAAAAAACACTTATGAAGCACTATGTCACTACCATTTGGTGAATTAAATGTTTTAAGAAGTTGTATTTATATAGCCCCTTTCCGTAGATCAAGGTCACTTTACATATAACAAGTTTTTTACATCCACACAAGAAATAAAGACACAAATACAATATGAACACATACAATATATAGCCATTATCCAAAGTACATATTAAACAGATATGGTTTTAAATTACTCTGTAAAGCAGACTAAGATGGGATGGTACAGAGATTAAGGGTTAATGAGTTCCATAATTTAGGAGCATGAACACTAAATGACCTTCCACCTACACACTTTTGAAAACTCTATCAGTGATCAGATGGGTGGCTCTTAAAAGAGCCTTTGGGTCTCGGGGAGTTGGAGCGGAGCTCTACTTGGAGCTGGTGTACTTGGTGACGGCCTTGGTGCCCTCAGACACGGCGTGTTTGGCCAGCTCTCCGGGCAGCAGCAGACGCACGGCGGTCTGGATCTCTCTCGATGTGATGGTGGAGCGCTTGTTGTAGTGAGCGAGACGAGACGATTCACCGGCGATGCGCTCGAAGATGTCGTTGACGAAAGAGTTCATGATCCCCATCGCCTTAGAAGAAATCCCGGTGTCAGGATGAACCTGCTTCATCACCTTGTAGATGTAGATAGCGTAGCTTTCCTTCCTGGTCTTTCTGCGCTTCTTTCCTCCTTTAGCGGCGGTCTTAGTGACGGCCTTCTTGGAGCCTTTCTTCGGCGCGGACTTTGCTGGTTCAGGCATGATGATAACAATGACGAATCAATGATTACAATGAGCCGGACAGACACATTTATTGATTCTCCTATGGTAATTGTCAAGGAGATACAGAGCTTTCTGATTGCGTGTTTTCATAGACCAAACCCATAAACTCGTATGTGATTGGACAACTCGAAATATCACGAGCGGAGCGAGGGCCAATCACAGGCGGTGAATTGAGAGCCCCACCCACCGCTCGGTGTTTGAACGACATCAGCAGATATGAATAAGTTTCCTTTGTTTCAATTCCCGCTCTTTTTGTTAGTTATGTTTTAACAAGACAAAGGGGATTCAAATATCATAGTATAATTTTTAAACCCCTTAATAGACCCATTCAGAGTATTTGGAAAAAGTAGAGTAATGATGATTAGACACTTTATTTTCCTCTGCTGTCCTGTCAGTTTCACTTCTGCTCTAACTTAAATATCATGGCCGTCTGATTGCTAAAACTACCATTTCAGTAAATATTTTTATCAATAGGTTCAGGTTATGTTTAACGTGTAAAATAAAACTAAGTATTACGAAATGCACTTTTTAAAAATGTGGGTGGCTCTTAAAAGAGCCGTTGGGTGTTTATGGCAGCACAGACATGTTTATCCTCCGAAGCCGTACAGAGTGCGTCCCTGTCGTTTCAGAGCGTACACGACGTCCATGGCGGTGACGGTCTTTCTCTTGGCGTGCTCGGTGTAGGTAACGGCATCGCGGATCACGTTCTCCAGGAACACCTTCAGCACACCGCGGGTCTCCTCGTAGATCAGACCGGAGATACGCTTGACTCCGCCGCGGCGAGCGAGACGACGGATGGCTGGTTTGGTGATGCCCTGGATGTTATCCCGCAGAACTTTACGGTGACGCTTAGCGCCTCCTTTCCCGAGTCCTTTACCGCCTTTACCTCTTCCAGACATTATTACAGATAGCGTTTGAGGTTTCTACGAAGTAGAACAGAACTTGTGGAAGCAGAGGTGTGCGACAAGAGCTTTATAGCAGTCTACAGGACCTAGTAGAAAGACACGAAGGCGGAGCTATATGCTCTCTCTCTCTCTCTGTCTCTCTCTCTCTCTCTCTCTCTCTCTCTCTCTCTCTCTCTCTGAGTTTATTGGCGGGTCGCAACCAAATTATCCAGGTGCTTACCGCCACCTAACTACAGAGTTGTGTAACTACAGAGGTGTGTAACATCAGTGCTTTATGTACTTCAATTTATTATGAAATGGAGGGCAAACATTGAATGTAAGCATTGGAAAAAAGTTTACCTGATCAGTTGTCAGTTTGCTGAGATGATGGCGATCATAGTAGGATTGCAGTGGGTGGAGGAAGTAAAGCCTGACAGAGTAGTATGTTGTGTTGACTCTGTAGCAGCTCTTTTCAGTATTCAAAATTTTAAATCTAACAAAGGTGTAATGCTAGAAATTAATCAGATAGAGGTGAGATGCTGCTGGGTACCTGCTCATGTAAATAGATTTGAGAGAGCAGACAAACTATAGCAAAAAAATCAACCAGGACGAGAGATGTTATAAATGTGTACATGTACTTCTAACCAAGACTTGTCATAGCACTTGCATGTTGTTGCTCTTTTGTTGGTTTTGATTGCTTCTATTGCCCTCATTTGTAAGTCGCTTTGCACAAAAGCATTTGCTAAATGACTAAATAAATAAATAAATAAATATTCCCTTTGGTAAAGGAGAAACTAAAGCAATGATCAAAAAAGAAACGAAGAAATGGCAGGAAAGGTGGGACGTGGATAACAGAGGAAGAAAATACCACAGTGTACAGAAATCAATTAATGCACAGGGTGTGAATAGAAGGAACAGAAAGGAGGAATCAGTTTAAACCAGATTGAGGTTTGACCACAGGATTAAACAAAACATTGTTTTTATTAGTCAATCAGATGAATTCTTGCAATGTAAAATCACAGAAAGCGTAAAACATATATTATTACATTGTAGGAAATTTAGGGAGGAAAGGAAATAGACTAAAGCAAAAAATAAAAGATTATTATTATATATTTTTTTTACAATCTCTAGGACACATTTCTCAATACTTGGGCCACTTTTTCCAAACTCTTCACACAGCGAGCACAACTTCAGTCTATGTGGGCTAAACTGTGAATCATTTATCATTACTTTGGCACAAAATGCATTCAACATCTGTCAAATTACATGGATTATTTTCTCACTTCGACACAAACAACACTTCGACACTTCTGTTCCTTCTATTCACACCCTGTGCATTAATTGATTTCTGTACACTGTGGTATTTTCTTCCGGGGTTTTAAACTCGGAAGGAAGATGGCGGCGCGTTCTGACGCAGCGGCTGCTCCAGGTCCCAAAGACGGTGCTTTTATGTCTTTTAATGTCGTCTGTTCGTCTCCAAATAGTTTAAATTTACCGCTAACTCATAAGGAAAAACACATATATGATCGCCGAAGCCTTGTGGACATCGGCAACGCGTACAAACACCAACTCTCGCAGGCGACTACTGAGAAGCTACGAGGCCTTTGTTTACTGCTGGAGCCGGACCTCGAGACCACGGCCTCGCCTACTGACGCTACCCGCACAAGGCAGCGTCGCAAGCGGTGTGAGAGAGGACGGAAGCGCGGTAAACGCGGAGGTATACGAGCCAGGCTAAGGGCTAATCCCACAAGACCGGCTCTCCCAACACTCATGCTCTCAAACGTTCGCTCTCTGGAAAACAAACTGGACTTAATTCAACTCACTCGGTCTACACAGCATGAGGCAAGGGATTGCTGTGTGTTTGTTTTCACCGAAACATGGCTAAACAACAACATCCCGGACTCCGCCATTCAGTTACACGGATTAAACTGCTACCGAGCAGACAGGGACTCATCACTGTCTGGTAAGACCCGCGGGGGTGGCTTGTGTGTTTATATCAACAAAGAATGGTGTAACAATGCTGCGGTAATATCAAAACACTGTTCATCGCTGGTGGAGTTTATGTTTGTGAAGTGTCGACCGTTCTATCTGCCGCGGGAGTTCACGGCCATTGTTATTGCCGCGGTTTACATTCCACCGTGTGCAAACGCTAAGGACGCGCTTCGTGAACTGTATTGCGCCATCAGTGAACAACAAACAAATAACCCCGACGGCTTTTTCATCATAGCCGGTGACTTTAACCACGCAAACTTAAAGACAGTTTTGCCAAAGTTCTACCAACATGTGAACTTTGCGACAAGGGGAAATAATACACTGGATTTTGTTTATACAACAGGGAAAAACGCATACAAAGCTGAACCCCGCCCCCACCTCGGGTACTCGGATCACATCTCTGTTATGCTAATCCCAGCATACAGACCACTTCTCAAGCTTGCCAAACCGGTTCAAAAACTCATTACAATTTGGCCAAATGATGCTACCTCAACACTACAGGACTGCTTTCAGTGCACAGACTGGAACATGTTTAAAGAGGCAGCCACCTACAACAACCACACAGACCTGCATGAGTACACTGAAACTGTGACTGCTTACATCAAAAAGTGCATGGATGATGTGACAGTCACCAAGACCATCACCACACGTGCAAACCAGAAACCATGGATGACAGCAGAGGTTCGTGGGCTGCTAAAGACCAGAGACGAAGCATTCAGATCAGGAGATAAAGCGGCCCTCAAAACAGCAAGAGCCAATCTGTCCTGTGGCATCAAAAATGCAAAACGGTCACATGCTCAAAAAATCAACAATCACTTCACAGACAGCAGAGACACACGGAGCCTGTGGCAAGCCATTCAGACCATCACTGACTACAAGCCCCCGCCACAGGCCTGTGATGAGGACACATCCCTCCCCGATGCACTCAACCACTTTTATTCACGGTTTGAAATGCAGAATGACACACCTGCACAAAAACTGCCCACACCTCCCAACGACCGGGCGCTTTGTCTGTCTCCAGCCGACGTAAGGAAGACCCTATCTAGGATTAACCCACGCAAGGCTGCGGGTCCTGACAACATACCTGGCCGTGTACTGAAAGACTGTGCTGCACAGCTGACGGATGTCCTAACAGATATCTTCAACACCTCGCTGAGCCAGGCAGTCGTCCCCACATGTCTCAAATCCACAACAATCATACCGGTACCAAAGAAATCACCTGTGTCCTGCCTAAACGACTACCGTCCCATAGCACTGACTCCAATCATGATGAAGTGCTTTGAGAGGTTAGTCATGCACAACATCAAAAACAGCCTCCCCAACACACTTGACCCGCTGCAGTTTGCATACCGTCCAAACCGCTCTACGGACGATGCAATCTCCTCCACCCTCCACCTGGCTCTTACCCACCTAGAAAATAAAGACTCCTACGTTAGAATGCTGTTCATCGACTTCAGCTCAGCATTCAACACAATTATCCCACAACAGCTCATAAATAAACTAAACCTGCTGGGCCTTAACAATTCCCTTTGCAATTGGATCCTGGACTTTCTAACCGGAAGACCTCAGTCAGTCCGTGTCGGCCACAACACCTCGAGCACTACCACACTGAGCACAGGTGCCCCACAAGGCTGTGTGCTCAGCCCGCTGCTCTTCACGCTGCTGACCCACGACTGCACTGCCAAGTTCAGCTCCAACCACATCATCAAGTTTGCTGATGACACAACAGTGGTAGGTCTCATCAGCAACAACGATGAAACGCACTACAGAGAGGAGGTGACACAGCTGGCGGAATGGTGTGGCACTAACAATCTGTCCCTCAATGTGGAGAAGACAAAGGAGGTTGTGATGGACTTCAGGAGAAACTCCGTTGACCACCCCCCACTGACCATCGACAGTTCGACTGTGGAGAGAGTCAGCAGCACTAAATTCCTGGGGGTGCACATCGCAGAGGATCTCACCTGGACCACCAACACCATGTCACTCTCCAAGAAGGCACAACAGCGCCTACACTTTCTCCGCCGGCTGAAAAGAGCAAGTCTCCCACCACCCATCCTCACCACATTCTACAGGGGCACCATTGAGAGTGTGCTGACCAGCTGCATCACTGTCTGGTACGGGAACTGCAGTGCTGCTGACCGCAAGACCCTCCAGCGGACAGTGAACACGGCTGCAAAGATCATCGGTGCCCCTCTCCCATCCATCCTGGACATGTTCCTTGCACGATGCTCCAGCAAAACCAACAGCATCGTGAAGGACCCCACCCACCCCTCCCACAGTCTCTTCCAGCTCCTACCATCAGGAAGACGGTACCGGAGCATCAGAGCCCGCTCCGCCAGACTGCTCAACAGCTTTTTCCCCCTGGCTGTGAGAGCCCTGAACTCAGATCACCCCGCCTCCCTCTGAAACCCCATGCAACCCCCTACCTCCTGAAACATGGACCACCCCCCCCCCCCCCCTCTCCAAACATCCCCCAACCTTACCACACCAAAGAAAAAACTGTAAACTGTTTTTTTTTTTTTTTTTTTTTTTTTTTTTTTTTTTTTTTTTTTTTTTTTTTTTTCTGTGCAATACAAGTGTGCTACACACAGGTGAGTGGGCCTGTACAAACCACCTGTAGTAACACACTCTCCTCTATGCACTAGACACTTTTCCTAACACTGCTATGTACACAATCCCACAAAAGACTCGGCAATATATGCATGTTTACATGCTCATGCACCACTACAAATCATCTTGTACTGTTCCCCAGCCAGCTGCTGACTCCCAATGTTTCTCTCTGCACATGTACAGTATTTATGTGAAGCATTCGCATAGTTTGTATAGTTTGTATTTTTTATCTTTATCTTTAGTTGTATAGGATAAACATTTAGGGTAAACAGTTTGTATAGTTTGTATTTTCTATCTTTATCTCTAGTTGTATAGGGTAAACATTTATATATAGTATACCTAGTCAAATCTGTCAGTAGGTTAGTTTTGTGTATAGGTTTATAGTGTTTTACTTCATTGTTGTATGTCTGTATTTATGTAGCACCGTGGTCCTGTGAGGCACGACATTTCGTTCCACTGCATGTCCCCACATGCAGCGGAATGACAATAAAGCTCAACTTGACTTGACTTGACTTGAAACAGCACCAAAACTTTATATATATTCAAGCCATTTTGCACACGTTTGCATACTGTTTTTAAAACTGGTAAACTTAAGTTCTCAAAAGTTTCAAAACATAATATATTATTGCAAATATTTTATTATTAATTTAATACATAATGCTTTATTGTAAACATAAGAATAATAATTGATGTTAAAAATTGATGTTGGTAATGCAGAACGTTGCAGGAATTATTTGTCCGTTCTCAATCACCTGTCCTCTCTGGGTCACGGAGATACTGGAGCTTGTTTTAGTGTCTTGGGCCACAGGCGAAGAAATCCCTGAACAGATGCAGGAAATATCATTTACTTTACGTAATTCAATGAATCCAGTCTAGTCTCAGTCTGTACCCGCTGTTTCTGTTTTACAGGTTTTTTTTTATTTTTGTTTGTTTGTTTTTACAATCGCTAGAACACTTTATTTTGGGGTACATTTCTTACGTAATACTAGTCACTTTCTCAAAAACCATGCAGTTCTCCTAACCATCTTTCAACTTGACACAGCAGTTCATTTCACTTTCAAAATGCACTAAAACTGCCAAAAACACTTAGGCCCGGTTTCACAGACAGGGCTTAGACTAAACCAGGATTAGTCCATAGTTCAATTAGGACATTTAAAGTAATTTTAATTAACATGCCTTAGAAAAAAAACATTACTGGTGTGCATCTTGAGACAAAACAAAGGCACTTGATATGTTTTAAGATCAGTCAGTGCAGCTGTGTAATGTAAAGCAGCTCAGAATTACATTTTAGTCTGGGACTAGTTTTTAGCCCTGTCTGTAAAACCGGGGGTTAATTTCTCAAATCAACACATTCTTACACAACGCTAGCAAAGGTTTTCACCAAACAAACACGCTTTATCATCACTTTTAACACAACAACCTAAAAAACACAAGCAACAGGTAGCTGTCAGACTGGAGTTCCTGTTTGTTGTTTTTCTCCTCGTGACCCATTTTCTCCCTTGTTTGATTGCGTTCATTTGGTTCAGGCGTGTCTCGTCTATTACCCTGTTTAGTCTTGTGTTTAAAGTATTGTCTGTTCCTGGTTTTCTTTGTCTGGTGTTACGTCTATCTTCATGTGCTACGTGTGTCTCCTGCCTGCCTTGTTTTGGATTATTAAAGACTGCTATCCTGAATTCGTCATAGTAGCATTACACAATATTTTCTTTTGTAAAATGTCTTTACAAAACAAGAATGATACTGTTTATAATTCACTGCAGTATATCTTACATGGTCCATGTTTAGATTACAGTACACAATTATTCAGTACAATATTATTCCTAAATTTTCACTTTTGTATAGACAGTAATGAAAGTGAAAGACTGACACTTGTGAGGATGTTCAGCTACATGCAACTGCATTGATAGTTTTTGATTTTTTTTTACATTCTGTATATTTTTATATGATATTACTGAAGAAATGTTGCAAATTTATGTCTTATTATTTTTTGTACTGTGCTTGGTTTTGAACTTAAGTTTAACAGTTTTGAAAACAGTATTAAGAAATGTGCAGATTGTAAAAAAAAAAACTGTAAATATTGGACAGATTAACATATATTGAATATGAAAACCCAAATAATGGCCACCAACAAGACAATATTTAAATCAAATCAAATCAAATCAAATCACTTTTATTGTCACATCACCACAGCACAAGTGCCTTGGTGAGTGAAATTATTGAGAGCGTGCTCCAGACAGTGCAAAAAAACAGTACATATTTACAGACTGTACAGAAGACAATGTGCAAAATACATCTATACATAGTAATATGTGAAGGTGCAACAGATTATACATTTACAACAGATTAGTTGTGTTGTGCAAAGGTGCAACAGATTATACATATGCAATGTCGTGGATGTGCATTGTATGGTATCCAGTGATAGCACATAGGTTGTATTATTGCAGTGTGTGCGTGTAGTCCAGTAGAACGGTGTTAAAGTGCAGTGCATGGCATGTTGTGTGAGTGGGAGTGTGATGTAGGGTGAATTAGGTCTGACTGTTCATTAGCCTGATAGCCTGAGGGAAAAAGCTGTCCCTCAGTCGGCTAGTGCGGGATCGGATGCTGCGGAGACGTCTCCCTGAGGGCAGAAGAGATAGCAGTCTGTGGGATGGATGGCTGGAGTCCTTGATGATCCTCCTGGCTTTCCTTATAAACCGCCTGGTGTAGATGTCCTGGAGGGAGGGAAGCTCACCTCCAACAATGTGGCGGGCAGTTCGCACGACCCTTTGCAGAGCTTTGCGGTTGCCAGCGGTGCTGTTTCCAAACCAGGCGATGATGCAGCCGGTCAGGATGCTCTCCACAGTGCAGGTGTAGAAGGATCTGAGGATGCTGGGGCTCATTCCAAATTTCCTCAGCCATCTCAGGAAGAAGAGGCGCTGATGTGCCTTCTTCAGCACTGCGTCTGTGTGAGCAGACCATGTGAGATCCTCGGTGATGTGAACGCCGAGGAACTTAAAGCTGTTTACCCGCACCACAGGTGTCTTGTCGATGGAGATGGGTGTGTGTTCTCTGCTCTGTCTCCTGAAATCCACCACCAGCTCCTTGGTCTTGTTGATGTTGAGTGAGAGGTGGTTCTCCTGGCACCATTTAGTCAGGGTACTCACCTCCTCTCTGTAAGCCGTCTCATCGTTGTCGGTGATCAGGCCTATCACCGTTGTGTCATCGACAAATTTGACGATGACGTTGGAGCTGAGTGTAGCTGTAGAGTCGTGTGTGTACAGGGAGTACAGGAGTGGGCTGAGGACGCAGCCCTGCGGGGCACCAGTGTTGAGGATTAGGGGAGATGAGGTGTTGTTGCCCATTCTGACCACCTGACTTCTGCCTGTCAGGAAGTCCAGGATCCAGCTGCACAGAGATCTGTTCAGTCCCAGAGTCTGGAGCTTCTCAACCAGTGTGGCAGGCACTATGGTGTTAAATGCTGAACTATAATACACGAACAGCATTATTTTCCAGGTGGGAGAGAGCAGTGTGCAGGGTGAAGGCAATAGCGTCGTCTGTGGAACGGTTTCTGCGGTATGCAAATTGTAGTGGGTCCAGTGAGGCAGGCAGCACAGAGCAGATGTGGTCTCTGATGAGCTTCTCAAAACACTTGCTGAAGATGGGTGTCAGAGCAACGGGCCTCCAGTCATTCAAGCATGTGATTTTATTTTTCTTAGGTATGGGCACAATGGTGGATTTTTTGAAGCATGAGGGAACCACAGACAGAGAGAGACACAGATTGAAGATGTCTGTAAAAACCCCGGCTAGTTGGTAAGCGCATGCTTTGAGCACACGACCTGGGATGCCATCCGGGCCCACAGCTTTGCGGATGTTCATCCGTTTGAAGGATCGAGTTACATCCGCGACAGAAAGGGAGAGTGGACTCACCTCTTCTGCAGCAGCCGTGGGAGCGCACTCTGTGTGGGCGGTGTTATGAGCCTCGAAACGAGCATAAAAAGTATTCAGCTCATCCGGTAGGAAGGCGGCAATGTTCACAGTAGCTGGTTTATTCCCTTTAAAACCTGTGATGTTGTTGATGCCCTGCCACATGCTTCTTGGGTTGTTGTTGTTGAATTGTTCTTCAACTTTGTTTTTATATTGTCGTTTGGCTGATTTGATGGATCTCCTGAGATCGTAACTGGCTTGTTTCCGATCGTCAGTGTTTCCGGATTTAAAAGCAGATGTCCGCGCTGACAAGGCTGAACGAACATCGCTGTTAATCCACGGTTTTTGGTTGGGGTAGATGCGTATTGTTTTGGTCGGAACTATATCCTCTATACACTTCCTGATGAAACACGTGACCGTATCTGAATACGCCTCTATGTCGTCATCAGATGCTGCCCGGAACATGTCCGATTGGTCCGACCAGCATTGAATTGTCTTGAGGGCGGGTGCTTCACCTTTCAGTTTCTGCCTAGAAGCAGGCAGAAGCAGAATGGAGGAGTGATCCAATTTGCCGAAAGGTGGGCGGGGGAGGGATTTGTAAGCGTCCCGGAAGGGGGAGTAGCAATGGTCCAGTACACGATCACCACGCGTGTTGATGGTGATGTGTTGAAAGTATTTTGGAGCTATTGTTCTGAAGTTGGCTTTATTAAAGTCAACCGTAATAACAAACGCTGCATCTGGGTGCGCGGTTTCCTGATCACTTACAGTGGGTACGGAAATTATTCAGACCCCCTTAAATTTTTCACTCTTTGTTATATTGCAGCCATTTGCTAAAATCATTTAAGTTCATTTTTTTCCTCATTAATGTACACACAGCACCCCATATTGACAGAAAAACAGAGAATTGTTGACATTTTTGCAGATTTATTAAAAAAGAAAAACTGAAATATCACATGGTCCTAAGTATTCAGACCCTTTGCTCAGTATTTAGTAGAAGCACCCTTTTGATTTAATACAGCCATGAGTCTTTTTGGGAAAGATGCAACAAGTTTTTCACACCTGGATTTGGGGATCCTCTGCCATTCCTCCTTGCAGATCCTCTCCAGTTCTGTCAGGTTGGATGGTAAACGTTGGTGGACAGCCATTTTTAGGTCTCTCCAGAGATGCTCAATTGGGTTTAAGTCAGGGCTCTGACTGGGCCATTCAAGAACAGTCACGGAGTTGTTGTGAAGCCACTCCTTCGTTATTTTAGCTGTGTGCTTAGGGTCATTGTCTTGTTGGAAGGTAAACCTTCGGCCCAGTCTGAGGTCCTGAGCACTCTGGAGAAGGTTTTCGTCCAGGATATCCCTGTACTTGGCAGCATTCATCTTTCCCTCGATTGCAACCAGTCGTCCTGTCCCTGCAGCTGAAAAACACCCCCACAGCATGATGCTGCCACCACCATGCTTCACTGTTGGGACGGTAATGGACAGGTGATGAGCAGTGCCTGGTTTTCTCCACACATACCGCTTAGAATTAAGGCCAAAAAGTTCTATCTTGGTCTCATCAGACCAGAGAATCCTTCAGGTGTTTTTTAGCAAACTCCATGCGGGCTTTCATGTGTCTTGCACTGAGGAGAGGCTTCCGTCGGGCCACTCTGCCATAAAGCCCCGACTGGTGGAGGGCTGCAGTGATGGTTGACTTTCTACAACTTTCTCCCATCTCCCGAATGCATCTCTGGAGCTCAGCCACAGTGATCTTTGGGTTCTTCTTTACCTCTCTCACCAAGGCTCTTCTCCCCCGATAGCTCAGTTTGGCCGGACGGCCAGCTCTAGGAAGGGTTCTGGTCGTCCCAAACGTCTTCCATTTAAGGATTATGGAGGCCACTGTGCTCTTAGGAACCTTAAGTGCAGCAGAATTTTTTTTGTAACCTTGGCCAGATCTGTGCCATGCCACAATTCTGTCTCTGAGCTCTTCAGGCAGTTCCTTTGACCTCATGATTCTCATTTGCTCTGACATGCATTGTGAGCTGTAAAGTCTTATATAGACAGGTGTGTGGCTTTCCTAATCAAGTCCAATCAGTATAATCAAACACAGCTGGACTCAAATGAAGGTGTAGAACCATCTCAAGGATGATCAGAAGAAATGGACAGCACCTGAGTTAAATATATGAGAGTCACAGCAAAGGGTCTGAATACTTAGGACCATGTGATATTTCAGTTTTTCTTTTTTTTTTTTTTTGTTATCAACAATTTTTTATTTTAATTTTTTTACAAACAACACAACATAATATCCAAAATAAAACAAAACAAAACAGCAGACACATACTCAACATCTAAAAGTTCAATCAAAAGGGAGGGAGAGAGGGAAGGACAACAAGAACACAAAAGTCACTCCTTTAAATAATCACGTACATTCAGTAAAAAACACTGCCAAGCCTCAATGGTTGAAGGCCTGGCCCCACCGACTCGCGCCGTTGTACACTCACATGAGACAATTTGCAGGAGGCTACGGATCCAATATGCCTCTCTACACATGTGTGGTGTAAACCAGTTCTGAATTATTGTCTTCTTCACAGCTGTAAAACCAGCAAACAACATTCTCTTTTGCATTGAACTAATACAGAGATCAGAATCATCATTAAGAAGACATAAACTTGGGTTAACAGACCAATCAATTCTCAGTAATGATGACAAAACCAGGTTTACATGTGTCCATAGACTGATGACGACAGGACACTCCCAAAACATGTGCAGAAAAGTGCCTGATGATGTAGTGTTACATATATGGCAGTTCAAATTTGACTGCAGTTTCATTTTAAATCTTTTGTAAGGAGTTATGTATGCTCTATGAATGACTTTGAAGTGAATAAAACGATGAGCCAGATTTTTAGATGTTAAACTGAGATTAGACCACACTCTCTCCCAGTCGACAGATAAATTAAAATCAGATAATTCCCTATTCCAAATAGTTTTAATAGAAAGAGGTTTTGTAATACAATCAATAATTTTATTATATATTAAGGAAACAGATGGCCGACCAGCAGATGGTGCAATCCAGTCCCGCATAGGATGAGAGGAAATGGAAGAAGACCAAGGAACGCCATACGCTTTGAGAGCAGAACGTAATTGAAGAAAAACAAAATATGCAGATGCTGGTAGACAAAATTTGGCTCTCAATGCCTGAAATGAACAGAGGCCCTGGTTATCATACATATCACCGCACGTGTTCACACCTAAAGAGGACCAAGAGGGTTGGACAAATGGACGATTTCCACATACAAAGTTCAAATTGTGCCATAAAGGTGTACTGTTACAGAATTTGAAGGGTCCACCTATCCGACGTTCAACCGTTTTCCAGATTTTAATAGAGTTAGCCACAACCGGACCAAATTTATAATTATCCCCTTTTTTTCCTGTGCCAGTAAATAAAATATCTTGAAGTCTATTTGGTTTAACCTTGTCAGCTTCAATCACCCTCCATGAAACTGTAGATTGAGGATCAACCCAATTATGAAGGGCCTTAAGCTGGAACGACCAATAATATAATTCAAAATTTGGTACAGCCAGTCCTCCTGCGCTATTAGGATGTTGTAATGTGGTAAGTTTAATTCTGGGACATTTATCATTCCAGATAAACTTAGAAATTATGGAGTTGATCTCCTTAAAGTAACCTGGAGGGGGAAAAAGTGGTAGCATAGAGAAAAAAAAATTAAATCGAGGTAACAAATTCATCTTAACAGTGGAGATTCTTCCTTGGAGAGAGATTTTAAGAATCTTCTATCTTTGAATGTCATTTTTGACCTTAACGAAAATGTTATTAAAATTGTCTCTGGCAATCTTATGAATGTTTTTATATATGGTAATGCCCAAATAGATGAAAGATTTCTTAATAGGGATAAATGAGGGAATAGAAAAATTAACCTTAACATTGTTAATTGGCAGTAAAGCAGATTTGCTCCAATTTATTTTATATCCTGATAGGCTACTAAAATTATCAAATTCCTTAATTACACTAGAGACTGAAACATCAAAGTGGTCTAAATATAGAATAATATCATCAGCGTATAATGAAATACAATGATTATGGTCATGAATCTTAATCGATACTTCAGATTTCCTGATGGCTTGTGCTAAGGGTTCGAGAGATAGACAAAACAATAAGGGGGAAAGTGGACACCCCTGTCTCGTTCCCCGCTGTAAAGGGAATGAGGGGGAAATAATATTACCAGTTATGACTGATGCTGCAGGTGAGTGGTACAATGTCTTAATCATAGAAACGAAGTGTTCACCGAAGCCGAAACATTGCAGAACTGCCCACATATAATTCCACTGTAGCCTGTCAAAGGCTTTTTCTGCATCAAGTGAAAAGACCCCACAAGGTGTTGGGTGGGAGTCCGCAAAGTCAAGAAAATTAAGGAGTCGACGCATATTGTCAGATGCATTGCGCCCCTTGATGAAACCAGTTTGGTCCTCCTTGATCAGACTGTGAATTACCTTCTCCAAACGAGAAGCAAAAACTTTAGCATAGATTTTTAGATCACATGGGATAAGCGAAATCGGTCTGTAGCTGGAACAATCTAATGGATCTTTCCCTTTTTTAAGAAGTAATGAAATCAGTGATGTTTTTGATCTCTATGAAATGCCCCATGTTCAATTGCAAAATTAAATGAGTTAAGCATAAGTATCCCTACCAAATCCCAAATTTCTAAATATAATTCAGGGGGAGACCATCTAGACCCGGCGATTTGCCCTTTTGAAGGCTTTTTAGAGAGACGTGAAGTTCCTCCAAACTTAATGGGGCCTCCAAAGATTCTTTATCCATCTGTGAGATCCGAGGCAGTTCCAATTTATCTAAATACTGCCTACAAATTGGTTCATCAAAATCTGTTTCGGCTTTATACAGATTTGTGTAAAAACCTTTAAATATGTCATTAATTGCCACAGGGTTCGTAGTGACCTGATCATCCGATGATTTTATTGCGCTAATATATGCCTTAGAATCGCATTCTTTCAACCTAAGGGCCAATAAATGACTAGGTCTCTCTGATTCAAAATAATATTTTTGTCTAGTCCTATGTAAAATAAATTCTGCCTTTGAGTGTGAAAGTAAATCATATTCTTCTTTTAAAGAGGACAGCTGTGTAGCCTGTTGCTCAGTAAAATGTTGTTTTTGTAGGTTTTGTAATGATTGGATTTTATTTTCTAATTGTGTAAACTGGTGAGTTCTCGCTTTGGCAAGAGTAGAAGAGAAAGATATACAGAAACCTCGTATAGCACACTTAGTTGTTTCCCACAGTATTTGAGGATCCACATCAGAGGGCATATTAATTTCAAGAAAGTCCTTAATATATTCTTTTAGAGAGGTAATAAAAGTCTGATTACTTAATAATGATATGTTAAAGCACCATCTAGGGGACTTGGCTTTGACATCGGAAAGAGGCACTGCACAACATAGCAGAATGATTATTTAATAAAATTGGTAATATAGATATAGAGGAATTAGATGAAATTAAAGATGGGCTGAGAAATATGTAGTCTATCCTAGAGAAAGTCTTGTGTCTATTAGGAAAAAAAAGTGAAGTCCTTAGCTTTAGTGTTCTGAATTCTCCATAAATCGATTAAGTTGAGCTCAGTGATAAATTTATTCAATAATTTAGAGGATGGATTGGCTGTTGTATCAGATTGAGACTTATCTAAAGCAGGATTTATGACAGCATTAAAATCACCACCCACCACTAGAGGGCAATCAATCTCCTCAAGTAAAGTTTTGGAAATCTGTGTAAGGAATGCACTGTCTGTCTCATTCGGACCATAAATAGAGACCAATGCTAACCTATTATTATATATTTTGCATCGAATAAAAACAAATCTACCCTTCTCATCACTACCAAGGTGTTCAATTGTTAAATTTAACTTCCTGTTAACAAGGATAAGCACCCCCTTAGTTTTATTTTGAGCGCAGGAAAAAGCTATTAATTTGTAATACTTATTCTGGAAACGTGCCACGTCAGATTGTTTTAAATGTGTCTCTTGTATTAAGGCACAGGAGATAGATTTACGGTGTAAATATTCTAATACACGGGTTCTTTTAACAGCAGAATTTAAACCATTCACATTCAGTGATAAAATATTTAAAGTATGCCTTGAATATTCATAATCCCAAGATTGTACACAATAAATGCAAAAAACAAAAAAAACAAAAAACAGAAGCACTTCCATTCCGTAAATAATCCGTAAACACTGATGTGCATTTTAGATACCAAACCTCCTATATGAAAAATCCCTTTAGAAATAATGTAAAATAGATAAAAGTATAAATATCTACTGTAAAAAACAAAAACAACATAAAAATGTGAACAACCGACAACCATAAACAAAGAACAACTCAGACCGCACATTACCGAGAACATAGGTCTGACTGAGCAACAAAAAAAACAGTGATAGGTTGTGACCGATCCACCCTAACGCAAGACATGTCTCCCGAAAGGCTCACACAGCCAAAAAAAAAATATATATATATATTTTTTAGTAATTAAACCTACTCTCCATTAGTCCCCTCCAAAACAGAAAAATGGAGTGTCAGTCTTACCAGCAAAGAGATCGTTGTACCGGATAAATAAGGACAATATCCCAGTATAAGAGAAGAAAACACAAACAATAGGTTTAGCAAGCATCCATGGCCATCCTGCCGAAGAGCTGCGGCATAGGACTTCTGCTGAGACATGGAACTGATAAAATCCTCCGCTTTCTGAGGGGAATCGAAGCTTCTCTGTTCTCCTTTGTGCCGTAGCTTAATCACCGCTGGATAGATGAGGAAGAGCTGGAGACCAAGTGCAGTCATCTTCTTCAAAACCGGACCAAATGCCTTTCTCCTGATCGCTGTAGCCGGACTAAAGTCAGGAAAAAACAGCAGTGTGACATTGTTCTGTGCGCACTTCACCGGATACGCCTGCCGAGCACCTTTCAGGATATCTGATCTGTCATGCCATCTCAGTACACGGAAGATGAGAGTGCGCGGCCGATCGGAGCCCCTCCCTCCGTCATACACGCGATGCGCCCGATCAATCTCAATGTCACGGCCCCTCAAGGAAGGAATCCACTTGGAAAGATTAGCTCGGAGGAAACTAGCTGCATCTGGACCTTCCATCCCTTCTGGGAGTCCCACCAGTCTTACATTGTTCCGCCTGCACCTGTCCTCCATATCTGTCACCTTCTTAGTGAGTCGCTCCAGCTGATCCTCCAAGTCCGTGACTGTTCTCTTATCTTCCCGCGCCGCTGCCCGAACAGAACCAACGCGGCCACGTGTCCGCTTCGTCTGGGTAACCATAGCCTCAAACTCCTCTCCTAGCTCTTCAACAGACCCACTGGTCGCCAGTATGTCCTCACGCAGTTCGCGCAATGCTGGAATCAGCACAGAGTCCATCGCATCTCTTACTGCCAAGTTCACAACCGAATTCAAAGTGCTTTGGTGTTCTTTAAATGCTAGTTCAATGCGGCTAGCAATAGCACTGTCCAGCTCTTCACTGGAGATGGCTGAATCTCTGAATTTTTTCTTCATTGGCGATTGCTCAATCTCCCTTTTCCGATCTCCTTTGTCTGCCTTAGTACTCATGATGGGTCTAATGCAGAGTGGTTCAAATTTCACTGACAGGATCGCAAAATATTTGGCAAAGTGAGCGGAGCGAAAAACTAAGCCCGCATCACCGTCGAGGGGTCACGTGATCCTCTAGTTTTTCTTTTTTAATAAATCTGCAAAAATGTCAACAATTCTGTGTTTTTCTGTCAATATGGGGTGCTGTGTGTACATTAATGAGGAAAAAAAAAGAACTTAAATGATTTTAGCAAATGGCTGCAATATAACAAAGAGTGAAAAATTTAAGGGGTCTGAATACTTTCCGTACCCACTGTATATTCCCGTACAGTTCCCTGAGTGCCTGGTCTGTGTTGGCTTGAGGGGGAATGTAAACAGCCGTGATTATGATCGCTGTAAATTCCCTCGGTAGCCAGAATGGTCGACACAGAAGCATATGAAATTCCAGATCAGGGGAGCAGAAGGATTTAATAGAGTGTAGGTTCCTTTCATCACACCACGAGTTGTTGATATAGAAACAAATGCTCTTTCGTTCTGTCCGAGCGATACACAGAGAAGCCCGTGAGCTCGATGGCTGAGTCTGGAACCATTGCAGACATCCAGGTTTCTGTGAGGCAAATAACGCAGCAGTCCCTTGTTTCTCGTTGGTATGAGATGCGCGCACGCAGTTCACAGAGTTTGTTATCCAGTGACTGAACGTTAGCCAGCAAAATGGTTGGGAGAGGAGGTCGAAAGGCACGGCGTCTCAGTCTGACGAGAACGCCAGCTCTCTTCTCTCTTTTCCGGCCATGTTTCTTTCGTCGTGGTCGTGCGTTCCAGACAAAGGGCTCTGATGCCGTGTCTGTAAACAATCCACCGGTGTTCAGGAACTCAAAGTCCGGTTTGCGTTGCGCGATGGAAGAACCGATGTTTAAAAGCGTGTCTCTATCGTAGACAGTTATACTAACAACATCTAACATGTAAAACAACAAAAAAACAAACAAAACATACGAAAACCTGCAGAGTTTTCTCGGAGCTCGCAACACGGCTGCCATCCTCGGCGCCATCTTTTTTACATCAAGCAACCATTAATTTTAATATCAACTGACCAAAAATCATGATTCATCAACAGGGTCATATATCAACTTGATTTGTGAATCGACCACAGGGTGGCACCGTAATGGCTCAATATACAGGTGCATCTCAATAAATTAGAATGTCCTGAAAAAGTTCATTTTTTCTTGTAAGTTATTTCAAAAAGTGAAACTTTCATATATTTTAGATTCATTGCATGTAAAGTAAAACATTTCAAAAGTATTTTTGTTTTAATTTTGATGATTAGAGCTTACAGCTCATGAAAGTCAAAAATAAGTATCTCAAAATATTTGAATATTTACATTTGAGTTTCAATTAATGACCATCCCTACAGTATAAATTCTGGGTATCTCTTGTTCTTTGAAACCACGATAATGGGGGAGACTGCTGACTTGGCAATGATCCAGAAGACGAACATTGACGCCCTCCACAAAGAGGGTAAGTCACAGAGGGTCATTACTGAAAGGTGTGGCTGTTTACAGAGTGCTGTATCAAAGCATATTAAATGCAAAGTTGACTGGAAGGAAAAAAATTTTGTAGGAAAAGGTGCACAAGCAACAGGGATGACCGCAAGCTTGAGAATACAGTCAAGCAAAGCTGATTCAAACACTTGGGAGAGCTTCACAAGGAGTGGACTGAAACTGGAGTCAGTGCATCAAGAGTCGCCACGCTCAGACGTCTTCAGGAAAAGTGCTACCAAGCCACTTCTGAACCAGAGACAACGTCAGACGCATCTTACCTGGGCTGTGGAGAAAAATAACTGGACTGTTGCTCAGTGGTCCAAAGTCCTCTTTTCAGATGAAAGTAAATTTTGCATTTCATTTGGAAATCAAGGTCCCAGAGTCTGGAGGAAGAGTGGAGAGGCACAGAATCCATGTTGCTTGAAGTCCAGTGTGAAGTTTCCACAGTCAGTGATGATTTGGGCTGCCATGTCATTTGCTGGTGTTGGTCCACTGTGTTTTCTGAAGTCCACAGTCAACGCAGCCATCTACCAGGAAATTTTTGAGCACTTCATGCTTCCTTCTGCTGACAAGCTTTATGGAGATGCTGATTTAATTTTCCAGCAGGACTTGGCACCTGCCCACACTGCCAAAGGTACCAAAAGCTAATTCAATGACCATGGTGTTGCTGTGCTTGATTGGCCAGCAAACTCGCCTGACCTGAACCCCATAAAGAATCTATGGGGTAATGTCAAGAGGAAGATGAGAGACACCAAACCCAACAATGCAGATGACTTGAAGGCCACTGTCAAAGAAACCTGGGCTTCCATACCACCTCAGCAGTGCCACAAACTGATCACCTCCATGCCACGCCGAATTGAGGCAGTAATTAAAGCAAAAGGAGCCCCTACCAAGTATTGAGTACATATACAGTAAATGAACATACTTTCCAGAAGTCCCTTTCCTCCTTTGCCTCTTCCAGACATTACTGCAATCGATCGAGTGTTAGCCTTATGACTGATCTGCACAAACTGCAGCAGTCACTTACAGGACCTGTTTGAAACATATTAAGGCGGAGCTATGCAATGTCACACTGGACTGGAATGCATCATGTGTTGCCAATTTAGCAATTTTGTTGCTAAATTTAGCAACTTTTCAGGCTACTCTAGCAACTTTTTCTTCAGAAAGCACCTAGCAACAAATTTAGCTATTTTTAAAATTGATTTGGCAACTTTTAGCAACTGTGACTTAAATGATAAAAGGCACACATTTCCCTCTAAATTACGGTACACATATCACGTGAATTGAGTTGCTAGTTGCAATTGTTCAATATAATTGTTCATGATAACACTGTTAACACTGTCTGTTGATCATAAAAAAAAAATGTGTAGAAAAATGGAAAAGATACTGGTAATTTTCTGCCAGGACATCATCTATTAACAGGTTCAGGTAAAAAAAAAAAAATCAATGCAGAAAATTCCTTGAAATGACCAGTACATGTTGCCCTATTTTACAGACTTTTCTTAAAGTGTAGCAAGCAAACTAACTACCAATACAACTGCTTAAAAGTACAATTGTTCAGAATGTGTAGTTTTAGATAATAAGATAATACATAAAATGTAATTGTTCAAAAAATTGTAAATGTTCAACAATTCAATATTGTATTTAAAAATAAATATATTATATTATTTATCTTTTAATATTATTATATTTATTTTTAAATTTACTAACAAATGTAAATTACCATTTCAAATCATATCCATTATCATATTTTTTGCTGAGATTTGAGTGATCTGGTTGTGTATTCTATGCAGTTTTGCGTAATGCGTTGTGATTGCAAGATATCATCACACAATGACATCAATATGTCATTTAGCAACTTTTTAGCAACATATTGTCCTGCCTTAAGCAACTTTCCCTGAAAATTAGTTGGCAACACTGTAACTCGAGACCCAGTGTCACAGGCTATGTTCGAGATGGCACACTTGCTTACTGCTTAGTATTTTTTTTTTTTTTTTAAGAATAGCATGTGAAACAGTATACAATAATCAGCAAATAATGTTCCATCCAGTGTATACAGTGTTGTCACATGACAAATACTGAACATTAATTCAGCACAGCTGTGGAGGCTGTTACCTTACTAATGATTTTTTTTATTATTATTTCCACTTTTCAAATATTTCCTTTATTTAAAAAAAAAAAAAAATAATAATACTTTCCGATCTGATATGTAATGGGAAAAGGAGAAGAACGAGTTTCTTTTTAGAGCTGCTTTACCACGGAATTAAATTCTGTTTGCATTATTGAAATATTACTTTTAATTAAATATTATGTTATTATATATATATATATATATATATATATAAACTGCAATATTATTGTTATTTGATATCTTTGAAACAATCTGTACTGTATAAAACGCTATATAGATAAAGGTGACATCATTAAACACCATTTTGCTGTAGAGCTTAAGGTATAATTTATGTCCTCAACAATATTGTTTTTACATACACAGAAATAGTTTGCAGTTTACAGTAACATGTCTATATGTACATATAAAAGTGCTGCATTTATAATACAACCTGAATTCTGGAAATGTTGGGACATTTTTTTTTTTTTTTTGAATAAAATGAAAACTAAAGGAGTTTCAAATCACATGAGCCAATATTTTATTCACAGTAGAACATAGATAACATAACACATGTTTAAACTGAGAAATTTAAAAATGTTATGCACAAAATTAGCTCATTTCAAATGTGATGCCTGCTACAGGTCTCAAAATAGTTGGGACGGGGGCATGTTTACCATGGTGTAGCACCTCCTCTTCTTTTCAAAACAGTTTGAAGACGTCTGGGCATCGAGGTTATGAGTTTCTGGAGTTTTGGTTTTGGAATTTGGTCCCATTCTTGCCTGATATAGGTTTCCAGCTGCTGAAGAGTTTGTGGTCGTCTTTGACGTATTTTTAATTTAGTGATGCACCAAATGAACATTTGGTGCATTTGGTGCATCACTAAATTAAAAATACGTCAAAGACGACCACAAAATCTTCAGCAGCTGGAAACCTATAGGTGAAAGATCTGGACTGCAGGCAGGCCAATTCAGCACACGGACTCTTCTACTACGAAGCCATGCTGTTGTAATAGCTGCAGTATGTGGTTTTGCATTGTCCTGCTGAAATACACAAAGCCTTCCCTGAAATAGACGCCGTCTGGAGGGGAGCATATGTTGCTCTAAAACCTTTATATTCCTTTCAGCATTCATAGTGCCTTCCAAAATATGCAAGCTGCCCATACTGTACACTCTAAAACATCCTGGGTTATTGTTTTAAACCAAATGCTGGGTTGAGCCGTTTGGGTAATTTTTGTGGGTTATTTTGTTAGGGTAGTTTTTTGTGTTACCCAGCTCCTGGGTCAAATGTAACAACCCTATGTTTGGGTAGTTTTCAGTGTTACCCAGCTCCAGGGTCAGACATAACAACCCAATATTTGAGTAGTTTTTGTGTTACTCAGATCCTGGGTCAGATGAATTGATGCATTTCTTCGGTAAAATACTGGTTTGTGTACATTTTATTGTATCTATAAAATCGTTACTGTGTTGTATATCGTTCAATTTTATGCAAAACAACATACAGGTGCGTGGTGTGAATCACCTAAACGAGTGTCGCTCACGCCGGTCTTATCGTGTGATGAAAAAGACTCATGCTTTGCATAAAATAAACTATTTTATTCATAAAGATACAGAATACAAATACTTTGGATGTCAAAATATTTCCTCAGAGCTGTTTACTGTTTATTTTTGGGTAGGTTATGAAGGCAGTCGCAGTATATTTTGGCGATGAGTGAAACGCAGGGCGGCAGTCTCAGCCATGAGCAGTTCCCCACCGAACACAACTCCAGCTCAGGCATGAGGACCAGCGCCTTTACAGTGGAAACAGAATTACAAAGAGTGATCGATTACAAGTGAATTACTTCTGTTTAATGTTTAATTTTTACTTCTAATGTTTGTTTAACGAGTTGAAATAGGCAATAGGCTATGTATAGCCTACATAAAAATTATATAAACAATGCTGTAAATGATAAATAAAATAAAATAAAGGAAGTTATTATGCAAACCGGTGGTTGTGGAGTATTTTACAAAAGTTTTGAGGATTTAAGTTAATCTGTAAACATTATTTCATGTATAAAGTAAAAAAAATAAGCTAGTATTATAATAAAAATGAATCAACCCATTAGCTGGGTTAAATAAACCCATTATGATGGGTTAAATAGACAACCCAATTTGCTGGGTAAAATTAACACCAAATGTGTTCTGTCCTATATTTACCCAGCCCTTGGGTTAAAAACAACCCAAACCCAAAATTTTTAACCCAGTGTTTTTTTAGAGTGTATGCACTTACGCACCCCCATACCATCAGAGATGCTGGCTTTTGAACTGAACGCTGATAACACGCTGGAAGGTCTCCCTCCTCTTTAGCCCGGCGGACATGGCGTCCGTGATTTCCAACAAGAATGTCAAATTTGGACTCATCTGACCATAGAAAACTTTTCCACTTTGAAACAGTCCATTTTAAATGAGCCTTGGCCCACAGGACATGACGGCGCTTCTGGACCATGTTCACATATCAAGGTTCAAGGTTCAAGGTTCTTTATTATTTGTCACATACACAATCATACAGGGTATAATCAGTAGTGAAATGTAGGTCAGGACAGGTCCGCTCAATGGACAGTGCAAAAAAATAAAAAATAAAAAATGAAACATAACACAAGAGAATATATATAAATATAGGTAAGAGTAAGATAGAAAAAGTAAGAAAAAAATAAAAAAATAAATAAAATAAAAAATAAAATAAGGAGTAAATGTGCAATGAAATAAAATCAAATGTGCAATACAGTCTACTGTGGATCTAATAAATATTAATATAAACAGGGATGTGCAAGAGGAATGTGCAAAACAGGTTGTACCGGGTATGTACACATAGCAGCAATGCGGATGATGGAGAATAATGAATGTTTTTACAGTTTATTAAATTGAGTCCTATAGATGTTATGAGACTGAGTTCCCTTTTATGGCTTCCCTTTTGCATCATAGAGCTTTAAGTTGGCATCTGCAGATGGCATGACAGATTGTGTTTACCGACAGTGGTTTCTGGAAGTATTCCTGGGCCCATTTAGTAATGTCAATGACAGAATCATGCCGATGAGTGATGCAGTATCGTCTGAGGGCCTGAAGACCACAGGCATCCAACAAAGGTATTCGGCCTTGTCCCTTACGCACAGAGATTTCTCCAGTTTCTCTGAATCTTTTGATGATGTTATGCACTGTAGATGATGAGATTTGCAAAGCCTTTGTAATTTTGAGATTTCAGCAAATGTAGTTGGTAATCTGAGAAATTCATGCATACTGAAAATTCACATACTATACACAGTATACACATTCCATACTGCAATATAGTAGGAGTTGTATAGTATGCCATTCCAAACACAGCTTCTGTGATTTCAGTGTACTTGAGTTATATTTAGCAGATTCTCGCAAATATAGTAGGTCATCTGGGGATTCCCTTGCCCTGTCCAAATACCCATTGCGGTCTTGGCCACTTGAGAGTGCATGCATGCGACAAGAAGTGAGTGTGCAAGACTGTTTGGACAGGGCACATGTATATAGAAATGTTGTATACAGTATACGTACCGGATACTGCAGAAATAGTAAGAGTAGAATGATAGTATGACATTTCGAACAAAGCAACTGTCACATCCATATTGTTTTTAAGATATGAACATTTTTGTCCATGGACGCACTGAATTGATCATACATTACAATAAATGCTTGTATAACAGTTTCTATCCATCAAAGACTCTTCTGCAACATCAGCCGTTCAGTCCTTAGACCACTTCTCCAGGTTTTAATTGGTGGTGTTTATTTGTGATGCACTTCTGGTCTCAAAAGAATAATCGACTGATGAAAAATTGCTGCTGTCTGGTTGTTTTTTTAAACCAAAATTGCATTTGTAAATGTGCAAATTACAACACAAGGTTTTGTGAGCACCAAAGCACCATATGCAACAAAGCTATTTTTTTTTTCTTAGGGCAAAGATACAATAAAAGTAAATCTAATGATACACACAGGTGTGGAAGCCAGGTCAAACATCCGTGTTTTGAAAAAGTTCCGTATTTTCTACTGCACCATTGGCATGTCACACTGGTGGACAGACACATTGAGGCTGTAAATGTTGTAAATGAAAAACATTTTATAAAGCGACGCTAACCTATATATATATATAAACCTACCTTAACCAGTTTAATCCCAAATTTTTCCCAGGCATGAAAATACCCAAATGGTGTGGCAATAGTAACCCTTTGAAATATTCAATAACTTTATTTATTTTTTAATTGTCTGATCATGTCTGAATCCAGCTCAATGACAGAAAAGATAAAATAAAAAAACAACTAATTTCTTACAGAGAAAGAAAGAAGTGAACAGAAGCTTCATTCTAGAAGCATCAAATATATCACAGCAGCTCTTTAAATGCTACAGCGGCAGTTACCTTTGATTGGCCAATGCGATTATCATGTGACCAATGGTTTTCAAACAAGCGGCGGCACTAACCTTTCCCGCTCAAGCATCCAATCGGTTTCCCGTTACATGCCGAAAGTAACTGTGCATTCACACCGCAGGCGGCGAGGGCGTCAAAGTGGCCGGAAGTCATTCATTTTCAATGTGAGCCGGTGGCGAGCTCCGGCGAGAGCGGCGCGGCGAGTTTTGGACGGTGAGAGCGTCGAGGAGAGTTGAAATCAAGTCAACTTCATGGTAATGAGCTATGACGCGGTTCGGCGGCAACCAATCGGAATGTAGAAGTCCTCCGCTTGAGAGGGTTCCAGAGAACACAGTCCTGTAAACTTTGGTTCCGACCACATTAGTTCCCAAGCATTTTAGCGCTAGAACGCTTTGTTTTTTTCAGCGGGAATGCTATTAATTTCCTCAAAACAACATAGTTGACCAATTACATTAAGACACTTCAACCAGGACAGTTTGGAATGTAGGCTGTGCACAAATTAACGTTAATGTTAATTAAAGACCTAGGCTAGTAAACGTCTCCTATAAACTGCATGTTGAAATTAGACTAGCACTTAACCAACAAAAAACACACCGCACAAATGGCATTCAATGGTTTATTTCGTTAGCAAACATGTAACTATAATTGTTGTAACTATAAAGCTCTTTAGATTGATACATTTCTTACTTTCACAATTAAAATATTTAATGAGGTTAACTTATACCCTACTTGTGGTCAGTCTGCACAAGATAAATATGCTTGTTTCCTTTTCGGCTCCTTTAAATACAAGACCAAGCGTGCGATCGTCAGAGCGTCAACGAATCTTTCTACAGCGTCGTTGGCAGGGCGGCCAGAGCGAATTTTGACGCTCTCGCCGGCGGCGGTGTGAACGCAGTTTTATTTATTATTAGTGCTTCAGTCAGATTTTTTTTTGTTTTGTCCCCAATCTGAATTTTTGGAGATTTATTTTTTGAAGAATATTGCTAAGAATGTACTACAATTGCATTAATGTTCAAAGCGTTGTTATAAAAAGAATACATGCAGCAGTTTTCAGCTTCTAAATACAATCGCCCTTTTAAAAGAGAAAGTAGGTGGCTCTGAAAAGAGCCTTTGGAGTTTTCAATAATTAGACTGCTGTAGTTTATTAGGGGTGGGCGGATCGATCCAAATATCGATAGTATCGATACCAACGTTGGTATTGGTATCGGATCGATACTAGCCTGATAAGATCGATACTTTCGGTTATTTTTTTCTCCTATACACTTAATACATTGCTTAATACATTTATCAAAGTGTAGACATGTCTGTGGGCGTATATTCCGCTCTTTTCACATCTTGTATGCAAACATTGCTGCTCCTCCCCTGCTACGCTGTTTTGTTAGGCGCGTTCGACTTGAAGCAGCGCTTGCAGAATGATCACCGTATGACATCAAAGTACCGCGAGAGCTATAAGAAAGCAGTCGGATCCTATGCATTCAAATCGCTCTCGCAGTACTTTGATGTCATACGGTGATCATTCTGCACAGCGCCGCTTCAAGTCGAACGCGCCTCTTGTCATGCCATCACGTGACTCAGCGGCTCCAAGTGCAAGCGGATACTTTTGCCTACAGTGAGAGATGGAACAGTAGAACTCCGAGCTACAAAAGAAATGAAAAGGGGAGGAAGGAAATCCTTCACATAGTGCATATTGTATATAACTGTATACCGAATTTGTCCTTTTTATGCAGTATCACTGTAAGGTGTATACCGAGTTTGGCCTTTGAATATTATTTCTTCATGCATTAAGCCACTTTAAATGTTTTCATTATAATGGTTTTCTATGGGAGTAAAATGCTTAACATGTAATTTAGCATGTTTTCATATACAGGTGCTGGTCATATAATTAGAATATCATCAAAAAGTTGATTTATTTCACTAATTCCATTCAAAAAGTGAAACTTGTATAATGTATACATTCATTCCACACAGACTGATATATTTCAAGTGTTTATTTCTTTTAATTTTGATGATTATAACTGACAACTAATGAAAACCCCAAATTCAGTATCTCAGAAAATTAGAATATTACTTAAGATCAATACAAAGAAAGGATTTTTAGAAATCTTGGCCAACTGAAAAGTATGAGCATGTACAGCACTCAATACTTAGTTGGGGCTCCTTTTGCCTGAATTACTGCAGCAATGCGGCGTGGCATGGAGTCGATCAGTCTGTGGCACTGCTCAGGTGTTATGAGAGCCCAGGTTGCTCTGATAGTGGCCTTCAGCTCTTCTGCATTGTTGGGTCTGGCATATCGCATCTTCCTCTTCACAATACCCCATAGATTTTCTATGGGGTTAAGGTCAGGCGAGTTTGCTGGCCAATTAAGAACAGGGATACCATGGTCCTTAAACCAGGTACTGGTAGCTTTGGCACTGTGTGCAGGTGCCAAGTCCTGTTGGAAAATGAAATCTGCATCTCCATAAAGTTGGTCAGCAGCAGGAAGCATGAAGTGCTCTAAAACTTCCTGGTATACGGCTGTGTTGACCTTGGACCTCAGAAAACACAGTGGACCAACACCAGCAGATGACATGGCACCCCAAACCATCACTGACTGTGGAAACTTTATACTGGACCTCAAGCAACGTGGATTCTGTGCCTCTCCTCTCTTCCTCCAGACTCTGGGACCCTGATTTCCAAAGGAAATGCAAAATTTACTTTCATCAGAGAACATAACTTTGGACCACTCAGCAGCAGTCCAGTCCTTTTTGTCTTTAGCCCAGGCGAGACGCTTCTGACGCCGTCTGTTGTTCAAGAGTGGCTTGACACAAGGAATGCGACAGCTGAAACCCATGTCTTGCATACGTCTGTGCGTAGTGGTTCTTGAAGCACTGACTCCAGCTGCAGTCCACTCTTTGTGAATCTCCCCCACATTTTTGAATGGGTTTTGTTTCACAATCCTCTCCAGGGTGCGGTTATTCCTATTGCTTGTACACTTTTTTCTACCACATCTTTTCCTTCCCTTCGCCTCTCTATTAATGTGCTTGGACACAGAGCTCTGTGAACAGCCAGCCTCTTTTGCAATGACCTTTTGTGTCTTGCCCTCCTTGTGCAAGGTGTCAATGGTCGTCTTTTGGACAACTGTCAAGTCAGCAGTCTTCCCCATGATTGTGTAGCCTACAGAACTAGACTGAGAGACCATTTAAAGGCCTTTGCATGTGTTTTGAGTTAATTAGCTGATTAGAGTGTGGCACCAGGTGTCTTCAATATTGAACCTTTTCACAATATTCTAATTTTCTGAGATACTGAATTTGGGGTTTTCATTAGTTGTCACTTATAATCATCAAAATTAAAAGAAATAAACACTTGAAATATATCAGTCTGTGTGGAATGAATGTATACATTATACAAGTTTCACTTTTTGAATGGAATTAGTGAAATAAATCAACTTTTTGATGATATTCTAATTATATGACCAGCACCTGTATATTCTGGGCTCAGCTGCTTGCCAAATATTATATAGTATACTGAATTTAGTCTATATTCATTTGGTCTTTATCACTGTCTTCCTCCATTACACCATATTAAATGTTTTTATATTGGTTATCAATGAGAGGAAATGAAATTAAGCATGTTGCATTTAAGCATGTTGCATATTTTAGATATTTTAGTAACACTATCTTAACACATTAAGCCATATTAAGTGTTTATGATTTTCTACGGGAGGTTTAAAAGCGCTTATTGAGAGCTTTGCGTTCATATTCTGCTGTTCTGTGGCCACGGATTTGTGGGTCTTGTCTTTTTCTCTTACAGATGACTTGCAGGACCCTGTATGTTATGATATTAAATTAGTTTTAATCGTTTAACCACCACGTCTTGTCTCCATGACAACACGCATGATTTGTGTGGATTGCAAGTGACATCGCAGGCAGCGAAGAGTGCAAGTAGCAGTTGCAAGCGACTTCGTAATTTAGTTTATTTTTTCTTTGTCTTCACCACCTGGATACTTGTGTAAAATGTTGAGAGGTTCAATTAAAAAAATACTTAAGAAATAAAATAAAATAAAAAAACAAAAAATACTGCAAGTGAAGTCACTTGCGGAAGTGCAGGTGTCCGAGAGTGCAAGTCTGAGAGTGCAAGTGCCAGTGTTGCCAGATTGGGCGGGTGAATTTGATTGTGCGGGTAAATATTGGCTTGGGCGGGTGGACAAAATTTGGGCTGGTTTTTGGTCAGTTTGGCGGTTTTCAAAACATATAAATTGTATAGACTAATTGGTTAACAAACAAGCGCAAGTGTGCATATATAGCCTACTGCATGCATCCAATCAGTCATCACAACGTTACTAAACACACACACACACGCTGCAAAGAGACTGGTGCTGATGTTGACGTCGCGGCAGCACTTTTAGCCAATCACTAGAGATCAGCAGACAGACGTGATGATTCATGAGTGATGGGTTTTTAGCGCGATAACGGATCTGATTTTGAATGTATAACTGTAAGTGATCATAATGCGTAAATATAAGTTCGATGGTAAAGAGTGGAGAGTGTTTTAACTCTCAAAACGTGAATTACACCTGTTGAGGGAGATGACATGAAGGCTATATCACTGCAACTCCGAAATCAGAGCACAGTTAAATTATTTAATCAAAATATTTATATCTATACGATCCTGTCTTTTATATTTTAAACGGTCTAGATTGGATCCTTTAAAGATGCTGTTAGTTTTGACTGTGAAAAATTCTATATTATGTTCAATATGAACTTCACGAAAGACTTCTTTGTGAAATTATAGAGCGACACGAAGGTGAGAGCATTATTGTTGTTAATTTTTTTTATTGTCGGATTGTCATACAGAATGACACAGTTTTTATGGTGTGTGCATGAACGAGTGTGAAATACCTAACTAATTATGTTGCTTATTTTGATCACTTATATTGGGCACTTTTTTGCATTTAAATTCTGACTGTTGACATTGAAAATGATGCATGTGTTTTTCGAGGGTTTCGGTTAATTTCTTGACTGCCGTTTTGACAGTGTCTGCTTGCATATTTTAATCATATTTGGTCGTTCTCTTTAATGTATTTGCCCCGATTTGATCCATAGGAAATTTATCTAGCATTTATTTATATTATTTTTTCGTCATTATTTCGTTATAATGAGTTAAAAATGGCTCTTATCAACCTTGATTTACATTCTATCACATTATTTTGACAGTTAAAGTTTTGTGCGGTTTTTGGGCGGGTTTTTGTGAGCTTTTGGGCTGGAAATCGTCCATCCAATCTGGCAACACTGGCAAGTGCATGTCTGCAGCCAGACCCTATTGGAGAAGATCGGAAAGGAGGACTAAGAAACTCCAACGACATCTGGCAGTGCTACATTTCATTGAGGCTGATAGAAGCACAAAACGGCGTAGACGAAGTCTTCAGGTAACTTAAATGCCATTTATAAAAGCTCTCAGTATGTTCTTTCTCATGCTTAGAAATATAAAAATATCAAATGTTGCAGTTTACATGTGTACACAGGAACGAATAACGTTACTTAATGTTATATTACAAATTCCGAAAAAGTTATGCACTATTAAAAATTCAGACAGTAAGTTATACTGTATACAGTATACTAATTAGTCATTCCTCATGTTATGGATCACATGATTTTGGATCATTTAATTAATCTTGATAATTGAGTATTTATTACTCCCATATGTTTGGTCCTATAATGTACTCGTATGATTTTGTGTAGATATTCACTGGCAATGGAGTTGTTTTAAGATAAAAATGTAGCTCACTAACAATGTACTGAATGTGTTTCAGATGTTGCTACAGGACAGCAGAGGAAAATAAAGTGTCTGATCGTCATTGCTCTACTTTCTTTGAATGGGTCTATTAAGCGGTTTAAAAATTACACTGTATGATATTTGAAACCCCTTTGTCTTCTTGTTAAAACATAACTAACAAAAAGAGCGGGAACTGAAACAAAGGAAAATTATTCATATCTGCTGATGTCGTTCAAACACCGAGCGGTGGGTGGGGCTTTCAATTTACCGCCTGTGATTGGCCCTCGCTCCGCTCGTGATACTTCGAGTTGTCCAATCACATACGAGTTTATGGGTTTGGTCTATGAAAACACGCAATCAGAAGGTTCTATATCTCCTTGAAAATTAGCATAGGCGAGTCAATAAATGTATCTGTCCAGCTCGTTATGTTCATTCATTGATTCGTCAGCATCATCATCATCATGCCTGAACCAGCAAAGTCCGCGCCGAAGAAAGGCTCCAAGAAGGCCGTCACTAAGACCGTCGCTAAAGGAGGAAAGAAGCGCAGAAAGACCAGGAAGGAGAGCTACGCTATCTACATCTACAAGGTGATGAAGCAGGTTCATCCTGACACCGGGATCTCTTCTAAGGCGATGGGGATCATGAACTCTTTCGTCAACGACATCTTCGAGCGCATCGCCGGTGAATCGTCTCGTCTCGCTCACTACAACAAGCGCTCCACCATCACATCGAGAGAGATCCAGACCGCCGTGCGTCTGCTGCTGCCCGGAGAGCTGGCCAAACACGCCGTGTCTGAGGGCACCAAGGCCGTCACCAAGTACACCAGCTCCAAGTAGAGCTCCGCTCCAACTCTCCCGAGACCCAAAGGCTCTTTTAAGAGCCACCCATCTTATCGTTGAAAGAAATATTGTAACTTTCTAGTCAAAGAAATTTTGAAAACCACTTGTTCAACCTCCACATCATCTAGTCACTTGTGCACATCATAAAAAGTTTCTCACTCTTTTGATCAAGTTGCTATTGCTTTGGTACATTCATGCAATTAAGCACATTTGTCTGGTTTCCTACATTATCAGTGGCTATTGCCATGTTGCTCAATATGTATTATATAGTTCTCTGCAATATTCTTACTCCTCAAAACATCAAGTCATTAGTTTATTTTATGTCATTAAATGCTATTTTTTTTATCTAGTTATAAACTGTCAAGCATATTTACACATTTCTATTAGACTTTGTAAATTTGCCATCTAATTTAAAGATAAATTTTCACTAATAAAGAGAATATAGATCAACCAATTATAAAACAGTACTCTGAAATAGCTCAAAGGTGCATTTCATGAATCTCAATTGGAAAGCATATATAGACCGAGGACAACACAAGAGTTACAAAATCTGACTGGACTCTCTACCTTTTATTTTCACCTTTGTGAAATAGAAAATAAAAAGAAATATGGGCACAATGACGTTGTAATGTTTTTTTTGGGTCAGACAAGTAGTAAAAGTGTAACTGAATCCTATCCAGTCTTTTTCAGTCAATATCCCACATACAGTAATATGTAAATTTGAAGAAGAGGAGGAAGAGTACGGAGAGGAAGAGGAACAGGAGAACGACAGCATGGAAGAGAAAGAGGAAGGGCAAGAAGGGTTGTATCAGGCATGCAAGAGGATTATTACAAGCAACACTTATTACCGGTATTTGTAGTGTTGTTTTGAATTTATCTCATCAGTGTGTAAGACTTTGCTGTAGTGTGTGTTTTTGAGGGTTTTTTGTCATGTCTGAGAGCAAAGTTTGTTTTTTCAGCAAGATTGAGTTGTTTTGAGTGGAGAGCTTCATTTTGACCTGAATATAAGAAGTTTGGGAAATTGAGTTAGAAGTTATGGAATCTGCTGGAATAATAAAATGATGGACTGGCCCCCTCAAAGTCTGGACCTCAACCCCATTGAGCAAATTTGTGGCAAGTTGGAAAATATACTGAACAGATCTATTGTACATTCGAAGGAAAGCCTTTGGCTTGAGTTGCAGAAGGCATGGAATAACATTAGTGTTGAAGTTCTCAGGAAATACTTTTTCCTCTGATAATGGAGCTCTATATGTGGAATGAAACGCAGGATTTGTTGAGTGTCCCTGATAATGGGTCATTAATACAAGGCCTTTATTGGCAAATAGGATCAGTCTCTAGGGCCACAATTCTCAAATCAATTTGATCTGAGGAAACAATGATATTCTATTTATTATGAATATACTTCAAAACTTAGGGTGTGCCAAGACATTCCTCTAAATTTATCAGACAAGACTACGGAATATTGTTCATAATCTTGTATCCCAGATAAATAAATGTAATCAGAACAAAACGTCCACTTCCTTTAGTTTTCTAAACGCATGTCTATTAGAAATCATTAAAGTCAAGTCATCGCTCTGCTCAACAGTGAATGAAGAGCAGGAGGAGGGGTTTGTGATTTGGAGGGACGAGCAGTGATTGGTTTTCATCTGTGATCGACTCTAACCAATAGAAGAGGAGCACGCTCTCTTAAAAGCTGATGGTCAAGCTGCCTGCAGTACCATTATTTCTGTTTTATCCTGTAGAAACAAATATTTCATTAATTTCAACATGAGTGGAAGAGGGAAAACCGGCGGTAAGACCAGAGCGAAGGCTAAGACTCGCTCCTCCAGAGCAGGGCTGCAGTTCCCCGTCGGTCGTGTTCACAGACTTCTCCGCAAAGGTAACTACGCCGAGCGCGTCGGTGCTGGTGCTCCGGTTTATCTGGCCGCTGTGCTCGAGTATCTGACGGCTGAGATCCTGGAGTTGGCTGGAAACGCCGCTCGGGACAACAAGAAGACCCGTATCATCCCCCGTCACCTGCAGCTGGCGGTGCGCAACGACGAGGAGCTGAACAAACTCCTGGGCCGAGTGACCATCGCTCAGGGCGGCGTGCTGCCCAACATCCAGGCCGTGCTGCTGCCCAAGAAGACCGAGAAACCCGCCAAAACCAAATAAACCGGTTCAAGTGTGTTTCTGAAACCCAAAGGCTCTTTTTAGAGCCACCCATATTATCTACTAGAGAGCGTTTTTCTGTTAGTCTGTTTTATCAGTAGCGACATACCATATATATACTTTTTTAAAAGAAGAAATAGTTCTCAACCAAATAAATTACAGCTGTTGAGTTTGGATAATTACAAATACTATCAATAGCTGAAGACTGAGCCAAAGAGCAAATTAATATTTCATAATGAATAAATAAAACGTATGTTTGATGCGTACACAAAGACTATAAAAAAAAAAACTATGAAAAGGCCGCCTTGGCATGAAGTAATACACAGAACAAAGCATTTTGAGCGGGAAACACAAACAGCCCCGTTTGAAGACAGAAGCTGCGCAGTCATTGGCTAGCAGTCATGCGCAGACGTCACACATCAGCCAATCACAAGCCTCTGCACCTTTATGACATCTTCAGCTCGTGGCCATTTGATACTTTAAAAGCAGGGGCGTAAGACAGCAATATTTTCTACGCAGAACGGAGAAAGAAGTGCATTGCAGTGATGGCAAGAACCAAGCAAACCGCTCGTAAATCCACCGGCGGTAAAGCCCCGAGGAAGCAGCTCGCTACCAAAGCCGCCCGTAAGAGCGCTCCGGCCACCGGCGGCGTCAAGAAGCCTCATCGCTACAGGCCCGGCACCGTGGCTCTGCGAGAGATCCGTCGCTATCAGAAGTCCACCGAGCTGCTGATCCGCAAGCTGCCCTTCCAGCGTCTGGTGCGAGAAATCGCTCAGGACTTCAAGACGGACCTGCGCTTCCAGAGCTCCGCTGTCATGGCCCTGCAGGAGTCCAGCGAGGCTTATTTGGTCGGTCTGTTTGAGGACACCAACCTGTGCGCCATCCACGCCAAGAGAGTCACCATCATGCCCAAAGACATCCAGCTGGCCCGCCGCATCCGTGGAGAGCGCGCTTAAACTCCTCCTTCTAAACCCGAAGGCTCTTTTCAGAGCCACTCACGTTTTCACTTTAAGGGCTTCAATTTTTTTTACGTCTTGGATGATATGGTGTCGGAATTAGTGGTAAATACTCAAATTAACAGTTAAACTATTTTAAGTTGTTTTTTTTCTCTGCTGCGACTTGGTTAAATGTATTTTTGGCATTTTCTTTTATTTCGAAGTTATTTTATGTCAGTTACTGCTTTGTCTTTTTTTTTTGGACAATGTCTTGGTGGAAAAGCTATTTCAGAAAATATTATGTCATGGTCAACGTTTTAAATGTTCGCATCGGTCAGTCATGTCTAAGATGTTTCTCAGAGGTTCTCGCTTCAAAGGTGTTTGTGTGTGAGAGAATCGCCTCAATTATGTAAACGAGTAAAAAGTTATAAAAAGCTTGAATCGGATCACTCTGATAATGAAAATGCTCAGAATGATCAACTGCTGCCATCTAGAGGGCAGACGTCAGAAAAGCCTAATTAGAACGTTTATTTAATTTTGGTTAAATTGATGGTTTGCTGTGTACATTTGTTGCAAATTAAAGTAGTTTGTTAACCTATGCATAAATAATCCCTAAATTCTGTTCTATCAACATGTTTGCTTTTTTTTAATTATGAAAATACACTGACCTTCTAACAATAGCACCAATCTGGTCTCTTTTCTATCTACTTTTTATTATTTTTTTTAATAAAAAAAAACTGGACTTGTCACAACACTGATATGTTGTTCACTATGGAGATTCTACAAATCCAGCAAAAAGAGGCACAACTTGCATTGAGAAAATATAGAAGTATAATTCTGCTTCTACACCAAATCACTGGCTGAACAACCCTGGCCACTTTCATAAATATAACTTTTCATACCATTCATTCATATGTTTCATATAAAGTATTGCACTGCTGATAAAATATCAAAGGCATATTGCTATAAAATTGTCATAGCTTTCTTTGATTTCTGATCGATTTATGTGAAAAATGTGGTGAAATTGACTTAGAGGTCAAGACGTCAATTTCATTGATTTTATTCAATTATATTCTGACAGAACAGAAACCACAGCACTTTCATTACTTTCATAAAAAAAATTTTAAACAAATTTATTTAATTTCATTTTCAGGCCATTTATGATGAGAATAATACATATTTATTGTATACTGTATACACATCTTATGAAAAGCAACAAATGGGTTTACGTGCTTAAAAAAAAAATCAAATATAAAAAATACAAAATTATATACAATGTGTGCAACTAACAAAGTTTACCAAAATATTCACATTTCCATATTTAAACTACCTAAAGCTTGGGGTCAATAAGATTGATTGATTTGAAAGAAATTAATACTTTATTCAGCAAGGATGCATTAAATTGATCAAAAGTGACTGTAAAGACTTTTACATTGTTACACTGACACTGAAGACTGGAGTAATGATGCTGAAAATTCAGCTTGCCATCACAGGAATAAAGTATATTTTAAAATATATTAAAATATAAGAAAGTTAATTTAAGTTGTAATATTTTAATTTTACTATATTTTAGTGGCAATTTTACATCACTTGATCAAATAAATGCAGCCTTGGTGAACAGAATATATTTCTTACAAAAACAAAAAAAAAAAAAAACAGTAGTGTAAACATATTTATACATGATAAACACAACTGATTTATCAAGCAGTCATTAATCCACAAACTGTGAGATGCAATAAACAATTAAAAAATACCATCTATTAAAATGTATTTTATTTTTTTAACTAAGGTAATTAGCAACAATCAAAATGCATAGGCTTCTAGAAAGAGGACCTAAGAATTGTATGCAGGAGAATCTCGTTTTAGCTCATTTGTCTCACATACTATTTAGCTTATTTGATTTTTTCTGTTTAGATGTTCTTTTTGCATTACCGTTCTCGTTTAGTTTGGTCAAAGTGTCCTTTTGTGCTCTCTGAGCTCTGACAAAAAAACAACAACAACATGAATATGCACCCATTAAAAGAACTTGTCTAAATTCATGAAATATTTACTCTCTTATTTACATTCTGTTTGTTTTATTCTGTGTTATTTGTTTTAGTATCTCTTGTTACTGACCTCAATTCTTCCTTAAGCCTCCTGAGTTTATCATACAGTCTTTCATTTCTCACATCCAGTGGTGAGGTAGGGACAAACCAGCTTGCTACACACTTAAATATCACCACTACATGCTGGGCAGAGAGGGAGATAATGAATTGCATGAATTATTCATTATTTTAATGTAGCCTATTATTCTGTATCTTGAATCATGTTCTTGTGTATGTGTCAGATTACCTGAAATAGAATGATGAAGACTAATCGCGCTGCCAGAATGACCCAAAACTGATTAGTTAAACTAAAGTCTTCATTACTTCTGTAGTCTCTGTAGCTGAAATGAAAACAATACAAAGTCGAAGTTTAGATTTTTTTTATTTTTTTTATTAACTACATAAAAAACATACTAATTAATAATAGAAAAAAATAATGTAATTTTGTGTTTTGAGTCAATGTTTTGAGGTGCTGTTAAGACTGGATAAGCCAGAATATTAATATCTTATTCTAGCTAAGAACCACCAAATTAAACAGTGTCCCGTCTAATGGATTTTTTTTTTCTCAGTCGCTTTTGATACAATTCTCAGATCATAATTGAAATTCTCAAAAATACTTCAACATTCACATCATCTAGTCACTTAAGCACATAAAAGCATTTTATCATTGCTTTTATGTGCAACGTTTGGTCCATTTACACAACTGATTATGTACAGTTCTATCATGACAACTCTTGGAGGGTTTGACATAGTAATGTACATGACATTGTTAATTTGTCTGGTTTTGGCAGAATAGATCTGCTACGCTGCTGCTGCGGTATTGCAAGACTTGCTACTGCCAACACATCCACAACATGCTGCTGTGAGCATGTAAGAAATACTGCTGCTGCACATATAACATATATGAAATAACCCCCATAGCATACATGAATACCCTGTAGCAGATCTAGGTGGAGCTGGGGATGGAGGAGGGTTTCTGAGTGCACTGCAACTGCTACAGCAAGCACTACCCAAGTATTTGAATGTTGAGCAGCGAGCTCATTAGGCACTGTGGGATAACAAATTTAAGGATCTGTCTTTGATCCTATGTCCTGACATACAATCACCTGAAAAACTAAGGTGAAATACATTGCATTTATGGTAAAGATGATAACATCAGAAGAACGCTTCTGTTGAACAAAGTTTGTAGCAAGAGGTTCCTGCCTGCTCAGACAGATTACTGAGACTCTCACCTTTTGTTTGTAATTCTGCCCCAGTCTTTGAGTAGTTATGATGATTGGATTAGGACTAGTTAAATGGGACAGGTTGCTATACCTGAATATTTAATTTGCATGTTTTGTATAAGGTCGTCACCCAGGTGCTTTGTCTCCATTTCTAAGCACTGCCCCCCTAAATGTATATAAATTACAATGTATCACTGCTTTAGTTAAGCTTTTGATGACTGCAGCGCCACACAGCCCATTCTCAACAAAGAGCTCTGCTGAAGATACCCAAGAGTCTTCTGGCCTTTGCTTCTGAGTTTCCAACAACGCTTTCGTACCACAAAGAACTTAGTTATAGGAACTAGCCAGCAGGGTGGTTCCTAGAGAACCAATTTCCCCCTCGGGCCATTTTCCTGATTGTATTCGCACTGGCAGCAGAACTCGGAAGCTGCCAAGTAACGTCTTTATTCACGGCATTCACAAACAACAACCGGTGAATGGAGGACACCGTGATCGAAGCTGTTTTTCTTGTGTGTCGAAGGTTTTGTGATAACAGAGATGGAATGTAAACACACAAATTACACGATTAAAAGAGCACTGATTAAATCTGACTAAATCTCCTATGACAACTTGCAGTGTTACATATCATGAGAAAAGAACACAACGCTGCAGACAACAGGTGAATATCATTATCACTGTTTTCCATGTTCGTGGAGTAAATATTTTTACAAGGTTTTTTAAAAATGCCGGGTAGTTGGTGTATCATATGCGTTTGGCCAGTCAGCGTATACTTACATCACTGGTAGTTCCAATAGTACTGTTTTAGACCCTACTCTTAAGTAGTTCCCACCAAATGGAACGTCCGCCAAAATTTCTAGGAACTATGAAAAGGTCACTCTGGTGAGAAAGCGCCTATCAGCTGATACAAAAAGAACCAATCAGCTGTGCCATCTGATAATGATGTCATTATGTCAGATTGTGTTTGACCTATCGCCATCTAGAGTTTCATGACAGAACTTTGGATTTGTCTGCTGTTTTCTACTATCAACTGCTTATGTCATGTTCATGTTGCTCAAGATATATAATACTACTTCTCTACTGAATAGTCTTAGCCCCTAAAACATTTAAGGATTAGTTAAAAAACGGATGGATGGACAAGCGGATAGATAGAACGATAGATAGATAGAACGATAGAACGATAGATAGATAGATAGATAGATAGATAGTAGGGTTAGTAACATTACCTGCAGTGTGTCACATTTATGCCACTGTAAGTGACCATTTGAACCCTTGTGAAATCATCCCTGACTCTCTCATCACTTATATTAGCAATGGACAGAGTGTTGCTTATGTATCCAGCCATACAACTGAGAAACACACACAAAGAAGGTTAAAAGACCCACTTGTACACTTTTGCTGCTGCAAATATACTGATCATGCAGTTGTGAAAAATCAGGTCCAACTCACTCAATGGCAGTAGCACTGCCACTGGCACAAGGCCCATAGAAGTACTGGTAAACCAGTCGTGGAATGAAATCAGAGGATATACCAATGACCAGTCCATTAGCAATGACTGCAAGCACACCAATCACCTCAAGCACATCCGTCCAAACACCTGAAATCATAAAAAGAGTCATACATATATACATCTTTTCCATGAACATTTTCCATCCTCTCTTGATGCTTGCTGCTATCTTTCAATATCAAGTCTCTTTGCCAAGTTACATTATACTGTGACAGATTCATAAAATAATCTGCACAGAAGTGTGCTGTTCAAACTGATAAAACCACCTTAAAATATAGCTGCAAGCAGCAATTAAGGGGCCAACCACAAAACTGTGTACCTTCCCAGCAGGCACCAGACGTCTATGTAACGTCAGGTTGACGTTGGACATGACGTCAGACAGACGTTGCATTTTGGTTGAAAATGAAAATCGGGTTGATGTCAATATTTGACATCAATTTGACGTTGACTTAACATTGGATTTTGGTTACACAACCTAAAAACAACAAAATCTCAACGTCAGCTGACGTCGGTATTGGACATCAATTTAACATTGACATTAGACGTTGGATTTACATTGAATTTTGGTCACCTGACGACGCAACCAAAATTTAACCAAATATCAACGTCTTATGACGTTGTGTGCCTGTTTTGTGCCTGCTGGGATCAAGTTACCTTCAACTCACCATGCTGCTCTGAATGTAAAGAGACCAGTCTTGTGATTTCTAGCCAAACAGTTCAGAAGTTCAGAAGTTATAAACAAAGAGCCACTTTTCACATCTCCTGACCACTATGTGGCACTGTGCTGAAACTGTGCGGGTAATCTCAGATCATGTGTTGCTCAAAGTGTTCAAATTGTTGCTCTCTATAGCCTCATGTCCACTTTGGCGAATTCTTAGACAAATTAATTTGTGTGTTATTCGGAAATGGCTTGACTGATCAACATGGTTTCTTAAGCCTTGTTCAGACTGTCAACCCAAATCCAATTTTGTTCATATCCAATTGGAATCTGATCTAGATGATTGACTGTCCATACAAGGTATCGCAACTGCTCATGTCCGATTTGTGTGTCCAGAAGCACTCTTTTGTCGTGCTTTTTTTGTCGCAAAAATATTTTTGAATATGTGTTGGTTACACGGTTATGACGCTGAAAACAACAATAACAGCAATTTTGCAAAACAGTTGATGTCAATTACACGGGACAACTTTTTGAGCAATTTTGCCGGGCAACTTTTTTTGAACAACGTTGCTTAGACACTTTCCCATTCCCAAGTTGCCCGACAACATTGCTCAAAAAGTTGCCCTTGCCTTACAACATAACATGTTGCCGTCACGCTGGATTTTATTTCATCTTATGAGGCAGCAGCAGAAACGCATTAAGCTGGAATGTGCAACTTTATTCCGTGCTGCCGTCTCCATTGGTTTCAAAACTCAAAGAGGTGCGTATAGTAACAGTATACTTTCTTTTTCTGCTTGACTTGCACTTTACAACAACACAACCTTGTTTCTGCAAGGACGTTCAGTATGCTTTCAACAAAATCGTCTGATGTGTTTACGTTTAACGTGGCGTGAGAACTTGAAAAATCTATGCTAAATCCGATCTGACTGGTCAAACTGAAACGGATTTTCAGGAATGTGATTTGAATAGGATCCCAAACCACATTTGAATGTAGCTCAAACAGATTTGCAAAAATCGGATTTCATGTAGTTCATTGTCATTCAGACTATCTAAGTATGATCGTATTTCAATCAGAATTGCACAAAAATCGGATTTGGGTTGACAGTCTGAAGGAGGCTGTAGTCGACATGATCTGAAGATGATACGGTTTGATCACAAAAATCAGACAAACGATCTAGAAGGAGGAAAAAATCAAATTTACAGAAAAAAATTTATGGCGGAAAATGACATCACAGGGATTTGAATGCTTTCACCTTCTGTGCCTGGTCCCTAATGATGAGGGATCCTATTAAAAACAAACTTCAGCTGCAACAGAAGGACACTTGAAAAAAAAAATTGTGCTAAACACAACCTCATTTTACCCTTATCAATGGTTATTTTGGTCTTTAGGAATAGCAGTAACTACAACTCTCTGACAGTGAGATCAGAACGAGAATTTTTTCACAGAATATTCTCTTACCAATATCATTGGCCTTCGTTGGCACTAGTCTGCGCTCAAGGCTGACCATCTTAATGGCATCCAATCGGATCTCAATGATGTTGTTTAGAAGAGCCAACAATGGAGCCAAAGGAAATGCCGCTACAAAGATAGTAGTAAAACTGAACTGGATCACTGGGGAGGGGAGAAAAGGACAATGCAAAAATCAGATATGTGTGTGCTTCAAAGAAAACAAAAGCTTTGTAATAAAAGACTTCATGCAAATCTCTGCAACAATGCCAGGTTATTGTGTGTGGTTGCCAATGTTAGCATGCAACTTTATGTTAGCTGGAGGGGTGGTTATTGCTGGCCCACATCAAAAGAGCCCACCTCCAAGTCCAAAACAACTGCAATTGTATCTTTAAGTATATTTTCAAGATCTGTACCCATTTCCAAGAACTCATTAAAGAGGCTGAAGCGATCCGTTTTAATCAGGCTGTAGTTTCTGTGGATTTCTTCGAGTTTGCAGTTCTCACAAAGTTCAGACCCTTCCTTGGCATCCATACACTCCTTCTTATAGCATTTGAAACACCTTCTCCTAAACTTCTTGGTCTTTTTCCTCTTCAACCACCGACTAAACCAGCTGCGGAAAGAGGGTACAAAGAGGTTTTTATTATCTGTTATACATTTACTGAACGTTATACAAAGTTCATAAAGAGAATCTGCTTGATTCTGGTTCAGGTTCCTTGACTAAAACAAATCATTTTTATTTATCTTAGTTCCACTAGTAAATGTTCATTCCTCTGTAAAACCAGTGTAGTCAGAAGTGACGCTATTAAGACAGTTGTTATCAATGAATTTGTCAAAAAAACAAAACTCTAAGTTTTGTAAACCAGTCGGAGCAGTTTGCGATTCACTCAAAATGAACCAATTACTGTTTTATGTCCATTACTGTTTTTAACCCATTGCTGTTTTTAAGTGAGGCTTAAATCAGTTTAACCAGCTGTTCATATAACAATGTGAAGTTAAAGATACACATTTGGAACATAGTTTTCAGTATTTTGCAATATATGGCTTCAGTTTTGAATAAGTTATTGTTTCTCAGCCTCAGTGTTAAATCATGAAAAGCAAATAAAAAAGTTCTACTTACGGACCAGAATATTCAAATATATTGTTGAAGGTCTGTTTAAGTACCATGATAACAGACATCTGAATGAACAAATCTGTGAGACAGCCACTTGGGTGACACTGAATTGAAAAGGATGTAATATTGCATTAAAAAATAGCATGAAAAATTGAAACACAGAACATAGTACTGCATGTTTGTTTGTCACTGTAGAGAAAATGATAACAGCCATACCTCTTCCAGTCTCCATATGCCAGATATCCTCACATATCCTCCAGGATGACCATTAATCCTAAAACACAAATTAATGTTCAGTGCTCACTATTACTTTGCTCTTTGATTTAATTTTTCATTTCAGTAAAACTGTAATAAATGAAGAGAAATTAAGATATTTTCGGTTTTGTACTGTATCTGGTATATAATATAATATAAAATATAATATAATATAATTAGTGGTGTCAAAATTAGCGCGTTAACGCAGGAGATATTTTTTTTCAGATTAACGCGTTAAAAATATTTAACACAATTAACGCAGGGGCGGGGCTAGGGTTGGCCACCCCATTCACAACTGCTGCCTCGGTCTCTTTTTTCTTGAAAAGGATTGCGTTTATTTAGATGCAGAAGGCACCCTGAGGCACCCCAGCACTGTCTCCCTCATCTAAAACACCCGATTCAACTCATTAGAAGAGACTAAGACCTGAAGTGAGTCAGAAAGCAGCAGCAGCTTTTAAAGCAATAGCAGGCAAATAAGCTAATAACCAGCTGCTGTGATGTCTATTAATCCAAGAACAAAATAAAAAAAAGAGGAAATCAATAACTTTTATAGCTTTAAGGGGTTCATCTATATTTAATTTAGAATTTAGTGTTTGGTTACTATTCATTTTCTGTATATTTCTGCTGAAGGGCACAGGTAGCTAAATATGTCATTTATTATAATGGGTTCATGTGAAGATTGTTTTAAGTTCACTTAAATTAGAAGTTAAGTCTAATAAATGTTAAAATTAATAGCTCTCAATTATACTGTAATGCTGAATGGCTACAGTCAATGGTTAAATATTAAGGGGAAAACAATTTTATAGAGACATCAGTAGTATTGATATCAGTGATGCTGGCCTTCAATCATAAAAAAGATTAAAGAAAAATTTAAAATATACTGTCTGTATGTTGTTTGTACATTGTACATTTGAAGATTGAATGTGAAATTATTGCAATATAAAAGTATATTTAAAAACTTTAATGTTAGGTGGGATTAATCGCAATTAATCGTGATTCATTTTAGAAAAATATGCGATTAATTCGTTTTTTTATTTTTTTTATCGATTGACAGCACTAAATATAATATAATATAATATAATAACTTTTAATTTTCCAGGCTACCTTCCCAGAAAGAACGCTGTGTATATGAGAGAGGAGAACATTGTGAAGAACTGGAATATGAACATCTTGACTGTGAAACTCCTTTCAATGGCAGCATGGGAGTGTTTATTCTCTGTAAGCAGGAAAAAAGCAGAATATGATGAACAAATATGGTTTACAGTCAAAATGTTTGATAATTAAAGCCACAAACTCTGTTCCACTGACCTATTTCACTCAGCTTCATAGCTACTTTGCAATTGACCTGCATACATTTTTTTTACATGGTTACAACTATTGTCATCATAGGTGAAAAGAGACAAATGTTCCAATATTCCAAAATCATGGTTCTGTCCAAACTTGTTTCAATAGGAAATACATCAACACAAGACTTTATTAAAACAAAATTAAGACAACCATCTGTTCTCTGACAGATAGTGGGAGGTTTGTGGAGCATTTACCCGAGTCATGACGGTGATGGTGATGTAGTGAAGCACGGCTCCGATCATCACGGCAACTGTTTGTGAATTCTCAGTAATGACCTTCCAAGGACTGTTTTCGGCCAGCAGCACAGTAGCGATCACTCGACACACAACCAGGACATGGGTCAAACCAATGATGATCAGCAACTGATGACACAACACCACAGAAGACATCAAAGCCTGTTAAACCATGTGTATATGAATTAAATATTTTTATGCGAGTAAAGTCGCCTCCACACGGCATCCGTTTCTTACCATGAGAGTGACTAAAACCATTACTATAGAGGAGCGCAGATAAGAGTTCCTGGGCATCTTAGGTTCGCAGTTTGCATTATTTACAATCTCCAGAATCAACTCCTCCTGCGTGATACAAGCACATTCACAATCACATGTTATAAAACCACCCTAAACATTTAATATTTGTAGTTCCTGAGAAGGGAACGAGACGCTGCATCATCAAATCAACAGAACATCAGGAGTTCCCTCTGAAGGGGAACTTCATTACTTTCAGTTGTTTGCCTTATGCATCAGATCAAGATGCATTTAATTCTTTGCATGCATTTGAAAATTATATTTAGAAATGATTTTTATATATTTATACTTCCACAGATGTGTTTGAGCACCTAACCAACCCCTATCCTAAACCTAATCATTTCTAAATAACATGCAACAGGAAGATTTACAAAGAATTTGTGCTGCAAGTCTTTTTAAGCCATGCGATAAAGGTTTTAATGGCTAAAAATGATCCTGCTCCATTAACAAAGGCCATGCTGTTCTAACTTAAAGGTTTAGTTCACCCAAAAAAAATGAAAATTCTGTCATTAATTACTCACCCATATGTCGTTCCAAACCCGTAATACCTACGTTCATCTTCGGAACACAAATTAAGAGATTTTTGATGGAATCTGAGAGCTGTCTTACCCTCCATAGACAGCAATACAACTGAAATGTCCCCAAGTCCAGAAACGTAGCAAGAAGATCGGTAAAATAATCCATTTGACATCAGGGGTTCAACCATAATTTTACTAAGCTACGAGAATACTTTTTGTGCGCAAAAGAAAGAAAAAAAACGACTTTATTCAACAATTTGTCTCCTCCGCGTCACCCTATAGCGCCATTTTGGAGAGTATCCGCTGGACGTAAAAAGCATATGCTGTTCTGTGTCAGCTGCGTCACGCAGATACATTGTTTCCGTTCAGATCAAATCACAACAACGTAGGAAACATATCCGGCGTGACACAGAACAGCATACGTTGTTTACGTCCAGCGGATACTCTCCAAAATGGCGATTGTTGTTGGAATTGTTGTTGGAATTGTTGAATAAAGTCGTTTTTTTTTTCTTAATAAAAAAAAGTAATTAATGACAGAATTTTCATTTTTGGGTCAACTAACCCTTTAATAGCTGCTATTGCCCCCTTAAAAATCATCAATGTTAGAGTTGGTTGTTATAGAGACTGTTGCTTGTTCGTACCTCTTCCTCACACCAGTCAAAGACCTTCCATGCACACACGTAAGATGATCTGTGACGCTTCCAGAACTCCAGAAACACAGTAGCTGCACAGAAGACATTAAGATCTGACATAACACTGACTCACTTCAACTCAAATGTGGTTAGAGCTGTTGAACTTACCCCACACTGCCATGAACATGGCGAATGCCACTGTTCCCTCATTATCAAACAGAAGGCTCACCTGCAAATGTGACCCAAAAGACACAGTGTCAGCACATATTACAATAGTTTAACCTTTATTTCAAAAAGGGCCCAGCTAGCAATTAACTTTTTTATGCAAGATTCTCTTAAAGTTTTGAATAAACATTCTTCCAGTAACACTAATAGAACTTTCAAAGCAAAGTAATCTGTTCTAAAAACATTAGCACAAAAGCCATTTTACACATTTGTCAAACATTACTATTTACTACTTGTTTCAGAGCTTGTGCTAATATACTATCTTTATTCACACAATGCAGCCCATTGGTTTTAGTTGCATCAACAGCCAACGAGCTTGCTGCTCAACTTTCAAATACATGGCTAGTGCTTGCTGCAGCAGTTGCAGCGTGCTCAAAAACCCTCCACATCCCCAGTTCCACCTGTATAGATCTGCTAAGGTGTAATTTCACATATGCTATATGCAGAGTTATTTCATATATGTTATGTAGCAATACATGTTAATATGTAGCAATGTGTTAAAGCCCTGATGTGAATCATGTGAAAGGGCCTTGAGTCTTCTAATAAGTGGGTGTCATGGTATATTGCATATGTGTGGATATGTAATTATGTAACTGTGTCAGTGCACAGTAAACTGAATAAAAAGTACAGTACCTTTGCATACATGCAGGTGTCAGAAAGCTCCCACACTCTACATGTTTTATCGCACAGAGGGCACATAATTACGTTTGACTGGCACACCTCCTTTCTGTGTATACACACACACACACACACCAGCTGGATTTACTTAGGACCTATAATTTATATTAGATATCAAATGGCAATCCAATGGTTGTTGTTTTTTTTGTTTGTTTTTTGTCTATTGAACTATTGAAAATGTCCTTAACATCAGCCACTGAACTTTAGTAATATTAAGTTACTCACATGAGAGGACTTGTGTTGTAGAAGGCCAGGCCGTACAGGAACACTATGAGACCAATTACAGATGCAGGAATCAAGAGAAATGTGTACCAGCCCAGCCATAGGAAATACAGAGCCACCTTCTCACCAAGGTAGTTTCTGACAACACACACAATAAATTCATCAAGAAAACTTCAAATATACTCTCAATTTATACCAGAGTGGGAGTAATTCTCTAAGAAATAGAGAGATGAGTAAAATCAGAGAACCTGACGTTAGTTATGGGTTGCCCTCTGAAACAAGCAGACCATCGAGCCCAGCTCTGCTTCAAATCCTTTTGCTCCCTTTTCTAGAAATTAAAGGGCACAAATTAATGCTTTTTTTGTTTTTAAACAAAAGGATACAAATATGTTTGCGATCAGATATTCATTGTGACCAGCAGTGTTGGGTAAGTTACTCAAAAAAAGTAATCCACTAGAAATGACTAATTACTTCTTTAAAACTGCAATTTGATAACATCACTGATTACTGCATTTAAAAAGTAATCAGATTACTAATTAATTTACTTTCAAGTTCCCTTCAAGTTTACTTTACTTTTCAAGTTATGAAACCTAAAAAATAAACTACAAAGTGAAACTCGTAATTCTTTCAGTAATTTAATATTGACTGAAAATGACATATAAAATATAAATATAAGGATACATTTTATAATAAGGTGTCCTTGTTACAGTGTAATTATACATATAAGTTCTGAGTAATATTAATTAACTATATGTACTTACTATATGGTTAGGGTTAGGATTAGAGTTTGGTTTAGGGTTACTTGCATGTAATTATGCATAATTTATTTTTATTATAATATTAAGTACATGTAACGTGTAACAAGGACACCTTAAAATTAAGTGTTACCAAATATAATTTTGCTCGTATTAAAACAGCAACTTGAACTATTACTTGTATTTATTCTCCTGATAACAGGAAAAAATTAATTCTCTTATCTGTATGATCATTTTTGATCATACAGATAAGAGTAATACATAATTGGAAACGGTAAAAGGTCTACTTTCATTTGTATACACTCACAATGTCAACAAAACATTGTGCTTTTGTAAAATTAAGAAAACAAACAGTGTGCTGTCTCCATGAACTTCTTTCTGAAATGTGTCACAAAAATGAACAAAAACTCAGTGAATACTTGACACACAGACATGAGAAATATATCTAAAGAAAGCTTGAAGTGTGTGTTTTTAAATTAAGTCATATCAAAAACAAATGTTCTCTGATAGAGTAATCCATATGAAACCAACACGAGGTCCAGTCTTTCCCGTCTTAGCTCATTACTATGCAACACTTTATACCCAACTCTGGTAACCAGATACTTTTCCTGTAGTGCTTTGAGTACAAAATATTGATACATGTAGAATTATCACCCTGAGATACATCTGCATATAATTAATCTGGAGCGTGGGCTCTGTATGACAGGTGTAGAAGATGCTGTAAGCGAGAGGATATAAAATAAAATCAAACCTCATGTAAACAAAAGTAAGTCTCAAAAACATTTTTTTTCAAGAGATCTGGCAGATATTCTGAAACACCTAAGAGAGAGGTAAAGCAAGAGAAGGCATTACTAGTATTGCATAATACAATAATATAATGTAATGTAATATGCAACGAATGTGCAATCTAGCAATCAAACTGTTACTCGCCTTCTGATTCAATGCATGTGTGATGCAGAATGAAATCAACAATACGAATCCTGAAACAGAGCCACAGTACAGATCAAAGCCCTACAGTTGCAAAGCCTCTTCTTTATTTGTGTACACAATGCAAACCGTGACTATGGCACCTTTCTTCACTGCATCACATAAACAGAGAATAGAGCATTGCTGTGCTGTGCTGTTGCTAGAGTGTTTTGGACAATTGCTTACTTGACTTGCGGTCCATCCGTCAATTTAAGTGTAAGTGTTTGTTTTTTCCGGTTTAATTGTCCACCAAGCTAAAATCATATATCACTTAGAAAAGTATAAGCACACATCTCCTCTACAGGACGAGTTACACACCAAAACGAAGTGAAGCAGCATTTTTGTTTGCTAGCCCTTTAACTGGACTTGGATAGAGAATCTCTTTTCATAGGTGATATTAAAACAACACTTTCAATTGTCCCATGTATGCTTCATTTAATTTTGGTGCCTCCTTGTTGCCATGTTTAATTTGAACTTTTGTTCCTATTTTCCCACCACTAGTTTGTTTCCTAGGTTATTCATTGGTTAATTGATTATGTTCACCTGCCCTTGCTTGTTTGTTCCTTGCCATAGTCTCACCCAGGTGAAATCTCTGTATTTAAAAATGTATTTAGTTACCTCTTGTAGTACACTTGAACCATCTTTCATACACAAGTACACTCAAGTGTATTACAAGTGGTGACTAAATACATTTTTTAAATACATGTGTGATTTAAAGTGTTGGCCAAGAATCTGTCAGTTAGTTGATATACACTGAACCACAATATACAAAGTTATGCAAATCACAAATTGCATTTGTTAAAAACTTCAACTCTATCTTTTTTGCCTCCTGAGGTCTTCAAACACAGTCAGAGAGCTGTTTATGTGATGTCCTGGCAGTGTTTTTCAGAGTGTGTTGGTGTAAATGTATTACCTGGTTGACTGCGGTATATTACCCTGCTGCTCACAACTCCAGTTACAAGCGTCAGACACTTTCACGAGATACCGGTAAGTCTCGAAAATATGTTTCGGTGCTCGGATGCAATAAAACACCTTATCATCCTCATCTCCAAATTTCTTAAAAAAAAAAAAAAATCACCAAATACAAAGAGTAAAGCACACATATTTGACAATAGTTCTGGAGCTTAATTATTCGTACCAATCCCAAAATAATATAATAAAGCAGTGCCATTACATAGTTTTGGGCTATAATTGTTCTAATTATATTAATAAGTCTAGTTGTAGACTATATTTGTGGTAAGCACTGCCAAGTCTTGCTTACTGAACTTCAAACTGTATCATTGACTTTCACACATTCAGAAACAAAGACAGCACCCATGTTTGAGCAATGCAACTGTGTAAAAGAGAACCGCAGTTATATGCTTAATTGTTGTGTCAGCAATTACACAACTTTTTTCAACCCTTTTATAGGGAAACAACAATTATTACACTTTCATATCAAAAAAGTACAATATTCCCTTCTTATGTCAAGACATTACATATGTATTACATTTAAAAATACCTAAACCAAGAATTCAAAAATGGAAAAACTCACTTACATATACATTTAATTTCTTCTTCTTTAAATTTTCAATGAAAGCTGTCTGTTTTTTGAAGATGTGGTTGTTCTCATCCTCTGAGATTTTTGCCACAAGGACATAATCGAAGGTCAGAGGAGGTTGCTGATGTCCAGAAGAAGAAAAATAAAACAGTGTTAATAAATTATTATATTAGCATAAAAACACACTTGCACATACCAGTTACATAAATACATACTATAAGCCCTATTCGGACGGTAATTGTTTCTCAGGGGGACATAAGTGATTTTCACCATATACAGGGGGTAGTTGGTGATTTAATTACCGTCCGAATCCAGGATGTCGGTGTTTTTCTCTCACCACCCCCGTGAAAATCCCCAGCCGAATTCTGAAATTCCGTTTTCTGACAAACACCAAGGTCGTGTGGTAATTTAATTGCCGTCCGAATCCACATCCCTGAGTTTACGAGAAGAAATTGATTCAAAATTCAGTGTTAATCCCTTTTTGAGCACTCCCGAACACCATAACGTTGTACTTCGGTGTAATTTACATATTATTTCTGAAATGCTGGAAAGTATTTAAAAGAACAATACTTCATGACTGCTCAACCACAGCGTCTGGGAGCAGAAAAAGAAGAAAAGCACATAAACTTTCAAATGGGTCTTTATTATGGCAGCTGCAGGTATGCAATACAATTTTAAAATGTGTATTATAAACAGATATATATCGCGTATAATTATATACAACTATAGCACCTCTATTTTCCTATTTGTAAACAGGAGATTTAAATAATCAAATAATAAATATTATAAAATATGCTTGGAATAATAAGAATACATTTTACATAAGTATTTTTAAATACATTTTACACAATAATAAGAATACATTTGAAAATAAAATTAATTTTATTTACAGCAGACAATCATGTGATTGGTCACGTGAGCAGCGCAGCGCGTTCCCGGGTGCTGAGGATCACAGAACTCGCTCCTCCACTGTGAATAAATCACCATCCGAATCCATGAGTTTTATCACTGAGGTGATATGTACATTTATTTTTACAGACGTCCAAATGAGAAACAATTACCGTCCGAATCGGGCTTTAGAAACATTCTCAAATCACGCTTAAAATCAAGGCTCATCAGATTTGATATCAGACCAAATGTCATATATTTTCTAATTCTTTGTTCCACTGACAATTACACTGACAATATAAATACAAAAATGCATTCAATTAAAACAAGATGCATTTTCACTAGTGGTCTCACTGAAGTGATGTGTTCTAGGCCTTACCACTGGTGGCATAGATGGGATTTCAATGCCATTCTCATTGACAACTCCGATGGTTTCTAAAAGGTCAATGCTCCCCTACAACAACACAATATATATACAGTTCAGAAGAATAACCTCATTTACAAGAAGATAAAAAGGTGGAAATGTAATCATGTTCTCAACACAGCAAGAGTGTAAAAAATAATATTGTAAAACAAGAAAAAGAATGTATGATGTAAGATAAGAGATCAAAGACAAAGGATATCAGCTATTTTTGGCACAGAAATGACCTTTAGCTCAGTATCAAACTCGTCCATTTACATTTCAATCAGTTTTGACCTTGCATTCTTACTCTAATGTTAAATAATGACACAGATGCAGCTCCAAACTGAAAACTGAAATAAAAAAATAACACATTTTGGAAAGTTCTGGAAAGCACTGACTAACCGCCAAGTTCTACTTTCATTCTCCTGACTACTCTTAAAGTTGGTTGTGAAACCAAGACTGGCCAAGTAACCTTTCTTATTAATTCTGAGAGTATGTCTGCGAATGCCAGAAATGCCTTCATGCTGACTAAAGTTATCAAGTCATGAGGGTTTACATTGTCTCTGCTTTTTAATAGCTGTTGCAGTTCACATACATAGATGTAATCTGATTCTAGATAGCAACCGTGTAGCTATCAAAGCTTCTTAAAACAACCCTTAGAGAAAATCAGAGGAGCTCAGAGCTGTGTAAATGTCCCACAGCAACACAACAAGGTGCTGCGACAATAGCACATGTTTTGATTGGTAATGGAAGACGACAGAACGTTTTGTGTTACTTGGCGTGACCTAAACACAGATACTGTGTCTATAGATACTGCTTCTCCATGACAGCTGCTGCAGGCAAATAAACTGCTTCACGCCGTCAATCAAACCATTATCTGTGTGATCTTCACCTTTTCACGGGTTAGTGGAAGTCTCTCTGGGTTTGGTTTCGTACATCAGAGTTACTTCCCTTACATTCACAACACACTATGTCCTCAATCTGGATGCAGTTTGCTTTATCTATATAAAACTTTATCTGTTCCTCTAAAACACAACAATGAGCGAGACTCATTGTAAGCAACACAATGTTGCATGAGCTTAACACTGCCTTGCTCACATTGATTTGTGTGCAAAATATTTCTATAATCTTGTCATTCTTGTCACAAAAGCAAAACAGAAAACGTGAGGTTATTCTTTAGTCTAGTGAATCAATGTTATCAAGCAACCACTCTGTGGTTTAAACTATATACACTCTTAAAAATAAAGGTGCTTCAAAAGGTTCTTCAAGCGATGCCATAGAAGAAACATCGTTGGTTCCACAAAGAAACATTCAGTCAAAGGTTCTTTAAAGAACATCTCTTCCTTAGCTTTTTATAATCTGAAGAACCTTCTTTCACCACAAAGAACCTTTTGTGAAACAGAAAGGTTCTTCAGATGTTAAAGGTTCTTTATGGAACCATTTAGACAAAAAGGTTCTTCGATGGCATCGTTAAGCATCTTTATTTTTAAGAGTGTATAAAATTATATAAGTCTGCCTATAAAAGTCAATTGGCAGGCACATTAAATATGAATATTTATTGGTCCTTAATTCCTGCAGGAACTTCATCTTTTATCAGACACACATAGTCACAAATTCTGTTGGCTCTCTGTTTTCATGCCTTTAGTGAAGCACTAAGAAACATTTACCAGTAAGAGGTAAGAGCTCATGTCAGTGATGTTAGGAGAGGCGGCTGAAGTTCATCTCACCTGCCTCCTCATCTTTAGCTTTGTTGACCGCATCTTCGGTCCAGGTGTGTGACAGCTGCGCCGGAGTCACGCAGTTTAGATCAACCTTTAATCATTCGCCATTACAAACCAAAGCGTTCACACAAAAGATGAATGCGAAACTCAAATAGACTTCCGTGCTGCGACAAGGAACTAAACAGCTATTGTTGGCTTCACTGACACCGAAGCTGAGGAATGTGGCCGGATTACTCTCAGTCGTGACGTCACAAAACGTGCGTTTATGATCATCATAAGAGCGCAATAATAACCCAAACAGCTCCGTCATAAAAGCGCAATAACCCAAACAGATACGTCTAGTGTAGTTCCCTTTTATCTTTTAGATTAAAACAACAACGACAACAATTCTGCAAGTCGCTAAAGAAAAAAAAAGTTAAATAAAATGACATCTAGGAATTTTGCAATATTATGCAATAACGTGTTACTCATTTGAAATATGATATGCTTAGAAAAATTCGGCTAATTTACCCTTAATAATTAAAAATCAAATGACTGGCAGCAATGGCTTTAATAATTCATAAACCACACACTGAAAATATATTTTGGAAACAAACAGTATAAAACAGATGAAAATAATCCCAAACTAGCTTGCAGTTTTGTGCTTGGATATATTGTTAAAAACTGTAAAATCCAAATGACTTGTATTGCATTTTTGTGCTGCATTGCAAGTTTATTCTTTTGACTGAAACGAATTTTGGTGGAATCATAACATGTTTTACCTCATTATAAGCCTCTTTCTGAATGTCTGCGTGCAGTTTCTTTAGCAGAAAAACGTTTTGCATTTAATATTTTAAGTAGAAATGTTTCGACAGATGCGTGGTTGTGCTTTGGGTGATCCTTGAAAGCAGCTCTAGGTCCTTTCTGAGCTCTATACTTTCTGTAACGCTCTATGAAAGGATGTGCAGCAATATTAAATTATTCACAAGCAGTTTTTTCAGCGTTACACTGTTTTAATCAGAATCCTAACTATACAGTATATTTAGTAAAACTAAAATCAAATAAAGTAAATCTTTATTAAATTAAGTAAAATCGGGAATCTCTTCCAGAAGTGACAGTTGTAGCAGATGAACAATTCCTTACCAAATTGCCAATAAACAGGGATCCTGAGAATCTACAAGGGGAAAGAAGAAATGGTTTACTGAAAAGTTTTTTTCCTACTAAGATTATTTATTGTTGTCAGCCACTTGAACATTGAACATTAACACTGCACGGTGCTTACATACAGGTTACAAAATTTAAATAATGATTAAATTAAAATGTGTTGTACCAAAAGTTAAATAAAAACTGTACTTAAATGGGCAGAGAGAGCCTGAGTAGCACTTTGAGAATCACTGTTTAAATTTGCGGTTATATGATATTTAGAAAACATGAACAGAGTATGTTATCTTTTGAAACTATTATACGATTAAAAATATAACAATGCATGGCAACATCAGAAAAATGTGAAAAATCTCTTAAGACAAACATTAACGTAACACAATTTACTAGCAACACACAACAACATTAGCATCTGTGATAAAGCATACAAAAATACACACACACAGACACAGGTATTTATCTTCTGCAGGTTAACGTGTCATTTACCCATTTGTAAACTCTGGTATTTAGTAAGTTAGCGATACCTGATTTTGTCCGTGTGTTTGCAACCTCGTCACACCTGACCCTTCCTGTGTTCAATTCATTTTTGTTCTCCGTTGACATGTCACGACTCAAATTCGCTCAAAATAAAAATTTAACAGGCAAATTTTATATTATAAATAATTCGGAACCGACTTCTTAACGAGCAGCAGCTTCAGTCAGCCGCCTCACTCAGAAAGACGATAATTCATATTTTCAAACTGTTTCCTGGAACAGCCAGATTAACCAATCATGATCAAAGAAATAAGGTAAACGCAGTGAAATGTATTTAGTTTTATTGTTGTTAATGATGATAATATTTTAACATACCTTTAGTGAATAGGTTTAGCGATCAAAATATTGAAAATGCTAATTAATAATAATGATCTTAAATAATTTAGTAATAATAATTTAAAAGGCATTTTTTTGTATGCTGTTGAAGACAAATTTTGTAAAAAACAAATCAACATTGATTTACAAGTGTTTTTGGTAATCCAACATTTCATTAAACATTTTTTCAACGTTGTTTCAATTTTAAGCAACAACTGTCATTATTTCAACCATATTTCAACGTTGATCGGTATGTAATTCTGCAATATTATGCATAACGTACATTTGAAATATGATATATGCTTAGAAAAATTCAGCTAATACCCTTAATAATTATATAATATAATCTGTGTTATAACTAACTGACATATTATTGTATCAGTTTATTGTAAACGAAAATCATATGCCTCTTTCTGATCTGCGTGCAGTTAGGAGTATATCTATATATATATGCGCGAGCTGTGCGGGAAACTGCCTAGAGGTTGAGAGGTGGAGAGGTGGAGAGGTTGAGGTTGCCCCCGTGCCAACTTTTTTGAGACCTGTAGCAGGCATCAAATTTGAAATGAGCTATTTAGTGGATAAAAGTGTAACTTTCTCCGTTTAAACATTTGTTATGTTCTCTAATGTCTTTGTGAATAAAATATTGGCTCATGTGATTTGAAAGACTTTTAATTTTATTCAAATTTAAAAAATGTCCCAACATACTGTAGTAATTTGCATCATTACATTCCTTACACTGTTTCACTGCTGGTCATATAATTAGAATATCATAAAAAGTTGATTTATTTCACTAATTCCATTCAAAAAGTGAAACTTGCTTCATTCCACACAGACTGATATATTTCAAGTGTTTATTTCTTTTAATTTTGATGATTATAACTGACAATAATGAAAACTTCAGTATCTCTTAGTATTACTTAAGACTACAAAGAAAGGATTTTTAGAAATCTTGGCCAACTGAAAAGTATGAACATGAAAAGTATGAGCATGTACAGCACTCAATACTTAGTTGGGGCTCCTTTTGCCTGAATTACTGCAGCAATGCGGCGTGGCATGGAGTCGATCAGTCTGTGGCACTGCTCAGGTGTTATGAGATCCCAGGTTGCTCTGATAGTGGCCTTCAGCTCTTCTGCACCATATCGCATCTTCCTCTTCACAATACCCCATAGATTTTCTATGGGGTTAAGGTCAGGCGAGTTTGCAGAAAGGATACCATGGCTTAAACCAGGTACTGGTAGCCCTGTGTGCAGGTGCGTCCTGTTGGAAAATGAAATCCACCAAAAGTTGGTCAGCAATGAAGTGCTCTAATCCCAGATCAGAAAACACAGTGGACCAACACCAGCAGATGACATGGCACCCCGAACCATCACTGACTGTGGAAACTTTACACAGGACCTCAAGCAACGTGGATTCTGGGACTCTGGGACACTGAGGAAATGCAAAATTTACTTTCATCAGAGACCATATGGACCACTCAGCAGCAGTTCCTTTTTGTCTTTAGCCCAGGCTGACCAGTCTGTTGTTCAAGAGTGGCCCGAAACCCATGTCTTGCATACGTCTGTGCGTAGTGGTTCTTGAAGTGCTCCAGCTGCAGTGTAATTGAATGGGTTTTGTTTCTAGAGTGAAGGGCTGTGGTAACCACAATTGAAGGGTGGCCCAGGCCAGGCCTTTGCAAGAGGATTAGAGTGTGGCTATATTGGGCTACACAGAAATAAACACTTGCTCCTTTAGTTACACTCCTGGTGGGGCTGGAACAAGCCAACAGATGTGGAGAATTCTCAGAAAGGAGGCTCCCACCCCATGCGTCTGCCACCTTCAGCTGACGAATGATGAATCCCAGATTGTAGAAGTTAAGGTTTGGGAAATAGGCAGCTATGTTTCTGTCCCACTGCCACACCCGGACAGAAGTGCATGTGTAATTGCTAGAGTGAAGGGCTGTGGTAACCACTTGAAGGGTGGCCCAGGCCAGAAGAGGCTATATTGGGCTACACAGGCTCCTTTAGTTACACTCCTGGTGGGGCTGGAACAAGCCAACAGATGTGGAGAATTCTTAGCAAGCGGCTTCAGTAACAGCATGAAAAGCTGTGTCATTCAGATGATTAACTGATATGTTAGCTAGTCATTGTGCAACAAAACCCAGCTGATAAACAAGTCATATAATGTGTGTCCAAAATCCACTGACAACTTTGTTATTGACCCCTGCACATTTTCTGTTGTCATATTTTTGTTCAGTTAATTTTGAGTAAATGATTGTAAGAAAAATCCGTTATTAAGCAATTTTGTGGGGGGTTTTTTGTTGGTATAATGACATTATAAATGTTCCCCTGCTCTAGTTATTGTCAAAGTCAAGTCAAAGTCAAGGTTTATTTATAAAGCACTTTTTTAGAAACAACAAGTGTTTGCCAAAGTGCTGTACAAGCATGAATAAGACAATATCACAAATAGAATAACAAAGTAAAAAAAAATATATATATTAGGAAATATTATAAAGTAACATACAATAAAATACTAAATTAAAATAGCAGCTCTCACACTGTGTTAAACGCCAGACTACAAAAGTAGGTTTTTAAGCTAGACTTAAAACTTTGACTTTGACTTTATTTTTCAGTCCTTGAACGGACAGGAAGGCAGCGCTTATCGTCGGCTCATCTCAAACAACTTAATTCCTTTATGAAGAGCCTTCAGAGCCTGCACTGCAAGGAGCTTTGCTGTTTATGATGGCAATGGTGCTCATGGTTAATTTTAGATCTTACTGAGATTTAATCTTAAATCTTTTTTTTTTTTTTTATCTTGCAATCATTTTCGTGTTACCGAATACCCGAGACAGTACACAAGTTGAAATAACTTTGAATGTAAAGACAATCCTATCATTTGTAAACATGAAATTTACTGCTACGTTATCAAGGCAAAATGACATTTAGATCAAATTCAATGTGAATATTTGAGACAATAACGTCCTGCTGCCTTCTTATCTTTCATCAGAGAGAGAGAGAGAGAGTGTGTGTGTGTGTGTGTGTGTGTGTGTGTGTGTGTGTGTGTGTGTGTGTGTGTGTGTGCGTGTGTGTGTGTGTGTGTGTGTGTGTGTGTGTGTGTGTGCGTGTGTGTGTGTGTGTGTGTGTGTTGTGTGTGTGTGTGTGTGTGTGTGTGTGTGTGTGTATATATATATATACCCTAGTACAGGGGTAGGCAATGTCGGTCCTGCACTGTAAAAAAAATCCATTAAATTTACGGTAAAATACCTACAGCTGTGGTTTCCAGAACTTTACCGTGAAAAATACGGTAGCAACATTTTAGGATTTACAAAACTTTTTAAATTTACAGTGAAAAACCGTATTTCATTAACTGATACAATGCTAATATACAAACTTTTCAGTTAACTCATTTTATTTGCAGAAACCGACTGCACTTAAATTGTCCAACTGCCATTTGTTTATAAACTAATATTTACGATGTTTAATTAATGTGAGCATAAGGGTATTGAGAACTATTTTGCTCGAGTACATGAAGAAAAACCTACTGATTTATACAAAGTCATTAAAAGCATCAATTCAACTCAAATCTCTTGCAGATAACAGCAGCACCCACACGTGTGATTGAACTACACAGCTACTGCCTTTTAAAAAAAAGCTACATGCAGCATAACATCAGTGTTTCTCTGTCCGTCCATAACTTAAACACAGGCTCTACTCTCCAGCACAATGGTGACCCACAAAAAACAACAGGAAGTTGACTCTTAGGTTTTACAGTATTTTGCTGTTTATTTTCTTGATTTAACGGTGAAATACCGGCAGCTGTGGTTGCCAGTAATCTACTGTTTTTTAAATTTACGGTATATTTCTGTAAAATTAAGTTTCACAGTGTGTTTTTTTCATCTCACACATTTAACCCCTTTAATCCCACAGAAAAATCCTCGGTTTTAAAGAGCACTTATATGTGTTCACACTACAGAGTTTTGAAGTTAATGAGATAATTAATTGACTAATTAAATGAGGATTGAGATTTTGTGATGAACACCTGCTGTTTAAAAAGTAGAATCACCGAAGGAAAGAGAAACAAGAGCAGAGAAACAAAACTTACAGCCAAAGCTAAAGATGAAATCAAATGAAATAAAACACATTAAATCTCTGAAGATCTCAGCAGAGGGTGATTAAACAACTCCACAAACAGCATCACCAGCTTCATATTACTAACCAGTTTGACTTAATTTCTGTCATATGTGTACAAAAGCTCTTATTGAGATTTTAGGTGTTGTACTTTCATTTGAAGTCACCATACTGGCGATCAGTGGTTGCTTTAGTTGGGTTCTTGAATCTGGACTTTTTAAAATTAGTATTTTTTTGGTTGCTTTGATTAGCTGTTTTTTAAACACAGTTTTTAAAGCAAGAAAAACCAAAAAAATCTGTGATGAGAGAAGTGATGTTTGTGATTTCAAAACCATCATGATCCAGTCTGATTCACTGATCTTACCCAATGTTTAAGCTCTTTTATTAAATATGTGATATGTTAATACACTTAAATTGCACCGCTGACACTACAGCAATCAAATGTTGTGTGAAACAGTTCTAAGCACAATATGCACAAATAAATGTATTGAACTACGGCAGTACTTAAACACACACAGACATCAGCATATGAATCTCAAAATTGGAGACAATCAAAAATGATGAAAAAAAAATAAAAAAAATCGGTTCTACTCTGAACATCACAAAACAGTCTACTAAAAAGTCACAACCAAAACAAGACCAAAATAAAAGCAATTAAAGAAAATAGTAAGAACATTCAGCTGCATAATTTATTCATGCTGCAATGCATGCTGGGAGTTTTGTACTGGCACCCAGCATGCTTTGCGGCATGAATTGTTTTTTTTTTATAATTAATAGTCACCATTGTTGAGGTTCATGTGCTGATTCTTGATGTCTGTGCATGTCTAGCTGGTGCTGTAACTCTAAAGGTTTTGTGTATAAAATATTTTTTAATTCTTTCATAGTTTTTCAACTTATCTTGTAGAGTAATATTACCATAAACAATATGAAATGAATTACAAATCACCCATATCTTTTGACACTGATTAAGATCAGTGAATCATCAACAGTTAACCAAATCTACTTAATTGTTATGGCTCTTAGCTTTTCTTGTTATATCAAATGTGTGTCACAAACACAGTTACAACAACCAGAGAAAAACTAATATTAAAGATTCAAGGGTCAAGAGCATAACTAAAGCAAACACTGATCACCAAAATGGTGAGGTCAATCAAAACATTTGAAATAAAATATAAACCTCTGTTAATTCGTAGATATGTGATAGAAATGAAGTCAACCTGGTTAGTAATAAGTGGAGCTGGTAATGCAGTTTGTGGAGTTGTTTAATCATCCATGTTTTATTTCAGTTGATTTCATTTAAGGCTGTGGCTGTATGTCAGTTGTAGTTTTGTTTCTTGTTCTTTCCTTCAGTGATTGTGTTTGTTAACAGCAGCTGTTCATCAGTGTCTGAATTCACTCATATGTTCTCAATCACTCTGTCTAGCAGACTATATAGTCAACTAATGTGGGGACTAGTGAATGAGGGTGTAGTGAGGGTGTAGGGTGTGGTTTCAGACACAGTCTATGAGTGTCGACTCTGAGGCTACTTTCTCGAAAACAAAGGTTAGATCTATTACAGTTATTCACTGTATATAGTAAGGAAACTTACTGTTAATCATTTAACAGGTTTTTACTGTGGCATTTTTACAGTCTTTTACCGTTAAAATCACGATCATTTTTTTACAGTGTGGAGTGCCGATGTCCTGCAGAGTTTAGCTCCAACCAAAAAACATCACCTGCCTGTAGCCTAGTGATCCTGAAGACCTTGATTAGCTTGTTCAGGTGTGTTTGATTAGGGTTGGAGCTAAACTCTACAGGACAGCGGCACTCCAGGACCGACATTGCCTACCCCTGCCCTAGTATATTGTATAAACACACACACACACATATGTTTGTTTCTGTGAATTGTGGTGACTTTCCATAGACTTCTATTACTTTTATACTGACCAAACAATATTTGCTAACCTCTAACCCAACCCTAACCCTAAACCTACCCCTTACAGAAAACCTGTTTGCATTGTTACACTTTCAGACAAACATTGTTTACACTTTTTTAATATATATATTTTTTTCTCCTCATGGGTACGTGGACCGCAGGCCAGTACCCACAATGTCAAAAAATTCTGGTTTTACTATCCTTGTGGATAGTAAGTACACACACACACACACACACACACACACACACACACACACACACACACACACACACACAAAAAAACACACACACACATAGTAATACCTCTGTCATATATTATATACCACATATATGTATATATATATAGATAGATAGATAGATAGATAGATAGATAGATAGATAACTTGTAAAAATCTTGGGATTTTTTTTATTTATTATTATTAAATCTGAACGTTGAGTCATATGGAGGACATGTTAATCTATGAGAAACGCATATCGTGCCATCTCAGCATGTTTTTATGATTGAATAAAATAAATTTTTATACGCATTTCACCCCTAAAATGTCAGGCCCTGTCACAGACAAATTTGTATATGTTAGAATGGTTACCTAATAAATTTCTTTGATACAAATAGCATTTTCTTATTGGTCACATGTCCCTGATTGTATTTAACATGGTTTTGTAATTCCTATAAGAAATATAAGCAACTTTTTGGTCAACTGTAGTACACACATCACAGAATACCCACCAGGCACTCATATAGTTGTAAAAAAAACTACCTTTACATAGGAGATGTTTACAAAAACATAGCAGTGTATATTTACCCCCACCTTCATCTACACAGTTAAAGAGATTAATTCATCAATATTTCCTCAAATAGTACATTTTTATATCATAATTTCCTGTGTGACAGGACTGACTTTATGGATTTCTTTGATGCAGAAAAAGTTATGTTTTGTGTTCTTAAGTTTTGATAAGCATTCCTATTTTAAATTATTATTATAATCTTAATGTTAATGCAATATTAGACTGGTAAAGTTACTTTCACACAACCATTTAACAGTCATTAAAAGGTTACACTACTCTATTCAATTACTGTGTAGTTCTATGGAAATATAACTTCATAATATATAAAGTACATTTTACTATGATACAGCAAATGTAATCAATAGACATTCAACTGAATAGCACAATGTAAAGTAACTGTGGTGCCACATCATATTACGGCTCAGTAACAACAGGGTAATACTATAGTAATATCTACATTATTACTTAGGAAATTACATGGTAATAGCGGAAATTGCATGTCATTCCCTAGGTAATAATGTAGATTTTACCATGGTATCACTCTGTTATTACCAAGCTGTAATATGAAGTGATACTGTGATGGTAGCCCTTTCTAACCTTGAAGGCCCTGGACCTGCGACCTTTCTCTTAAACCTAGATTTTTTCTGTTGCTCTCTCCATAATTTCCACATATGTATTTGGTCTCGCTCATTGAACTCATGAATACTTTTCCTTCTTTCCTTTTTCTGCCTCCATCTCTCCCTTTCTTATTGAAAATGTTTTTCCTTTCTCTCAGGGTCTGCATTTAGTCGTTCACGACATTGCCTTTGTCTCTCAGCTGCACTAACTGGAGCACATACATCATTACTCAAAGCTAATATAGATGACAATTATATCTATATATCTATATAGGCCTAGGAAAAAGAGGTACAAAATAAAAATAAAAATTTCAATGAGCATACAAAGCATTCAAATTTACAGTGTAATGTCTATTTATTCAAATAATGTTTTACAATGTCATGCGTTAAATACATATTATATGCAATAAAGGTAATAACAAAGAACAATGCCATTCATTTGTAAGGCCGTGTCACACAGGGATGACCCTGATTACAGCTCGTCCTCCTAAAAAAAACATACAAAAACAAGCTTAAAATAAAAAAAAAATCAAATACAGAACTCATCCTTTATCAGTGTCAGCTTCACCTCAGTCAAATGATGTCATTTCCTCTGAGTCATACCCCTTAAAGGCTTATTGCACACATTTTATGCTGAGTTTTATGTAAACGTGACAGGACTGACCGAAAACATGGGGGCAGTTGTAAAATAGCATTTATTTCTAGAATTTATGTTTAATTTCATGTTTTTAATCAATTGATGTGAATGATAACAACTTAAACTTGTTATCGATGGAGATTTTTTTCTAAATAACAGTTGTTAGCATAACTAAACTATGAAAGCTGTAGGACAAGGACAAAGACGGGATTTGTAATTTTGAAAAGTGTTTTAATAGAGAAAAAAATATCTAAGAACCTAATGAATGACATATTCCTTTACAGAACAACTCACAGAAATCAACCATCAGTCAGTTTTAGATTTTTTTTGGATTAAATACTTTTTATTCACTGTAAGAATTCAAGGACAGATAATGTACGTTTCTGGTATATGTCTCATATATATTCTGATTTCGAGCTACGTAACTCGTTATTGTATTGTTACATTGCTGTCAGCTTTTGAAATTTTAAAACTTAACACATGTAGGCCTATTGTAATATTACAGTGAATTTCCATAAACTCACAAAGGCCACAAAGTGAAAGCATGCAATTTGGTTCCATGCTTGTATATTGTACAGTATATGATATGTGTGTGTGGGGGGGGCCACATCAATATTTTTTCAGGGGACCCCAATCCTCTAGCTACGGCCCTGTATCTTTGTAGTGTGCCGACAAAATTGCGGTCATTTCATATCACTCCCCTTTAAAGCGAGAGAGCGCAGCGGCGAGAGCGAGTTCCGAATCCAACTACGCGGAAGGTTTGGCTTATGAATATTAAATAGACCCCGGTGACGTTGCTTAGTAGCCTTCCAATGAAAAAGACCAGCTCTTTAATATTAATTAGTCTATGATGACGTTGTTTGTTTAACCGTCCAATAGCGAAGTCCATGGTCCTACATATTAATGAGGAGTTATTCTCATAGCCATAGTAGGGATCGTAATTTCTCCGGCGGAGACCCAAGACAAGCCCGAGTGGGCAAATCTGATCTGAGTGTGGAGTGAACGGTCAGTCCTCGCAGGGCAGAGACGGATCACAGGGCGTGGGCTCGGACGGAGCCCGGAGGAGACAGATACAAATATAACTAATTCACATTTAATATAGGCTATAACAGGACACTTGATTAAAATGAATCGTGGAAAGTCGAGTGATGAGACGCTTATAGAAATGAACCGAACTGCTTGGTCCGGCGGAGGTAAGTGTGTGTAACACGCCTTTACACGCTTTCACACATGGGTATAGTTTTAAAAATACTCACTAATGCTCAGCTTTGTTTCATTCAAAAGTTAGCACCACTTTTGTTTGTCATTTCTCTTATTCAAATAGTCTTTCAAGAGTTAATAACCTGAAGAATATTTAGTAAATGCGCACATATCGTTCCGTCCAAACTGTGTACGCGAGTTACGTTGCGACATTTTTTTTGACGCTAGAGTTTATTTATAGTAACGTTAATAGTGTTTTAATGGAGGACGGTCGTTGATGCCTATGTCTCGCTAGAGGCGAAGAGGACTAAGTAAGCGAATAGTTTTAAATGAAGTTTAAACAAGCTTTAAACTAGTACTGTATGAGTTAGTTCGCGTTTCTTAAGTTTACATTGCATTACAGTCAGTGTTCAATATGTGGACAAAGAACTTCAAAATATGTTTCTAGCACTGTTCTTGTAAACAGTAGGAAAAAATATACACATTGATATAAAAGTTACACTGTATGAAGATTTATCATTAATTAATAATTCTGTTTTAATTATGAGTTGTTTATATGTAATACAGTGGGTGGACAGACACTAATGTACAGAGATAAACTCTCATGAACTCTTACACAGCTGTTGTATCTCTGTTAAACAAAGAAGACTGAGATGCTTATCAACTTCCCCTTTAAAATCCTTGAGTTTAAGTTTCACCTTAAAATGGTCATGACATGTAGCTCTGTCATAATCTCTGTGCATGCCAACAGCCGAAGCAGTTGTTTTGACTCATCGCAGTGTTAGGGAAGATTTCGGCTACAGAACTAATACTAGACTCACTGAACAGCTCAAATCTGCTCTGCACTCCTCTGAAGCTGGTCTGTGGTCAGCAGACGTATAGAGTACGCTACAAACACTGGTGTAAAATAGATTTTAAACAGTAGCTTGATAATGAACAGTTCCAGTGTGTGTAAAAAATCATAGTATGATTGATAGTGAATCCAAATATGACTTGTCACATTTACTAATGCGACTAGAGATATGAATCAAGGCAGGATATGAATAGCAGAGCCTTTGTCAGACCTGTCTGAATGTTGCTGACTTCAGTTTGTCTTCTCCTTCTCAGGAGTTCCCTGAAAAGCTGATAAAGGCCTCTATTATCTCTTCTGCTACTTTCATGCTTTCCACGTTAGTTAACATGCACTGCCATTTGACCCATGAAAGCTTTCCTCTCAAAATAACTTTGTAACTAATGTTAATACCATTTTGAAATTGTAGTTTTCTTAATCTATGGATTTTAATTTAAATTTACTTTTTTTGGCGCTTGATGCATATAAAGACTAACCACAAAACGTGCCGCACGTGCTTCGTGTTCATAGTTTCCTCAGCACACATCCTCACTTCAGTTTCACATCCTGCTGTACCTAAAATTGTCTTTAGATGTCTTGTTTTGTTGCAGCGGTTAAGAAAAAAATATCTTGATTAGCTGGTTCAAATGTAGATCTCTAGAAACAGTATGTATGATATGATTTCTGTAGCTCAAACAATAGAGCATGGTGCTAGTAACAAAGGTCATGGGTTCAGTTCACACAGAACATAAAACACTATACCTTCAAAACAATGCAAGTCACTTTGGGTAGATGTAATGCAATTCTGAATGTCAATCAAAAGTAAGTAATCTTTATTGTCTTGCAAATAAATATTAATCGGCAGCTTCATTTTAAATGAATCCTGGCTTGTTTGAAAGACACTGTCACATAGGCTATAGCTGCACACAGTTATAAACAGTTATCTGAACGTGTGTGTAAATCATTGGTTTGATAACACACGCTGTTACATGATTTTATGAGTTCTGTCGAAGCTGTGGTTAGCTGCCCTTCTTCTGAATGAGAGACAGAAACAGTGTCTGCTTGATGTGGACAGGAGATACACAAAGAAGATTAGTGATGAAATGCTCCTATTATTCAGTGAATCACGTCTTTTGTGTTTGAGATTCATTTGAGTAGTGAACGAGGTTATGAAATTAACATTATAAGGTCTGCTGTATCATGTATCAAATTAGGCCTTTAAATGATCAACAGGATCAAAGCTTCTACATGCCTTCGGTTGATTGATAGTTATACTTTTTTAGCAAGTTAAAGGCCTTTCATTATAATTGTAAAACCTCTCATGGTATGGTATACGTCTTTCACAGTGAAATGATTTTTACAAAGTAACATAAGTATAACTTATGTATTGTTAGTAAAACACTTACTGATCAGCAGCAAATTATGTTTACTTTATCCATACATCATTTGTTTAGAAAAACAATCTCCTCAATTATCATTGTATTGCACTGCATGATATGTTTTGATCATCAAACTAAGCATTTAAACATCATCTTACAAAGACATATTATTGTGAGATAAAGAGTGACATCTGATATTTATATGCATTATATTTACGTAGTCTGCTATACTTTTATAAAGATCTCAGAATTTCATTTGGCCCTATCAATATATAAATATAAATATCATCAGATGCACCAAATTGTATATTTTGCTGAGTATATTTTGGGCCTCTGAATAAAATTTTTGTCCTCCTCAAGTATGAGCTACATATTCTACTATATATGAGCCATAAAAGGCTCATGTATTATTATTTTGTCTAAAGGTTCAATTAATTGCTCCATTAAAAAAATACTGAAGAATGTTCATGTAGGTTTTGTTTATATGAAAAGAAAAGAAAATATGCTGCTAAACGATCTACTCAGATGTCTCTGTTTAGAAAGTCCAGTATGTTATTAGCTCTGGTGTTCAAGTCTGTAGGGAGTTCACCGTGGTTTACAGGAAACCCGTCTTATACACGAGCTGGGCCTGCAGTAAATTTAGCCGGATCTGATGAGAAACCTTCTAGAATTCCAACTGTATTTAGACGCAAGAGCTGTTTTCAGACTGTGTGGCTACATACTGACAGCTGTATTTACTATTAGGTGTGAACTTAAATTGACAATTCAACAACAGACATTAGTACGCCTTTTTTTTCTTCATGGACACATAACCAAAGTGTCAAGATTTGCATTGCATCTTCAAGGATTACCTTAAACATTTCAAGATGCTCCCATATACATACTCCTCGTATGTATATGGTCTTAAACTCTTATGATAAAATATAAAACAATCTAATAATCTATGATAACAACTAACTACTCAAATGTGTTGGTCATTATGGAAAAGATCTGTCTGTATCTGTGTTTTTTAATTTGCTTGTTGTCAGTAGATCAGCCGCAGAGCTTTCCACTCCCATCGGCGCTTTTATGGGATGCTGTTGTTCTCGCACTAATTCACCCTGTTTAATAAATCTGGCTCCTTATGTATTAATTTGATGATTAATATTTTTGGTTTAGTGTGAGGAGCAGCTAAACCAGGGTTTGTTGTATGAGAAGTCAGCATGTCTGTTTGGACAATTGAGACCCGTCACCTGATTTATTAATTTTTTTATCCCCAAAATTGTGACAAAATGACAAATGGTTGCGGAACAGTTCATTTTGTCTTAGTTTTATCAAAAGGAATTTACACTGATTTCACAACAGCTCTTTTTTGAAGACACAACTAGAAAAGGGAAGAACTTTTGCTGAAGTCAAGTGAATATCTATTAACACCCTTTATATTGTCATGTTTCTGTTCCAGAAGAAAACAACGGCTTCCATGCCAGTTCGGATAAGGAGACTCTTCAACTTGAAAATGCAGAGGTAAAACTCTTACACATTTAGTCCTCCTGTACCTCAGTTTCTTGAATGATTTGATAGTGCTAATAGTCTCAATACTGTCACAACTCCAGTATGAATTTCCATGCCGGTCCAGGCTGATACATGCTGGTTAGTGTTGGTTTCGTGCCGGTCTAGCTAGTGGTTGATATTTACCACCAGATAATCTGGTCAACCCTCATGGTCTTTATGGTCTTAACTTGAATCAGCAAGGAAATCTCGCTGGTTAAGAAGCCTGCTGGGAATACCAGCTTTAAAAAACACAACACGACCAGCAATGCTGGTGTTTTTAGCAGGTAAATGTTTATCTAACCATCTCATTAAGATGTTAAAAATCCATTCCAAAAAATGAAGTAAAAAAAAATTCCATAGACTTACATAAAATATGTATAACAGCCTTGTAACAGCATAGCAACAAACTCAGAAAACCTCAGCAACAGAGAAGAAATGCCCTGGGCAACCACCCACAACACACTAGCATTGCTTGTAATCTCTTTATTGGTCACCCCAATCAATAGAAAGCAGAAGCAGGTGTCATATAGCAGGTTATGTGTTTATTACACAAGTTTGTTGTGCATTATTAAAAAATAAAATAAATCCAGCATTGCTGAGATGAATAGATAAACAGACATGCTGTGACTCAATAGAGTGGTTTTCAAAGAAATGCGTTTATATATGTCCTGTGAACAAAGTGTGTATTATCAATGTACAATGCTTTAATAAAGAGATGTTTATGTTCATTATATGCACATGACACAGGCAGACAAACAGTGGAATTTTATTAATATCCACATATACTTTATGAGCTCATATTGATGCTCAATGGTCAGACTGTGTTTGTCAAGACAGGTGCTCTACCATCATGACACATTCATTCAAATCAGCTCAGCTTTCCCCATACATGCCTATTAGTTTGCATATGAAAAAATAAGGTGTACCTGATACCAAAGAACTTCCATTGTCTCTGCACTTTTGTTAATCCTTGTTTTGGTTTACAGTTTTACAATTTTAAAGTTTGCTTTCAGAAACTTTCTTTCAGATCTACTTTAGATGGTTTAGTTCATCCAAAAATCAGCATTCGTTTGCTCATCCACATGCTGTGAAACTTCATAGCACCATATGAAGTGTCACACAATGTTGCTGCTGTTTTGCATAGAGTGAAAGTGATTGTGGCTCTGAAAAGGACAAAATGGCAACATAACAACATCATTGTTGCACTGTGGAGCTTCTGTCACTATAACAAATTCCTCGTATGTGTAAACATACCTAGCCAATAAAGCTCATTCTGATTCTCAACATAAAGTATCTTAAAGACCATATGACTGATGTTATACGAAGGATTTGTGTCCCCTCTTCCATTGCTCTCAAATCTCATTCATACTTTCGCATATTCAGATTTGGCATGACATGATAGCCTACCAATCACGACTGGTCTCATATGTCTCGTAACTGATCATGACTTGTTGAGTTTGAATGTATGCATGCTTGAAGGAGATTTTAGAGTTGCGGTAGAGCGGAGGATTTCCATACACTCTAAAAAATGCTGGGTTAAATACAACCCAGTGCTGGGTAAATATTGGACAGAACACATGCTGGGTTGTTTTCAACCAACAGTTGGGTTAAACGTTTAACCCAACCTTCTGGGCAGTAACCCAACCGCTGGGTCTAAACAACCCAATCGCTGGGTTCGTCCATATTTTACCCAGCACTGGGTTGTATTTAACCCAGCATTTTTTAGAGTGTAGTAACCTGAATAAATATTTCAATTTTGATCAGTTTTCTTGCAAAGTTATCTTAGAAGACTTGGAATATGAGTTGAATTTACTAATTTTATGAGACTGTTATTGTGCTGTTTGCCCTTTTGGAGCTTGACAAGCCACCATTCACTTTTATTCATTCACTTTCATTGTATGGAAATGAGCAGAGTGAACATTCTTCAAAATTTCTCCATTTGTGTTTCACAGAAGAAATAAAATAACACATTAAGGTGCAGAGATAAGTATTTTTGGCTGAACTATTCTGTTAGCTGTTCCCCTCCTCAAATTCCTCTCAGCCTCCTCTGATGAAATAGTTTGGGTTTTGCTGATGCCATCAAGAAAGACTGAAGTTCACTTCACATTGCCTGTTATCTGTCCGACTCCACCACCCTTCTCAAGCCTTTTCTTGGCCTTTATGTTTTTATGGTTTTAACCTTCTTAGGCTCCCATCAGTTTTAATAACATCAAAATACACTGAATCAAGATAAGCACACCCCGGTGCTAATCTGTGACTGTCGCCCTTTCTCTTCTCTCTATCTCTGTACTGTCTCTTCCTGTCTGTGTAGTCCATGCTGAGTGTTGTATCTGAATGCACAAGTGCTGTGTCTGTTTGCTCAAGTCATTCTTCAGTGATTGTGTGTGAACAGTGTGAGAGAGAACACACTGAACCACAGCAGCACCTCACCAGCTTTAAAGGGGTAAGAAGGGAGTGTGTTTGTGTTGTGTGTCTAATTGAAGTGTGTCTTAAAGGGGCCATAGCATGAAAAACAATATATATAAAGTTAAAAAATAGCACAGATGGAATGAAGGAGAAGATTGTGAAATGCAGTTATAAAATTATGAACTATAGGCCAGTGATAATTGAGTGATATGAAGATAAACAACGGCTGTGTCCAGAATTGCATACTCTAGTCAGTACTTGTGAGTACTTGTATTGAATAAGCACTTACTTTGCAGTACAGTCTATATAGCAGTGGTCTCAAACTCAATTCCTGGAGGAACACAGCTCTGCAGAGTTTAGCTCCAACCAGCTCCAAATCACACCTGCTTGGAAGTTTCTAGTGATCCTGAAGAGCTTGATTATCTGGATCAGGTGTGTTTGATTAGGGTTGGAGCTAAACTGTGCAGAGATGTGGCCCTCCAGGAATTGAGTTTGAGACCAATGCTATATAGCAGGCATCCTCAAATCTGGCCCACTCCTGCAGAGTTTAGCTCTAACCCTAATCAAACACACCTGAGCATGCTAATCAGAGTCTTCAAGATCATTAGAAAATCACAGGTAGGTGAGTTTGATCAGGGTTGGAGCTAAACTCTGCAGCAGATTGGCCCTCCAGGGAAAGATTTGAGGAACCCTGCTATATAATGTAATCCAGATTTACTCCATTTGTCATGTTGTTGTAGTCATGTGACCTAAAAGGTCAGTTTAAGGAAAACAAAGCTTCACTTTCATTCACCAATCCTCTCCCGTGGCCTCATGGGATTCTAAAGTGTCCAAAAGCGCACTTCAGAATCTCGCCGGAAGTAGTGGGTCGACCTGGTTCTGATGTCTAATGCAGCCAAAGTATTGACATCTAAAGCTGCTTTGTGTAATGTTTATTCAGCACATCACCCACGCTAAAATAATGTACAAATAATGTTTTGATGAAGTAATTATCCTCATTGCAGGGCTTTTTTATTTTTTTTATTTTAACAAGTATTGATAAATGCAATGAATTAATCAGAATATCATGTAGGCTAATTAATTTGACTTCATTTTACAGTCTTAATGTTTAAATAAAAATGTTTTAATCATACTATTTACTAGTGATGTCAAACGATTAATCACAATTAATCACATCCAAAATAAAAGTTTTTGTTTACATAATATATGTGTGAGTACTGTGTATATAAATACACACACATGCATGTATATAGAAAATATCTAAATATGTATTTACATGTATATATGTATATTCATGTAATTTAATGTATATATAAATACATTTAATATATAAACATAACATATTTTTCTTAACTATATACATGCATGTATCTGTTTATATATACATAATAAATATACACAGTACACACATATATATTATGTAAACAAATAATTTTATTTTGGATGCGATTAATCACGATTAATCATTTGACAGCACTACTTTTTACTATATATGCCATTTACATATAGAAGTCTTGGGAATAGTTCACCCAGTTCACTTTGTGGAAGAAACCTTTAGTAACATTTTAAGTGGATTTATAAGATAACAAAATTGTACAATATGGCCCCTTTTAAAAACCCACGTTCATAAGAACGATAGGCAGGCACTTAAAGGGATAGTTCACCCAGAAATGAAAATGTGATGTGTATCTGCTTACCCCCAGGGCATCTAAGATGTAGGTGACTTTGTTTCTTCAGTAGAACACAAACGAAGATTTTTATCTCAAACCGTTGCAGTCTGTCAGTCATATAATGGCAGTCAATGGGACTCACGGCTTTGAGAGTCAAAAACAACATACACAGACAAAACCAAATTAAACCCTGCAGCTCGTGACGATACACTGAGGTCTAAAGACACGAAATGATCGGTCTGTGCAAGAAACTGATCAGTATTTATATCGTTTTTTAGTTTCTTGCACAGACCGATCGTTTCGTGTCTTTAGACCTCAATGTATCGTCACGAGCCACATGGTTTAATTTGTTTTTTTGTCTGTGTATGTTTAAGAGTCCCATTGACTGCCATTATATGACTGACAGACTGCAACGGTTTGAGATAAAAATCTTCGTTTGTGTTCTACTGAAGAAACAAAGTCACCTACATCTTAGATGCCCTGGGGGTAAGCAGATACACATCACATTTTCATTTTTGGGTGAACTATCCCTTTAAGCCTCTTGCATATATTGCAATGATTAACATGTGTTTTTCTCTACTCACACGCCCAGAGTGTTTGCATGCCCTGTTACTTTAGATGCTCAAAGCGAGGGGCGTTCACTCGCTGCTGCTTTTGATGACTTGTGAAACCAAAGGTGTCATGCAAATAAGACAATCTGTGTCCTTAAAACTTAATGCATGAAACTGTAGTAATATCATTATATTGCTGCTGATAACATGCTTATCAGATTATTTTTTATATAGAGAGTTCATCTAGATTCAAATGGACTTTCTCCCGGATGGTTTATTGTGTAGTGTGAGCAGATGTCATAGACATGTTGTTGACAGTTGTGTGCTTTGTGTGTATATATCAGTGTCTATATCCTCACAACATGCTCAATTCATCCACAGATCTGGAGAAAGAGAGCTTTATTTCTGAAGTACCGCTCCAGGGTACGCCACGGTAAAGAGGGCTGAACTGTGTCTGTGTGTGTGCTTGCTTTGAGTGAGCATCTTGCATATGATCATATTAGATTTTATTATGCTAGTGTGTTGTGTTGGGCAACATGAAACGCATGGCAACACGACTGGTTTCTGTAGTGTGGCTTGCGAGTGTGAAAAACGGAATATTATGTTGGAAATAATGTAGAATAAATGAATAAAGGTGACTAGGGTGGGACATAATTTTATCCATCTGTATGTATTGGGTTGATCGTGTTTGCTAAGTGGTGTTTACTATTGCTAATACTTAGGATTAGAGGCTTGTTTAAATAACTAACCATAAGTATTACACTTCAGGTTGTAACTCGTTCTGCAGCATTTGTGCTACAGGCATGAATAAATGAAGTCATGTGGCTTTTTGACGAGAAGTGTGCTATGACTATGACTTGAGGAAGAAGTGTGCTATCATTTTTAGTAAAATGAAAGGGGTCATGACATGAGAAATCAGATTGGCCTTGGTCTTTTGTTTACAAAGAAACATTTGTTAAAAGATGAAGTGGTACCAGATCTGACTGCAGCTGCATCACAAACCCTAAGTAAATGATTTCACAATGCTTTGTCTGGAAATGGCCTTTTTTTATCATGTTTTCAAAACACTCACATGCAATAGCAAGGGTGCATCGATACTGTTTCCTATGCAATGACATTAGCCAATCATAACAGTGACTGATTCATGAAAAGCCTTAAAGGACCCGTCCCTTAAAACAGGGTGTTTCAGAGAGGTCAGAATTAGGGTTGAAAATAATCATTTTTCCACATTTATTTAATTATTTATTTATTTAATAATTATTTATTTATTTATGTGTTTATTTATTAGTTTATTTATTTATTGTGCAAAAAAAAACTTTATTAACATTATAAGTAAAACTCAAGGAACATATATATATATATACAGTATATATAAAAAATCCATGTCATGACCCCTTTAAAGCTTTTAAGGAAATATTTAGAAAATCTCTATAAATACACATTTTAAACCCACAATTTTATCCCAAAGTTTGGCCAGGCTAACCTAATAGAGGTGTCCGAGCAAACAGTTTGATATTGAAGAATCTTAATATATGCTTTCCCATTATTGAAAATAGCTGAGAGCTTAAATTGGTTTATTTTACCTTGATTTTTGAAACTTTCTTAACATTAAAGATTAGTGGCCGCATGAGAAACATGAGTTTCTAAATAAAGACTATGTTTCTTTCCCTGTATGAACATAAAAGCATCATCATGTTCATTAGCCGTGTTTTTTTATAGAGTCCGAGTCTCTAATTGTATCATGTTACGTAATTATATATCTGTGTTGGAGATAGTTTTTTGTGGATGAAGACTGTGCAGCTCAATCGGTCCCAGCTCCATTTACTAAACCGCACATATACTTACTCTATATGTCAGCGCAGGAGTGTATGGCTATTATTGCCTGCGTTTTCTAACATATGTTCATGTGTATCATCTCCAGCTTGTAATTACAGGAAATGCAAGAGGGAGAGACTTGTAGTGAAAGAACAACAGCCGCTCTGCCAGGTCAAACAGACTCCTGCTCGCAGTAGAGAGACAGCAGGATGTTAATTTAGAAGATGTTTGCGCAGAAGAGTATTTCTATGTGTGCCAGTGAGATTTGTTTATAAAGAGATCAGGCTACGTCACTCTTAAAGGGGCAGTTCACCCAAAAAAATACATTTCTGTCATCATTCGTTTCACCACGGAAGGAAGAAATTCGTACAGATTGTGAACAACATGATGCGAGTGTGTAAATAATGCCAGAATTTGGACAAAAAAGATGTTGGAAAAGTACAAGACAGATGTGAGGAAGGCTGAGTGAATGAGATTCAGGCCTTATTATTTGCATGCTGCTGTGACTCTGTGATGCTGAGGTTTAGTGCTTTTGAAAATGTCACGATCTGTAAATGGGTTTTATGTTTGAATGCAAATGACAGTAGAGATAGCATTACTGTGGAAATTTTTATTGCTCAGCTCATTGCTTTCATAGCTCAGCTTAATAGGTTTGTTCTCCTAGATTTGACTGTTCTGTCCGTTTTACTGACTTACTTAATCTATCATGTAAATTGGAAAAAGAAAGAATGAATCCTCCAGATTTACATTTGGTATATCATTGCCTTGAAGGTGGGCTCTTTAGCCCAATGCCATAGTAACCACAAAACAATACATTGCATTGCTCAAAACACCTTAGCAACTGCATAGCAACGCCCTAACAACCACCCCTGCATCCACAAAGAAGGCAGGGCATGTGTATAGCGCACAATCAGAGCCGGGTAGTAACTGATTACATGTAATCTGGATTACGTAATCAAATTTCCAAAAATTAAGTACTTGTAATTAGAGTAAATTACATTTTAAAATACTCGTAATCAGACTACTATGGTTACTTTTTTATTGATTACATGATTACATATTATTTACACAATAGAAATAAATTAATAATTTATTGATTCTCTCTAATTCCTATTTTTTTTATCTTTTAGATGTTCCTTTCAAAAATAGTCTACTGCTTATATACACTCAGAAATTCTTCCAGTTTTGTGGACATTCACACATAGAAGAAGTGTTTCAACATCGCATCAACTACTGATGAACACATTCATTTTTATTTGAATTATCACTCAGTAGGTTATTTAACCATGTATTATTATGTATTATTGAAAGGCTTTTGTCTTTCAAACTCATTAAAATGCACAAATTCTCGTTATTTCTAATTTGCAGACATTCTCAAACTTTTTGTCATCTGAACCTCATTCACCTGATATATTTACTTTAAAGGGGTGGTCAGTCAGCGGTTCTGTAAAAGACAATATGTCCCTTTGTATTGAACTTTGAGCAACTTTGCAGTAACTTTGCAGATGTTTTTTTAATGCTCAAACAGCAACATTACGCACTAAAGTAAAAAAAAAAAGTGAAATCATAATCAGTGACCCATGTAAGTACCCCTTAGATTTTAAAATAAATATTTTAATAACTAAGTATCACTTTTGCATGTTGACGGTTCTCTGACATTGGTTAATGGTCATATGGCGTGCAGGTAAACATCAAATATTTCATCTTTTTTAGTAAGTGTATGATTTATTTTAATTTTACATTTGTATGATTTAATTACTTGTTAGCCTTTCATTAAACTCATAAACCCCCTGCAGTCCCTTTACGAACCCCAGTTTGGGAAACCTTGATGTAATATAATGTTTAATGCACTTCATGTTGTTAATTACAATGAAAGGAATATATTTTCTCACTCTTTGTATTTCTACATCATTATGGTATAAGATTATCCTGTTTAAATCAATGTGATAAATGAGTTAGGTCAAAAGTAATCTAAAAGTAATCAAAAAGTAATTATATTACCTAAAATGTGTAATGTAATGGATTACGTTACTGATTCAAATTTGTGTGATGTAATTTGGAATCAGTAACGGATTACAATTTGTAAGTAATCTACCCAGCACTGCGCACAATACACAATAGTAATTCAAAGTGCTTTAACTGTTCCCCCTTTTTGAACATAGATGTGAAAATGAACTGAACTTAAATGGTTGTAATTCATGAACGATTTGAAATACAGACCTAAGATTGGTCTCTTTTTAAAGAAGACAATCAGAGAATGATTGCTGAAGTGAAAGCATTTAAAAAATGGTGTAAAAATAATAGAAGTTTAGGATTACTGCTTGAAAATTTACTGAATGAAAATGTTTTATTTATATAAAATAAATATTGCTATAAAAGCCACAATAAAATAAAGTCATGTGTCCAACTAAGCTATATTCCAAATTTGAAGTTGATATCACAAAAAATGAGGTTCCAGTGAGATTGTGTATAGGCAAAAATTATTTTTATTATTATTAGTAGTAGTATTGTTGTTGTTGTTGTCGTTACTATTTTAATACATTTTCCTGTCACAAATTTATACATTTCTCTCACAATATTTATTCAGGAACAAACTGGTGACCAAATATGGAATTTTGAGACTCAGACTTTTCCAAATGGCAAGATTAGAAAAAGCTTTTATTATAAAATATTGTAGTATATTTTGAAATATGACACTTGTTACCGCCCACTAGTGGCAGGAGTCCATTACAAATATTTAAAGTATAATTTCCATTGTAACAAAACATCCAATTTCAAAACGGTTTTCACATGATCAATTTTGAGTGTCTAAGCTTTCAAATGATGTCCACTTTAGGATGATTACTAAAAAATAAGTGATGGGGAAAAGACAATAAAAAGAGCTAGTGGGATGCTGACAGTTAACTGGTTAAAGAAAAAGATAAGAACATAAACTCAACAATACCGTGTAACCAAACAATACCCTAGCAACTCCATAGCAACAGGCTAAAAAAAAAATGTAAGGGCACCTCAGCATCCACACAGCAGTAGCAACCCATAACACTCCAGCACCGCCCCTGTTTCTTCAGAACATGTTTGAATCTAGTTTGGCGTTGTGTTTACATTAGCAGAACAGCGCCCGCCCTGCTGGCACGATGATGAAGTCATCTCTGTGAGCCCCCTGCTGTCTGTCTCTCTCCATCCGCTCTGTTAAGTACTGGGCATATGTGTGTGTGTGTGTGATTAGCTGGGCTGCTGGAGGAAGGGAGGTGGTTTCCGCCTCTGGAGACTCCCAAAATCGTGAATAATGCAGCACTTGATAGACAGATTGGAGGTAAATTATTTCTCTTTTCTCCGTTTCTCTCTTTTCCTTCCATCTCCCGTCTGCTGTTTGTGGAATAATCTCTGGGGAATTTGATACTCAGGGGTTCTGACATTACTATGGATTTACTAATGGATGTTGGTGTGTATTAGTTTAGCAGGGAAGCATCAGCCGTAGACTGCTGGTAGTCATCTGGAGGTTTTGTTTGTAGGAGCGGCCTAAGAAAATCAGCGGTGTTTGCTGGTTAAACCTCAGAGAAGGGTTGTTTGGCTTGGTCACATCTCTGGAAGTGGCCGTGAGAGAATGTAGAGGTGTTTACGCCCCGGGCTGTCTTTGTGGTCACCGGCTGCATTTGTTTGTGTTATGCATTGTGTGTAAGTTATTTTTAGCTGCTGGTGAACAGCTGCAGCCTGACAGGCCTGGAGCAGCACTGCACTGCTGTTCCTGCCGAGGTATTTTCCTGGCTCCGGCTTGATTAGCTTTGGCCAATGTCATTGCTAGCCTCTCTCAGGGCTGGTCTGAGGTCAGTGCTGTCATGCACCTAGTAGACTGTAGACTTGATTAACGTACGGTTTAAGAAAGATGGTCAAGGCTCTTGTCTGGTGTAAAAGACGTGTATCTCTGCAGAGGCTTTCCTGAGCGTGTATATGTGTTTTTATTGATAGACAGTCAGACGGTCCTGAACACTAGGTGGCAGCAAACTGTATAACTGCTGTATAATTCACTACTTTGAACTGTAGAAGAGGAAGACAGCTATGAGTTGAAGGCTGTGCCATTTCATAATTCAACCCAGTGGTTCTTAAACTTTTTTTGATAAATGTTATTCTCTCTAAGGGCGTATATTTGCTTTTGACATTGGTGGGGACATGACAGCATAACACATGCTCTTATTTCAGTGTTGTTTTTAATTTTGTGGATATTTCAGCTAACAGTTTGATTTGTAGGCCTACATTTAGTTTAACAAAGTAAAATTTAAGACTGTTCACGGCGACTCGGATCGCTGTTTAAAATCCTGCTGCACCACAGAGTGCTACTCACATATAGTTTTCCATAAAATCACAATATTGTCCCACATTATTGTTAATGTACATAATGACTTCATCATATAAGCTGGAAGATTGTGTGTGCATCTTTCAGCACAATGTTTCTTTCTGTTCGCAGGCAACTCTTTATAGCCTAGAGAGCTAATAATAGCCATGTATCTTTTTCCATTTGCTCTGTTTTGTCAAACACCGTATTTCAAACTCATCGACGCAACTTTGTTAATTCCTGATGTGATCTTTTCTATTAACTGGTTTGGACTGTTGTGTTTAACTTGGTGCAATACCTGTGAGTTGTTCTAAGCACTGCGCATTTCATCCGGTGTGTGACTACCTTACATTCTTACTCTGCCAATGTATTAAATATTCATCCTTGAAAGCACACAGTTTTCTAACGTATGTGGGTCAGTGACAAAAAGGGGTTGGCAAGATGAGAAATTCAAAAATGTTTTAAAAGCATGCATCAGGTATTTTAAAATATACACAGTGTGTTTATGTTGATTTTATGTAGTTAAAAATGACATATGTACATTTTTTTTACAAATGTTAAGACTGAATATACATGAAAATGTCAAATGGTGTAACCGCCAAAGAATTAGAAATATTAAATATTTTATCCACCTAGATGGTATGTGAGCTTACTCATAGAAATAAATACTTCATTTTAAAATATCACACAAAAATAGATTTTATTAGAGTTATCTCTAAATGTAAATTTTAATGCGTGTTTGCAATATTTGGCAGGACATATGCTGAAAACACAAATTATTTTCTAAATATTTGACAAATTATGTAAATAAATGTTTAAAACCATATTATTATACTAAACTAGATGATTACATTTTATTCCACATTAATTTTCCTGTATATAATTATATTTTTATGAAAAATACTGGTTACGCCAATTGACACAAACCAGTTACACCACCTGACTATGTTGATTGTACAGCCAAAGGCCATTGTTTGTTGAAGAAATTGACACTGAAAAGCAAGCATGACTGTCAACAAGTTCAGCTCAAGTGTTTTATTTTTCAGTGCTAAAAAAAAAATCTGTCAACACGAAATTATCATAGTGATGAACAGTGAACTCATGTCTCACATTGTAATTACAGTTAAGAAACAAAATTTGACAATAAATTATCATAGTGATGAACAGTGAACTCATGTCTCACATTGTAATTACAGTTAAGAAACAATATCTGACAAGAAATCATCATAGTGATGAACAGTGAACTCGTATTGTAATTTTAATTTTCATATTGTAATTTCGTATTGTATTGTGGCATCTATTGGGGAAAAAGGGGCTCTGTTATATCATATTAATTATAAAATGTCAGAAATGTAATTAATTGTATTTTACAGATGTAAACTGTAATCTTTGGTTAACATTTTTATCACTGAATTTATGTTCAAATGTTTAGCTTCCCCACTTCCTTCTGCTACATTATTAAATAATTTATCTATATATTACATTATATTATATGATACTATATATTGCTTAAAGGGATAGTTGAATACAAATATGCATTAAAGCTAGCCTAAACATTTAAAAAACGCTAATGTTTTGCAACAATTACAGAGCTTTAATAATAAAGTTGTAGATAAAGAACCACTTTCTCAAAAAATGTAACATTTAACACTTGAAAATAGTTTAAAATAGTAGTTTAGTTTATATTACATCTTTAATCAGCATAATAAACTAGTGATATTTGACTAAATTGGCCCCTAACAGAAAGGCTTGTAATAGGAGTCAAATGGTGTAACCGGTTAAACCACTTGACATTTCAATTTAAAATCAAATTTGACATGCATTATCATGGACACCGATGTAAGTACATGGCCTTGGTGTGGATATTTCAAATGTCATTTTTAAAGTTAATACTCATTTTCATAATAATGATGAATTATCAATGTATTTCTGAGGTCATACCATTTGACATGTATACCTAAGAACACCTGACCATACCCTAAAAATGTCAAATTATCTCACATTTTAAAGTGCAGCAGTTAGTATCACCAGAGGTCCTTCTCTGTGATATAAATTCATGTCACATGATCTTCTTGCAAAATATTAACAAAATGGCTCCTTGAATGGTGGTTACACCACCTTGACACTCAAGGAATTTGACTTGACTCCCATAATTCTCCAAATTAATTATAATATTCAGAACAATGTTGCTCTATTTACTTTTATTTACTATTAAATAGTACTAATTTATGATTATGCTAATCTAGCTGATCTGGAGTTTTATTGAGGATTTCACCTTTTTTAAACAAGATAAATTTTACGGTTACACCACATTGACATTTTTGCAATAATCCCCCAAATATTCTATCAAAATTAATTAAAACCAGAAATTTTAGACTTGGTCCACAAAAAAGAGAATGTATGCAATTAATTTGCACATATTTTGAAATTTTAACCCTTTTCAATTTAATTAAACACATATGGACACAAAAAAATTGTGTCACGCCATTGACCTATTTAACTTCTTATAATATCACAGGACTAAATTCAGATGTGTTTGAAATGACAAAAACATATATATTTAACTGTTTGATCAAAGTTATTGCTAGGGATAATTTGGTAGTTGCTGGATATGGTATTGGATATTTCTGCTGTGCGCCCCACACTTTGAGAACCACTGATTCAACCTAATTCTTCAGCATCACATTAAAAAATATGTGTCATTATTGCCACAATATAATGGAGACTAAACGGGAAGAAAAGTGGGAGAGAAAGAGGGGGATGATATTTAAAGCGACAGACACAGTAACCACAGCTCAAAACAGAAGAAATGTGAATAGGCGTTTAGTTCTTAGTAAATGCACAACCTCTACTGGACCTTGAAAGCTCTTCAGACACAAATGCTTCATCATTTGTGTAAAGGTGCGGTCACATTAGGGGAATTTGACAGGTAAAAATACGTCCATGCATGAAGCACAGCTCATAGAAGTCACGTAAAATTACGTGATCCACTTAAACCTGCTGCAAAAGCTGCAAATCTTTCCACGCAGAATTCCATTTGCATACAGTTTAATTGAAATGACTGGATTTCGCCCACAAAAATTAGCTGAACATTGGTAAATGTGACTGCACCAAGTCTGGCTTTTTTTAACATGCAGCTTGTGCTGAAGTATTTGTTCAGGATTTTAGGGCCCTATGAAATCCCTTTTATTTTTTCCCAAATTCCGTTTTATTTTTTTCTAAATTCTGTTTTTTCCATTTTAATTTTTCTGGATTCCGTTTTTTTCCGTTTTAATTTTACTGGACTCCTTTTTAATGGTCAAATTAAATTGCATTAATCAAAAAGCATGTCTAATTAATTAAAATCATGAAACTTATACAATTTAACATTAATTTATTAAAAGTGTAACAAAAATGACATGTTTAGGGCCGTATGAAATGTTTTATTTTTTTCTCACCTTATGTTTTATTGTAACCAAATTCTGTGTTTTAGCATGTCTAATTATTTGAATGCATACAAACAATTTGTATTTATTCTTACAGTAGCCTTATGAAATGTTTTTCCCCTCAGAAATTATGTGTTGTGTATTTAAATTTTATCAGATAAAGGCATAAAACATTGATTTAATATATATTTTAATTAATGAAAATTAAACATTTACATTTTTGGCAAATAAAGGGGATTTAGCCTACTATTAAAATAAAAATATTTTGTGATTATTTCTTTAAAAAATTAAGTTTTATTATTTTTCAACAGTAGTAGTAGTATTACGTACATTCTACTAAATAATAGTAATATAGCCTATTTCTGGCACAATATCTTTAATAAGTTAAACAGAACTTTTATTTTGACGGGTTGCCGTGAATACCTTTAAAGTTCTGTGTGATATGACGCTAGTTTTACTCAAATGAAATGGTAAAATGCTCCTGAAGTGACCCTCAGATCAGTTTTGGAGATATTGTTCATGTATTTATGTCCTCATTGAGGCGGAGACGCTGGAATCACGCGCGCTGTGTGTGTAGTAAACAAAACCGCGCGTCTGCTCCATTCACACAGAGACGCGCAGAACATGCAGGATTCATATTTAAATCGACTTTTGCGGCTTAATTTTTACAGATACTATCGCGATTTGATTTAAGTGTAATGACCTACTTTTGATTAATTGATCCAAACTTTGACAAATTCCGTGACATTCCGTGTTAAACTGTAAATTCCGTTTTTATGACTGGATTCCGTCCGCGTTTCTGCATCGCGGAAACCATAGAGCCCTAGGATTTATACATGCGTGTGTGTGTGTGTGTGTGTGTGTGTGCGTGCGTGCGTGCGTGCAGGATGCTTGTGTTGTTTTTGTGGAAGTTAGACAACAGACTGTTATGAACTGGTTTGAAATGTTGAATCTACATTAAGTCATGTTTAATATTGAATAAGCCCTTATTACATAAACAAGATCATGTGTCTGAACAGCTGTGTTTCTAAATATCCATTAAGGTGATGATATTTTATACGGTATCTTAATATTATGTATGGATTAGCTTTATTACCTTTTCAAGACTTTCGAGAGTTAAAAACACATTATGAAGCTTCAGTACTTCACATAAAAGCTTGACTTTGTGCAAATACATGTTCATGTGTGTGCAGGTGGATAAGCAGCAGCAGAGTAAGGACTCTGTGTACTTCAGAGATGGTGTGCGGAGGATAGATTTCATTCTGTCTTACATCGACGACAAGGACGGAGAAAAGAAACAGGTGTGTCATCCATTCAGTTATGTTTTATAGTTTTATATTCATATGATAACAATTTCTGTTTTACAGGTTTATATTCATATGATAACTTTTGGCATCCTTCTGTGAGTTGTGAGATAATTGATTTTTTTTTTTAATAATAATAATAATTTGCCTAAACAAATTACTAAGTCATAATAGCCATCCTTCAAAACAATGTTTTCCTATCCCTTAGAAATGGTAATTTGCATTGAGTCAGAGCCGCTTATGTAATAATTTGTTAGCAAATGTAACTTATCACGGGTCAAATGAGTTGCTGTGTGGTTAAATCTCTTGATAGATCTGTTGAAAGTTTATCTGATGATTGTGCATCCCTCACACTGCTGATAATAACACTAGCTGTCATAAATCTGAAGGCTTCCTAGATATGTTTATCTTCCAATGGTGAATTTTCCACAAAGGTAGTTGATGTTGTTGCATGATTTAGATTCGGTCTATTAAAACTTGTATGTCATGTATTTGTAATTACACATTATAATTAATGATAGAGTTGCAATTTAGCACATTTAAAATTAGTGCTGTCAAACGATTAATCGCGATTAATCGCATCCAAAATAAAAGTTTTTGTTTATGAATATAAATATGTACATGTAAACAAGTAAATATTTTCAAAATATATGCTATATGTGTGTGTATTTATTTATACATAATAAATATATACAATACACACACATATATTATGTAATCAAAAACTTTTATTTTGGATGCGATTAATCAATTAATCGTTTGACATCACTATTTAAAATATAGTACCTTGATCAAATAGCCCCCCCCCATGTGCTGCAGTATGTTAGCTAACACATCACATTAAGTGCACTTTTTAAAAGTGCTTCTTTAAATCATAACAAAATATTTAAATGTACTTTAAAGTGAAACTTTTCATTTGACATTATTACAAATTGCTCTTTTTAAAAGTACTTTAAAAGGTGAAACATGAATGACACTTTTACACGTTTAACAATGTAACCATGTTTAACGCACATTTAATGCACACAGAAACCACAGTTGTTGAAAATTGTGTATCACATGTTCAAAAGTTGTTGCAAAACAACAGCAAAGTGTAAGACTATGAGTGATAATAACAGCAGACTTAGTACAGCATGATAAAACACCTTTGACTCTGGACACTAGATGGGCATTGTGCCCTGACAAGTCTCACACTGCTGTGTGTGTGTGTGTGTGTGTGTCAGAGGTGAGAGTCTGTATGCATTTCCACGTTCTTGTCACTCACAAAGTATGTGCTTTACCAGGCCTGGGCAGGAACTCACACACACATGCAGCTCTGCAGACACAAATATTGATCTCCAAAAGCTTGTCTGTCATAAACAGTTACCAGAAACCCTTCTTGTCCTGTGCACAGTATGCACTGCAGCAGAAGCCCAAATCAGTCAGATGTGTTACTGATCTTTCATGCAGGATCGAAGGAAGGAGTTTGAGGCTAACTTGGAGAAAGCTGGACTTGAGCTGGAGACGGAGGACAAATCTGTGAGTGAAACATCTGAAATCACAAACGACTCCAGAAACCCCATCAGGACATTGCTATATATTATCATTCTTACTTTTTACCTGTTACTGTTCATTTAAAAGAACCTGTATTAGAAACAGCATTAGTAACACCAATCACACACGGTTATCTTTCCAGGAGTCTGAAGATGGGAGGACGTACTTCCTGAAGATCCACGTCCCCTGGGAAGTGCTGGCAACATATGCAGATGTTCTGAAAATCAAAGTGCCTTTTAAAACCAACGATATTCCAGATAAAAAAGACGTGCCCATGAGCTGGCTCTGTACGCCCTACAGTCTGCCCGAGCATGTGATGCAACCTGAGCCCGACTACTTCACCGCCTCCTTTGATAAGAGCAAGACTGACTTCTTCCTCATCGAGGACAAAGACACCTTCTTTCCTCCATCCACACGGAACAGGATTGTAAGAAAACTAGGCCAAATGTCAAGAATATGTACAAATATTACATTATCGTAACCTCCACTGCAGCAAACTTGTACTGCCCTGTAACCAAAGGCTTGGTTTATTTTCTTCTCCATGTAGGTCTATTACATCCTTTCCCGATGTCCGTACAGTAAAGACGACAAGGATAAGAAGGGCATCAAGAGGCTTCTGAACAACGGGACCTACGCAGCTGCCTTCCCTCTGCATGACGTAAGTCTTTAACAGAGTGCATCCAGTGGTACAAACCTAACCTATGTTTCTCTAGAGACTTATGATTCAGAAGGTTTAATAACGATAATAACATTAATGTGTGTTTTTTGTAGTCTAGGTACTGGACCAGGTCTCGTGATGCTAACTGTGACAGCGAACGCTATTCCTTGTATAAACACTGGGCTCGTTTCAGCCGCTTTTACAAGGAGCAGCCGCTCAACCTCATACGGTGAGACCATTCCTTCATTCAAAAACACGCACAAAAAATGATATTGACATTTTCAATCTTTAGAAAATATTCTTTATCTTAATAATGTTGTTTGCTCTAAAATGTCTTAAAAATGTTCACACACATATATGTGACCCTGGAGCACAAAACCAGTCTTAAGTCGCTGGGGTATATGTGTAGCAATAGCCAAAAATACACTGTATGGGTCAAAATGATACATTTTTATTTTATGCCAAAAATCATTAGGATATTAAGTAAAGATCATTTTCCATGAAGATATTACCATAAATATATCAACACTTAATTTTTGAGTAGTAATATGCATTGCTAAGGACTTAATTTGGACAACTTTAAAGGTGATTATTTATATATATATATATATATATTCATTATAAACAGCCATTACAAGCAATTAGATTCCAAATTTTCAGAAAGTTGAATTTTATTTTTTGTTGAAATACTTTATCCTATCATAGCTTAAACTACTAACCATTAATAAGTTGATTTGACCAATGGTGTGAGTTTGAGGGTGGGACTGTCTGCTTGTTTGACCATTTACAGATGGGCCAGTGTTCATTAAAGCTGTTGTTGCATTGATAATAGGTTGCAGAAATGTATGCAATGCAATGAATTAAAAGAGTGAAAAATAAAATAAAATAAAAAAATAAAATATTAACACTATTAACACCCCTTAACTGTCACCCCCCATTTTTGAACATATACTGTACATGAAATTGCACTATCCAAACTTAAACTCTTATAATTCATGAATGCTTTGGAATACAGACATAAGGTTGGACTCTTTTTAAAGAAGGCAATCAGCAGATTACTGCAAAAGTGTAAAATATGAAAGTAACAAAAAGTTATAGAAGTTTAAATTTACTGTAAAGAAAATACACAATATTCATTTTTTTATATTTTATATAAAATAAATATTTTACAAAACAGGTTTTACTCTAAAATTGACATAAAATTAAAGCCTTATGTCTAAATAAGTTATGTTCCAAATTTGAAGTTGATATGAAAAAAAATGAGGTTCCTGTGAGATTTTATTTAGGGCGTCATACCACAATTCTCCATTGAATTTTTTTGATGCATTTTTATGTCACAAATGTCTAAATTTATCTGTCAATATTACTCCGATCATAAAAAGACAATATGTATTTTGTCAAGATTATAAAAAGTTTTGATTCTAAAAGTCCGTAATACATTGTGTAATATGACACTTGACACCGCCCACTAAGGGGGAGGAGACCGCCAAAAGATTTTAAAGTACAATTTCCATGGTAACGTAATGTCCGATTTCAAAATGGGTTTCACAGGATGAATTTTGAGGTTTTAAGCTTTCAAATGATATATATGATGATTTGTATGATGATTACTAAAATATTTCATAGGGAAAAAAGACAACGTAAAAAAGAGGTATCTTCCAATGGTACATTTTCCACAAAGGTAGTTGTTGTTGCATGAGTTAATTTTGGTCTATTAAAATGTATATGTCATGTATTCAAATGTATTTGGAATTGCACATTATAATTAATGATGGAGTTGCAATTTAGCACATTTAAAATATATTAACATTAAATATTATATCAAATAACAAACTGCAGGTAAAATTGCAATCATGTTTTTCGTGTGTTTTAGTATGTTAGCTAACATCAAAATAAGTTTACTTTTTAAAAATGTTTCTTTAAATCATCAAAATCACATATCTTGTCTAATGATGTATAGAGAACTGAATAGCATTTTGAAAACACTGCAATTTTTTTTATCATTACTCAAATAGGTTGATGCATATTTTGCACTGTTTTTGTTGAAGAAATTAACTCAAGGTTACTTTTTAAATAAATTATCACTATATAGATGAAATCTCGAGAATGTGAGGTGTTGCTGACACTTTGAGCAAGTACATGGACGTTTCCTTGAATAATGTGTTTCCTGTACCACAGGAAGTACTATGGAGAGAAGATCGGCATCTACTTCGCTTGGCTGGGTTTCTACACAGAGATGCTGTCCTATGCTGCAGTTGTTGGTCTGCTCTGTTTCATCTATGGTGTGGCCAGCTTCGACGAAAACGTCTGGAGGTGAGGATAAGACAAGAAAACTGAGCAGAGAAGACAATGCTATAGAATTAGCTAAGAATGCAATTAATGCATTACAAATTGCTTTGACACTTTTCAGAAATGCAATGACATGTAAGGCTTGAGGCCTACAACACAAGTCAAGTGTAGTAATTTTGGGTCTGGGTTCACAGAAACAGTTTCTGAGAGTGCTTTGTTGTCTTGTGCAGTAAAGAGATCTGTAATGACACCATTGGTGGGCAGATCGTCATGTGTCCTCTCTGTGATAAGAAATGTGGCTACTGGAAGCTCATCACAACCTGTAGCTCCTCATGGGTGAGTGAAACAAATAACTCCCATCTTTTATTCATTCAAAATCTTTTATTTATTTTCTTATGGAGCATGATTTTGTGTATTTATTAATGTAAAGTTAAACCTTCGTCTGATTGTCTTTTAGCAATCGTATCTGTTTGACAACACAGCGACGGTGTTCTTCGCGATATTCATGGGAATATGGGGTGAGTAGAGCCCAGATAGAGATGGAATTGTATCTGTTGTTACCATTTGTTACATAATTACATAACTTTTACTCTGGCTCCCCCTAATGGTAAAAGATGATACTTGTTCTTAAACATTTAGTAAAATACTTATGTTGTCAGTCAGTTATTTAACAACAAGTGTTGTATTTAGTATATTGTGACATCTGGTTGCATAAAAAACATTTTCTTTTAAATTATACATATTTAGTACATTTTATAAACAATCGTAATATGCAGATGATGCACAAGTGGGGCATTTCAATAGAGAGCTGCAGTGATGATGTGTTTTTATAAACCAACCCAGACGTCAGCATCACTTCTGTCGACAAAAACCATTAGACTTTGAGAAAATAAGCTCTTTGTGACCAATGAAAGTTTACGATTCTTACACGTTTTGTTCAACGTGATTATCTTCACAAATGAACACAACTTTTATTTTGAAGCCTAAATACAAGGCTATAAACAAACTGCAGTCACGTGACTTCAACGACCGTAAGCTTCAGGCAACACTTTAGTCTTTATTTAAACAAAAAAATCCCTTTGAGTTGGAATAGTTAGTAATGAGTAGAGACTAGTGAGTAAATGAGTTTCGCTGTTTGTATGTTTGCTGTGTTGATCACTCACAACCTCTGTAGTCTCATTTAGACACTGCCTTTTTCAGTACAAGTGAAAGCTTTAAAAAGAGGGTATTACTGAGGTATTTTATGGTGTAGAATTAACATGAAAATATATTAGCTTATGTCAAACACAGACCTTATTTCAGACCAAAAATCCATTAAAAAAACGTTGACTTCAGGACGATGGGATCAGAATTGCTCAAATACAAAAATGCATCATCCTCGCAGCGCTCTATACAGCCAGGAAACAGACACAGTGTATGAGTTTTAAGTTGTAATTCTTCTCCTCCGTCAGTGACTCTGTTCCTGGAGTTCTGGAAGCGGCGTCAGGCTCGGCTGGAGTACGAGTGGGATCTGGTGGACATGGAGGAAGAGCAGCAACATCTGCAGCTCAGACCCGAATACGAGACCAAGTGCACCCACCGCCGACTCAACCCCGTCACGCAAGTACGCATATTTATCTAATGACCTTTTGTCCCAGAGATTCTTCAGTGTGTAGTTTCACCAGGAATAACTATGTTAAAGCAAATAATAGTTTTGATCATATAGAGTTAGGTTCTTCATTCCTGGTCTCCGAAAGATTTTTTTTCTGCATAGTTTCAGATGTGCTAAAGTGCACCTGTCTGTAATTTTTAGACTCGGTTTAGTTTATTCAGGTGTGTTTGGAACTAATGCTGCCTTCACGGTGCTATTGGAAGTTTCCTACTTTCCACCTGTGAAGATGTAATTATGAGTTTCACATCACTATAAGGTCACAATTAACAACAGAGCCCAAACTTAAATGTAATTACTATTTATTATTCAACACTCAACTTAAAAGATAAATAAATATATATATATATATATATATATACACTGCCCTCCAAAAGTTTGGAAACGCTCTAGAAAAAGTGGGGTTTTGGACAATATTGGCATGAATCATTTTTAATTTGTGATAATTTTGCACTGATAAGGGACAACACAAACTACAAAAACATATTTTATTACATAAACAGTTTATACATAGAAAAAACTTAAATTTTCGATTCATCAAAATATCCACCATTAGCAGCTATTACATAATCTGGGCATCCGAGCTGTCAGTTTATTCAAACATTGTCTTTGAATTGGTAATCAATTGTTGAAGCTACAGTTTTAAGGTGTACTGACCCAGAAATTGTTTAAAAACCTGGGCCAAGTTTAAACCAGTAACCAGGCATCACAGCTGGCAAAGGGGCATGTCTGACTTTGACATGTGTATATTGCCATTATTATGTTTTATTGCTGGTCTTCAATGATAATGTCAAGTTACTTTAATGTATTTGCACCAAAAAAACGATAAGGATTTATGCTGATATCATCCAAAACCACACTTTGCCAGGGGTGTTTCCAAACTTTTGGAGGGCAGTGCATATATATATATATATATATATGTATATACTGTATATGCACATAATGCAGTTTTTAAATTATCTTCTAAATTATAAAATCAAAACGACATTTATTGAGGAGACTTTGTTTCTTATCAAAAGTATATATATCAAAAGTATCCAATGAAGTTCAACTCATGCAGTGGTTAAAACAATGCTGTATTTGTTCGGTACACACTACTGAACCGAAAGACCCGTACCGAAAATTTTCGGCATGAATATGTGTACCTTTTACACCCCCTATTATGTATACATGAATGTATCAACAAGAGAAAGTAATGTAGCTGTTGTGGGAAAAATGAATAAAAGTTTAAATTGTATGGCCTGCCCAACAGAAACTCGAGTATCAAAATGAGGTATTAGTTTCCCAGTAGTAAATACTACTTGAGAGGCCGCTCATGTCCAGTTTCTGACTCGGAAACTCATATTTACAGTACTTATGATAGTACATGAAGACAACATACACTCTGAAAGAAAACAGCTTTCAGGATCACGAATGAGGAACCCTGATGTAAAGCAATTATAGGTATTGACTTTCTTTTATTGTACAGATAATTGTCAGTTTATTGTTTACTTGTTATAAATGTTCATTGCAAAATGTTCTTTAATTTCCCCCTTTTTTCTGAATTTAACTTATATTGCAGACGTTCTTCACTGATTCTTAACTGTTCCTTCAGCTGATTTTAAAATGTTTATTTTTTTATCTTTTCTACTAGACAGTATTTCAAGTGAGGCAAGTCAAAAAGATTACTAGGCTAGTCAGAAAACGTTTATCTAGACTGAGCAGTGATGTTGCTCATATTAGACCCGTTAGTCAGTTTAAATGGCATATTTAATTTGACAAAATGAAGATAAGGCTGTGATGGATGGACATAACAAGGTCTTGGTACACAGCTCCTGTTTTATAAAGCTTTTCATCCTCAAGAAATCGTCTGGAAAGATGTAAGTTCAGTATTTATTAGCTAAATATAGTGAATTCCACATACAATAGTTCAATAAATGGGGAAAGAGTAAGGGGACGTTCACACAAAATGTGTTTTTCCATTCCAGTGTGCTACTTTTCCATTGTTTTTTTATATAAACAATGCACTAGATGGATGTGTGACCATTGTACTCGCATCTTGCATCTCATGCAACATCTCACACATGAGCACCACATTTTAAGATGGAAATTTCAACTTTTCAACGCAGTGCCGCTCATCAATATCAGCTCCAAAGCAGTGGACCAATCAGAATACTGCAGAGGCGGGGCAAACATTGCAAGATTTTGTTTAAATTAACAAGTTGCCATTGCAACATTTTATTTGACAGCAACATGGCAGAAGAGGCATTCTTCCCTGCTTTTTTAAAAACCATTCCTGAGAGGTTTTTAGATGCAAAGATACATTCTGTGTGAACGGCTCCTAAGTAACAAATCTGTACACTGCAAAAAAATATTTTCTTACTTGGTATTTTTGTCTCATTTTCTAGTATAAATATCTAACTATTCTTGTATCAAGATGCATTTACTTGACAAGTAAAATGAGTTAAGATATTATGTCTTGTTATCTGAAGAAATTGTTAAAATTCTGTTTAGTTTTTGCTTAAAACAAGCAAAAATATCTGCCAATGAAACATGGAAAATAATCTTGTTTAGCCTTTGAATTAAAATTATTTTTCTTACCCCATTGGCAGATACGTTTGATTTTTGGTAATTTCTTTGGAAAAGAAGACATAATATCGTAACTCATTTTACTTGTCAAGTAAATGCATCTTGATGCAAGAATTTTTAGATACTACATATACTAGAAAACAAGACAAAAATGCTAAGTAAGAAAATCATTTTTGCATTGTAGAACCTAGTGTTAATTTCCAAAAATCACATTCAATCAGATTACAAACCATATATGTGACCCTGGAGCACAAAAGCAGTCATAAGTCGCACAGGTATATTTGTAGCAATAGCCAACAATACATTGTATGGGTCGAAATTATTGATTTTTCTTTTATGCCAAAAATCATTAGGATATTAAGTAAAGATCATGCTCCATTAAGATATTTTCCTACCGTGAATATTTCAAAACTTAATTTTTGATTGGTAATATGCATTGCTAAGAAGTCAATTTGGACAACTTTAAAGATGATTTTCTCAATATTTGTATTTTTAATTTTTTAATTTATTTTATTTTATTTTTGCAACCTCAGATTCCAGATTTTAAATAGTATCTCGGCCAAATATTGCCCTATTCTAACAAACCATACATTAATGGAAAGCTTATTTATAAAAAAAAAAGACCCTTACTGGTTTTGTGGTCCAGGGTCACATATATTAGGTTTGAGTATATTAGGTTTGTAAAACTCTGAGGTCCTAATAGTATAATTTGGTAGACAAGGGCCAGAATATGAAGCTACAGAGTCGCTTTAGGTGTTGTCATGTCACAAACGAAGGTTGAGTCGGTAGTCAAGGTTAGTTTATCCACCTGCCATTCGAGAAACTAGATAATGCGTGTTTGTTTGGCTTTGTTCGTATTGTGTAGGAACTGGAGTGGGTTCTAGAACAGACCCCAGCTGATAAAGCAGGCAGGTTTATCCTGTGCTGGGCCACAGTTATCTTGTGGGTAAGGCAGGCACAGGACGACGATACTGTAGATCGGATTGCTGTGTGTGTGAGAGTGTGTAGCATTAGCAGCCTGCTTGCAGTGTGATCGTAGCTTTGAAAGGCTGTAGTCGTAGAATTAACGACTCATTAGGAACAGGAAGAGTCCTCGCAGACAGCCGTGTGGACAGTGCTAGATTAGGGCTCCTGTGCCAGGTGTGTGGTGGTGGTTGCTCATGATCCATGCTTTGCTTGCTTGCTGTGTAGGAGATGGAGCCTTATTTACCTCTAACAACCAAGTGTGCTCGTTCAATACTGTCCGGGGCCACCGTCCTCTTCTGGGTGAGCATCAAAACCATCTGCTACTTTTAGTATAATAATTTCATTATTTATATATATAATATATATATATATATTTTTTTTTTTTTTTATATATATATATTAGTGCTGTCAAACGATTAATCGCATCCATTTTGTTTACACAATATATGTGTGTATACTGTGTATATTTATTATTTATATATATATATATATATATAAATACACACCCATGCATGTATATATTTAAGAAAAATAATTGTTTATTTATTAAATGTATTTATATATAATATAAAATATAAGAATATAAATATATAAATGTATATACATGTAAATATTTTTAAAACACATACTGTATGTGTGTGTATTTATATACGCATGATAAATATACACAGTACACATACATATACTGTATTATTTCAACAAAACTTGTATTTTGGATGTAATTAATGGATTTAAAAACTTTTATTTTGGATGTGATTAACAGCACTATATATATATATATATATATATATATATATACAGGTGCATCTCAATAAATTAGAATGTCGTGAAAACGTTCATTTTTTCTTGTAACTTATTTCAAAAAGTGAAACTTTCATATATTTTAGATTCATTGCATGTAAAGTAAAACATTTCAAAAGTTTTTTTTTTGTTTTAATTTTGATGATTAGAGCTTACAGCTCATGAAAGTCAAAAATCAGTATCTCAAAATATTAGAATATTTACATTTGAGTTTAAATTAATGACCATCCATACAGTATAAATACTGGGTATCTTGTTCTTTGAAACCACAATAATGGAGAAGACTGCTGACTTGGCAATGATCCAGAAGACGAACATTGACGCCCTCCACAAAGAGGGTAAGTCACAGAAGGTCATTACTGAAAGGTGTGGCTGTTTACAGAGTGCTGTATCAAAGCATATTAAATGCAAAGTTGACTGGAAGGAAGAATTTGGGTAGGAAAAGGTTCACAAGCAACAGGGATGACCGCAAGCTTGAGAATACAGTCAAGCAAAGCTGATTCAAACACTTGGGAGAGCTTCACAAGGAGTGGACTGAAGCTGGAGTCAGTGCATCAAGAGTCACCACGCTCAGACGTCTTCAGGAAAAGGGCTACCAAGCCACTTCTGAACCAGAGACAACATCAGAAGCATCTTACCTGGGCTGTGGAGAAAAATAACTGTTGCTCAGTGGTCCAAAGTCCTCTTTTCAGATGAAAGTAAATTTTGCATTTAATTTGGAAATCAAGGTCCCAGAGTCTGGAGGAAGAGTGGAGAGGCACAGAATCCATGTTGCTTGAAGTCCAGTGTGAAGTTTCCACAGTCAGTGATGATTTGGGCTGCCATGTCATCTGCTGGTGTTGGTCCACTGTGTTTTCTGAAGTCCACAGTCAACACAGCCATCTATCAGGAAATTTTAGAGCACTTCATGCTTCCTTCTGCTGACAAGCTTTATGGAGATGCTGATTTCATTTTCCAGAAGGACTTGGCACCTGCCCACACTGCCAAAGGTACCAAAAGCTAGTTCAATGACCATGGTGTTACTGTGCTTGATTGGTCAGCAAACTCATCTGACCTGAACCCCATAGAGAATATATGGGGTATTGTCAAGAGGAAGATGAGAGACACCAGACCCAACAATGCAGATGACCTGAAGGCCACTGTCAAAGAAACCTGGGCTTCCATACCACCTCAGCAGTGCCACAAACTGATCACCTCCATGCCACGCCGAATTGAGGCAGTAATTAAAGCAAAAGGAGCCCCTACCAAGTATTGAGTACATATACAGTAAATGAACATACTTTCCAGAAGGCCAACAATTCACTAAAAATGTTTTTTTTTATTGGTCTTATGAAGTATTCTAATTTGTTGAGATAGTGAATTGGTGGGTTTTTGTTAAATGTGAGCCTAAATCATCACAATTAAAAGAACCAAAGACTTAAACTACTTCAGTCTGTGTGCATTGAATTTATTTAATACATGAGTTTCACAATTTGAGTTGAATTACTGAAATAAACGAACTTTTCCACGACATTCTAATTTATTGAGATGCACCTGTATATATATATTAGAAGAACAAATTGTCAAATTGTTATAAGCACCTTTTTATTTTAGCACATAATGCCAGCAATGTACAAAAATACAGTGGGGTCCAAAAGTCGTAGACAACAATGAAAAACTTGAGGTTTTGTTTAGCTTTAGCCATTAAAGCAAAAGGGAAGCACACCAAATACATTTTTTTTGTTTGTTTGTTTTTTAATTGAAAAAATATATATATATTTATACAGAAGCATTTTCACTAGTGGTCTCAGATTTTTGAACCCCACTGAATATATTAGCTCTGTTCCAGTGGTTAGTGAGCTGCCTACATATGATAGTTTAGGACATCAAATACGAGTATGTTATTAATTACTAAATATATCTAGAAAATTATGTAGCAGTAGACTGTTTACTTTCATGCTTATTAGAGTTGTTATCTTAGCAACATGCTAATATCAAATACATTTGAAATCAAATGTGAATCAAATCTGTAAAGTTTGCGTGAGGAGCGCTTTTTATATAATGCTGAGTATTAAATTATATATTGTATTGTATTTATTGTCTTCCATTGTGCAGTGGTCCAAATTAGGATTTTAAAAGGTTCCACTGTAGTAAGGATGCTGCCTATATTGGTAGTATAGATTAAAATATATTATTATTAATATATATATATACAGTGGGTACGGAAAGTATTCAGACCCCCTTACATTTTTCACTCTTTGTTATATTGCAGCCATTTGCTAAAATCATTTAAGTTCATTTTTTTTCCTCATTAATGTACACACAGCACCCCATATTGACAGAAAAACACAGAATTGTTGACATTTTTGCAGATTTATTAAAAAAGAAAAACTGAAATATCACATGTCCTAAGTATTCAGACCCTTTGCTGTGACACTCATATATTTAACTCAGGTGCTTCCATTTCTTCTGATCATCCTTGAGATGGTTCTACACCTTCATTTGAGTCCAGCTTTTTGATTATACTGATTGGATTGATAGGAAAGCCACACACCTGTCTAAAAGACCTTACACTCACAGTGCATGTCAGAGCAAATGAGAATCATGAGGTCAAAGGACTGCCTGAAGAGCTCAGAGACAAATTGTGGCAAGGCACAGATCTGGCCAAGGTTACAAAAAAAGTTCTGCTGCATTAAGGTTCCTAAGAGCACAGTGGCCTCCATAATCCTTAAATGGAAGACGTTTGGGACGAAAACCCTTTGAGCGGCCGTCCGGCCAAACTGAGCTTGGAGAAGAGCCTTGGTGAGAGAGGTAAAGAAGAACCCAAAGTATGTGGCTGAGTCCAGAGATGCATTGGAGATGGGAGAAAGTTGTAGAAAGTCAACCATCACTGAGCCCTCCACCAGTCGGGGCTTTATGGCAGAGTGGCCCGACACATGAAAAGCCCACATGGAGTTTGCTAAAAAACACCTAAGGACTCCCAAGTGGTGACAAATAGATTCTCTGGTCTGATGAGACCAAGATAGAACTTTTTGGCCTTAATTCTAAGCGGTATGTGTGGAGAAAACCAGGCACTGCTCATCACCTGTCCAATACAGTCCCAACAGTGAAGCATGGTGGTGGCAGCATCATGCTGTGGGGGTGTTTTTCAGCTGCAGGGACAGGACGACTGGTTGCAATCGAGGGAAAGATGAATGCGGCCAAGTACAGGGATATCCTGGACGAAAACCTTCTCCAGAGTGCTCAGGACCTCAGACTGGGCCGAAGGTTTACCTTCCAACAAGCCAATGACCCTAAGCACACAGCTAAAATAACGAAGGAGTGGCTTCACAACAACTCCGTGACTGTTCTTGAATGGCCCAGCCAGAGCCCTGACTTAAACCCAATTGAGCATCTCTGGAGAGACCTAAAAATGGCTGTCCACCAACGTTTACCATCCAACCTGACAGAACTGGAGAGGATCTGCAAGGAGGAATGGCAGAGGATCCCCAAATCCAGGTGTGAAAAACTTGTTGCATCTTTCCCAAAAAGACTCATGGCTGTATTAAATCAAAAGGGTGCTTCTATAAATACTGAGCAAAGGGTCTGAATACTTAGGACCATTGATTTTCAGTTTTTCTTTTTTAATAAATCTGCAAAAATGTCAACAATTCTGTGTTTTTCTGTCAATATGGGGTGCTGTGTGTACATTAATGAGGAAAAAAAATGAACTTAAATGATTTTAGCAAATGGCTGCAATATAACAAAGAGTGAAAAATTTAAGGGGGTCTGAATACTTTCCGTACCCACTGTATATATATATATATATATATATATTGTAATGTGTATATTCCAGGCTTTTGAAATGCACTCTTTCTTTTTAGAATTTAACGTAAACACACTATACATTAAAAAACAAAACAAACAAAAAAATGGCATAGAATGGTGCAAAATTTGCGAATTTGGACAGACGTATAGTTTTGGAACAGAGCTAATATATACAAATACTATACTGTATAGCAGATAGGTTATTGCATGATATATGGTTAAGACTCAAATTGAAGTCGCTGGACTGTATGGACACAGAATCACACATCAGTAAGTAAGTTAAATCAGTAAATCTGATGTTTGCTGTAGAATATTTTGTCTGAGGATGCATGTTTTTTTACCAGCATGTACTGTTTTGACATGTCCTGGTAAGCACTGCATGTTCATAATTTAGTTTTTCTTTTTTAACACTATATTTGAATGGATATTTGAGTAGTATTGAGTAGTAATAGTAACTGCAGCGAGTGAGTTTTGTGTGTGTATGACGTGTACCTCTCTCACTCCCAAACCCAGATCTCTCTGATTATCGCCAGTATAATCGGTGTGATTGCGTACCGTCTGGCAGTGTTTGCGGCGTTTGCCAGCATCATGAAGGACAGCCCCACCAATAAGCTGGATGTGGTTGGAAGCCTCATCACGCCGCAGTTCGCCACATCTGTAACGGCTTCCTGCATCAACTTTGTCATCATCATGATTCTGAACTTCCTGTATGAGCGTGTAGCCATAAAGATCACTGATATGGGTGAGTCTTTAGCAAGTGTATGTGACACCCAGCCTCTTTTTTTTCACCTAAAACCTTTAAAACATTTCAAATGTAACGTTTCAATAAATACAATAACTAAATATACAGTATATATATATATATATATATATATATATATATATTAGATTATTGTTTGTTATTGTTGTTGTTGTTTTTTGTTTTAAAACTATTTTTTATTTAATTTATTGCATTTATTTGACCGTGGCACTTTCTAATTTCTGATTTGCGAACGGATCATTCTGATTTGTTCCAGTCAATTCATTTTGTGTTTTGTATCTTGTAATAAACAATAAGAGTAAATAAAGGTCATTGCACACTTAGTCCGAAATTTTCGTATGCGTTCTTTTTTTTTTTTATTATTCGTCATCCTTTCCTATCAAAATGCTTGCTACGGATGCAAAAATGCAGAAAATCGAACCTGATCCGAATTTTTTATGACGGACGAAAGTTTCGGAGGCAGTGTGTAAACGTGATTGACACAAAATGAGCTCGTATTTATTTTTCAACATGCAAAATTTTCGGACGAAATTTCGGACTCTGTGTGCAATGGCCTTAAAGGGTTAGTTCACCCCAAAATGAAAATTATGTCATTAATTACTCACCCTCATGTTGTTCCAAACCCGTAAGACCTTCGTTCATCTTCAGAACACAAATTAAGATATTTGTGATGAAATCGGAGAGCTATCTAACCCTCCATAGACAGCAACACAACTGAAATGTTCCCAGGTCCAGAAACGTAGTAAATACATCGGTAAAACGGTCCATGTGACATCAGTGGCTCAACATCAGTTTTGCAACGCTACGAGAATACTTTTTTTTTTGCACAAAGAAAACAAAAATAACAATTTACTCAACCATTCTTCTCCCCTGAGTTACGTCGTCCGCCATTTTGGAGAGTACCCAAGAATGTATTTGACATAATCAGCGTTATTTACGTTCGGGGGGAAAGCGCGCACATGAACGTAATCTGCGTATTAAACGTTGATTACGCTTAGGCGAAAGCGTGCGTATGCATTGTGATGCTCTCTAAAATGGCGGACGACGTAACTCAGGGGAGAAGAATGGTTGAGTAAATTGTTATTTTTGTTTTCTTTGCGCAAAAAAAAAGTATTATCGTAGCGTCGCAAAACTGAAGTTGAGCCACTGATGTCACATGGACTGTTTTACCGATGTATTTACTATGTTTCTGGACCTGGGAACATTTCAGTTGCGTTGCTGTCTATGGGAGGGTCAGATAGCTCTCTGATTTCATCACAGATATCTTAATTTGTGTCTTACGGGTTTGGAACAACATGAGGGTGAGTAATTAATTACATAATTTTTATTTTATGGTGAACTAACCTTTTAACAATCGTATATTCAGTTTTTCCATAATGTAAAGATTTTTGTGCACTAATTTTTATTCACTTATTCTTCTGTCTGCAGAGGTTCCCAGAACCCATGTGGAGTACGAGAACAAGCTAACGGTGAAGATGTTCCTCTTCCAGTTTGTCAACTACTATTCCTCTTGCTTTTACGTCGCCTTTTTCAAGGGCAAATTTGTGGGCTACCCTGGAGACTATGCCTACATGTTCGGCAAGTGGAGAAATGAAGAGGTAGACCTGAGATCCTGTTTTTATAGTTTTTTTTTTTTTTTCATGACATTATTTTATTTATTAAATCATTGTTATGCATTTGTTATTGCTAATGAATCTCTATTTTATATGAATTGAGCATAGTTTAAGAATAATAGTAAATACATTAATGAACATGTACAGTGCCCTCCACAAGGCACCCTTGATAAATATGAGCAAAGGCGGCTGTGAAAATAAATCTGCATTGTTTATCCTTTTGATCTTTCACTCAAAAAAATCACAAAATTCCAACCTATCATTGAAGTAAAACAATTGAAAGTGGGGAGAAAATCTCATTGTGAAATAACTGTTTTTCTCCAATGAATGTTGGCCACAATTATTGGCACCCCTAGAAATTCTTATGAGTAAAATATCTCTGAAGTATATTCCCATTCATATTTACATTTTTTAGCACACCAGGGTGACTAGGAGCATGAAATTGTCCAGCCATGACTTTCTGTTCCACAGGATTATAAATATGAGGAACACAAAGGTCAAATTCCCTTAATCATCCATCACAATGAGAAAAAATATATATATATTTCTGATGTGAAGAACAAGATTGTTGAGCTTCACAAAATAGAAAGTGGTTGTAAGAAAAGAGTTAAAACATTGAAAATCCCCATTTCCACCATCAGGGCAATAATTAAGAGGTTCCAATCAACTAAAGATGTTAAAAATCTGCCTGAAAGAGGACGTGTGTCTATATCGTCCTAATGCACGGTGAGGAGGAGAGTTTGAGTGGACAAAGACTCTCCAAGGATCACAGCTGGAGAATTGTAGAGATTAGTTGAGTCTTGGGGTCAGAAACCTAAAAAAAAATATATATCAAACATCCCCTACATCACCACATGTTGTTCGGGAGGGTTTCAAGAAAAATTGTCCTCACTCATCCAAAAACAAACTCCAGCAAATTCAGTTGTCAGACACGACTGGAACTTCAAATGGCACTGGCTTCTATTGTCAGATGAAACTGAAAAAAGAGCTTTTTGGCAGCAAACCCACCAGATGAGTTTAGTACAAACAGGGATAAAAAAGTACCCCATGTCCACAGTTAAATATACTGCTGTATTTTTAATGTTGTGGGCCTGTTTTTCTGCCAGAGGTCCTGAACATCTTGTTCAGATGCATGGCATCATGGATTCTATCAAATACCAACAGATAAAAAATCAAAACCTGACTGCCTCTGTTAGAAATCTTATAATGGGCCGTGTTTGGATCTTCCACCAGGACAACAATCCAAAACAAACATCAAAATAAACACAAAAATGGGTCACTGAGCACAAAATGAATATTTTACCATGGCTGTCTCTGTCCTCTGACCTGAACCCTGTAGAAGATGAGTGAGGTGAACTGAAGAGAAGAAGCACCGTCATGGAGCTGTGAATCTGAAGGATCTGGAGAGATTCTGTATGAAGAAAATGGTCTCTGATCTCTTATCAGGTGTTCTCCAAACTCTTCAGGCATTATAGGAGAAAACTCAGAGCTGTTGTGCTGGGAAAAGGACGTTGCAATAATTGGGTGCCAATAATTGTGGCCAACATGAAATAGTGAAAGCATTTATTTCACAATGAGATCCCCCGCCCCACTTTCAATTGTTTTACTTCAATGATAGGTTGGAATTTTGTGAATTTTTTGAGTAAAAGATAAAAAGGATAAACAATGCAGATTTATTTTCACAGCTGCCTTTGCTCATATTTACCAAGGGTGCCAATATTAGTGGAGGACACTGTATATTATCGATTAATATTATACTTATTAGTAGATCGGTTTAAGTAATTGTTTATTTATGATCATTATAATTGTGTTTTCAGTGCGAACCAGGCGGCTGTTTGATTGAGTTAACCACTCAGTTAGTGATCGTGATGGTGGGTAAACAGGTGTGGGGGAACATACAGGAAGCTCTCGTCCCGTAAGTCCACATGACATAATCACACATTCATAGCTGTCATAATCTGTTGCATGACCAGGGTAGTGAATGTAGTGTCTATTTTGATGATAATAAACCGAGAAAGTGAATGATTCAGATCCACGTAATATGTGTTCCTGTGCATTTTCATGTGTTAGTGGGTGGTGTTGTATATATCTCTGTCTGTGTGTAGCTGGCTGCGTAACTGGTGGGTGAGCAGAAGTGCCCGGAATCATCCGGAGAGTCTGTACAGCCGCTGGGAGCAGGACCATGACCTGCAGAGCTTCGGTCAGCTCGGCCTCTTCTACGAGTACCTGGAGATGGGTGAGTATCCGGCAGCTACAGTACAACAGTGCTGAATAATGTTTAACTACTTTATCATATACATATACATATATTCATAAAGTATATCTAAAAAAAAAAAATCTTTATTTTAAATTATTACACAGCCCTCTGGAATACTTTGTAGTTGAACTTTTTGTGGTCTCTACAAGAAAGTTCATCATTTCAGGTCAAATTAAAATTTCATGCCTTTATGAAGTCTTTCAAAAGTCTTTACTTATTTGTTTCATATGTTGCTGTGTAATGAGCCGGCGTTGCGCTGGGGTCCCGATCACTCTGTCAGGGCTTATTATTTTGCAATAAAAATGGCTGACTGTACAAACCCTTTACATCTCTTCATTTAAGGGCTTTTCTCAGCAAATACTGTGCAATTATAAATAAACATTTTAATACATTTTTCTAATCAATTTCTAATCAAACTGGTTCAAATTTGAATCTGTCCTTGACAGATTTGAGGTCCTTGTTGTTTTTGTGCCCAATTAATATTGTCCAGATTTTAAGTGAGTTATGATCTGCTCTAGACTTAAGTCAGGGTAGACACCATAGAAAAAAGGCTGTGAGGGATGAACTTACTGTCTTTGCAGTGGCATGCACTGGTCTTAATTTTCAAAGTTTTATGGACTTGTTGTCTGTTGAATGTTTTTTTGGAAACATCAGCTGATCAACTAGTATATAGATAGTGTTGCTAATTACATTATAAAAAGTATCTTTAAAGGCAAGTATCTAAAAGTAATGTAGCTTAACTACTTTAAACCATAAATAGCTTGTAACTTGACTACAGTTTAAAAGTTGCTTAACTAACACTGATTTACTTTAACTCACCAACACAGAGCCCCAGACATGACATGCAGGAAAAAAATATATAAAAATGTGGCCACAAATTAACAATTATTTCCCACGACTTACTAATTTGTCACCTCCTCTTAAGTAAATCATGTGCACGATGTACTAATCCGTTCTGTTCATTGAATGATTTGTGACTATCCGAATGCACCCTCTTTGTGAACATCTCCATTACAGTCCTGTCTTACTTTCTTCATAACAGCAGCAATAGCAGTCTTTTCTCACTACCCAAAAAAAGGATGGGGGTTTATGAAATTGCCGACAGGAGTTAGTAAAACATACACATGAATTCACTAAAATGAGGTAATGAATTAATAAAACATGCACGATTTACATAAATGTGGGAATGAATTAGTACAACATGCTGACCTATTAATAAGTCATGGGAACTAATTGTTAATTCATATATAAATATTTTTTTCTCTCACATGTCATGTCTGGGGCTCCATACACCATCAGCTTCTATTTAAACAAACTTTCAGCCTGCAGTAACTCAATCTTACTCACAGATGGCGCTGTAGCTCGTCTTTATGTGGAGAAACATTTCATCTCGTCTTTGTTTTGCAGTTATCCAGTTTGGCTTCATCACCCTGTTCGTGGCCTCTTTCCCGCTGGCTCCTCTGCTGGCTCTGATGAATAATATCTTGGAAGTGCGAGTGGACGCCTGGAAATTCACCACTCAGTTCCGCCGGCCCGTGGCAGCCAAAGCGCACAGCATCGGCGCATGGGAGGAGATCCTCAACATGATTGCTGTTTTCTCAGTGGTCACCAATGTGAGTCTGTAGTAATGAGTCAGGAACCACTTTGACGTTAGTTGAACAATTCAAACTGATAGTTCAGTGAGTCTTTTTGACTGATTCATTAACAAGCTTATATAATTTTTTTGTACACCTACATCTAGGGCTGTCACGATTCCTCGATTCAATCGAGTACTCGATTTGAAAAAATCCTTGATTGCATTTTGCCCGTGTCGTGTAATCGGCAAAATACCGGAAGTGGCGCATTCCACAGACGAGAAACCATTAAATGCATTATTAAACCATTTTCCAAGGCTCCATGATATGTTAAAGGGTTGGTTCACCCAAAAATGAAAATTCTGTCATTAATTACTCACCCTCATGTCGTTCCAAACCCGTAAGACCTTCGTTCATCTTCGGAACACAAATTAAGATGTTTTTGATGGAATCTAAGAGCTCTCTGACCCTCCCATAGACAGCAAGGGGCCTTTCACAATCAAGGTCCAGAAACGTAGCAAGGAGATTGGTAAAATAATTCATGTGACATCAGAGGTTCAACCGTAATTTTACGAAGCTACGAGAATACTTTTTCTTCTTTGTAGAGGAGACAAACTGTTGAATAGAGTCGTTATTTTTGTTTTCTTTGCATACAAAAAGTATTGCTTTGTAAAATTACGGTTGAACCCCTGATGTCACATGGACTATTTTTACCGATCTCCTTGCTACGTTTCTGTGCGTTGATCGTGGTAGTATCCTTGCTGTCTATGGAGGGTCAGAGAGCTCACAGATTCTATCAAAAATATCTTAATTTGTGTTCCGAAGATAAACGGAGGTCTCACGGGTTTGAAACGACATGAGGGAGAGTAATTAATGACAGAATTTTCATTTTTGGGTGAACTAACCCTTTAAACACATTTAAAAATCATATTAAATGCTATTGTGGATTCACAAACACTATGATTCCATTAAATAAATATATGCGATGCAGGTTTAGGTACATGCGTCTCAGAGCGGCTCCGAACTGTTATCATTTACATGCGTGGAGCATCTCAAACTCCATCTCTGCATATTGTTGTGAGTTTGGGTTTATTATAACGATCATCTAGGAATTAACACAATGTGCGCCATTCATCAGATTTGTAAAGTAAATCATTTATAAATCTATGAAAACCCAGGAGAATACATCAATATCTTTCTCAAGATGCTAACTGTTGGTCACGATTTCAAAATAAAAGTTTAAACCGTCACTCTGAGTTATTCAAGAAATTACAGTGGCTGTAGCAATTCTGTCGTGACTCGTGAAGAAATGGCCAAATATTAAAGAGTAAGAGGACATTTGAATTAAATGTTGTTTAGTCAATATTAATCAAGGTAAAGTGTAAAAACAATTGTCAGGCCGTTGGCACCCTCTGCAAGAATTTGTTATAATGTGTAATGTACATTAGCTCTTTTGTTTATGATAAATTATGTATTTTAACAGTTTTGTTTAATAAAACCATATGATTACTCACTTTTGATACTTTATTTGAACTAATTATTGCCTCATTACTATTATATATGTACTGTATTTAAGTAATCTTAAAAGCTATTGTTCGCTTAGGTCTATTTTTATTACCACAAAAAAAATATTTTATAATTATCCGATTACTCGATTACTCGTCAAAATAATCAACTGATTACTCGATTACCTAAATAATTGTTAGTGACAGCCCTACTTACATCCTTACTGTATTATTTTCAATAATTCTATAGCCTTTAATTTGCTTTTAAATTGGTAATGAAGCGTATCCTGAATAGAAATATCAAAGTAGGTCGTGTAACAGCATTAAATGTCATTTATTTGTCTTTCAGGCCTTCATTGTATCATTCACATCTGACATGATCCCTCGGCTGGTGTATAAGTACGCGTATCACCCGAGAGATGAGAGCACGATGGAAGGATACATCAACAACAGCCTTTCAGTCTTCAACATCTCTGAGTTCCAACAGAAAAACCGTCCAGACGATGGTGAAAACCCGGATTGGTTCAATGGCTCCAACATCACCACCTGCAGGTACTGTTGTGTATGTTTGTACTGTATCTTTTAATTGACAGATTTATTGTGACACTGGTAAATGTGTAATAAACATGAATGCTGTGTGGATGCTGTAGGTACCGTGACTACCGCTACCCTCCAGGACACGAGAAACAGTACATTCATACAATGCAGTTCTGGCACATTCTCGCTGCAAAATTAGCCTTTATCATCATTATGGAGGTATGAGCTCTTAAATTCTCTTCATTCCTGTGTCAAAAATAACTACACTATAGCATGCTTTAAAAATGCTTTAAAAGAATATACATACTTACAAACTGAACTGAAAATGTATTAGAAATGTATTATAAAATGAAAATGTATTTTAGTTAACTGAACTTGAACCTCTTAAGTAGGTCTGAAATACTACTTTATATGTAATTTCATAATTACTTTTGAAATATGGTTAAAATGTACTGCTGAATGTACTGACAAGCATTTATGGTGAAGTAAAATATACTTTAATATAATTTCTATTGACTTTTTTCCCATGCATTTAAATTTTGCCCATTTGAAATGATGCAGTTTTAATTTAGTACATTTAAAATGTAATCCTTTCAAATGTAATATTAAATACACTACAGTTACAATTATTAAAGTTTACATGTGCTTTAGTATATTAGTAAACATTGCAAAATAAGTGCCCTTTAAAGCATGATAAAATATCAATAGCCTCGTGGGACCAAGCCGACATATAGCGCAGTTACGCTATGGGCGTCCCAAGTTCGAATCCCGGCTCGAGGACCTTTCCCGATCACACCCCCCTCTCTTCTGCGACTTCGCTTCTGTCACGTGTACACTGTCCTATGATAATAAAGTGAAAATATGACAAAAATAAAAATCGTTTAAAAAATCAGTAAAATAATGAATTAATAGTAAAACAATTAATTTGACATTACAATGTGTGATCTTTTCAAAATTGTATTCAAGTATGTTAAAGTGCCCTATTATGCCATTTTTAAGGTTGCTAATATTGTTTTATGAGTGTCCTAAAACAGATTTACATGCATCCAAGGTCAAAAAACACCTTAGTTTTCTCAAAAAATAGCTTTAATTTTACCTCAATTTCTAAATGATTCCTAAACGACTCGTGCGAAGCAGTTCGAAGAATCAGTCTCTCTAAACCCCTCCTTTCCGTGAGCACTCGCTGCTGTGATTGGTCAGATGGTGCAGTCCTTTGTGATTGGTCTACCGCGTACAGCGCGAATGACAGCCATGGGCGGACATTATGCAAATAACAGCCGTAACAGAATAAGGTTCGAATTCCTAACGACTCGTTTAGGCGATTGTGAGCCGACTCTTTTTTTTTTTTTGATAAACAATAACTTTATATATCGTGCACTTTCGGCTTCACAACTTTGCAGAAAGTTTATGTTCACATACTGCTACATGACACACTGCATGAAAGGTAATCTTTGAAAAGGCATAATAGGGGCACTTTAAGAAACATAGAAAAAGTCATAGTTAAGTACACTTAAGTGGTCTTTTATTTCATTAATATTATATTATCTGCAAGTAGTAGTTTTAAAAATGTGCTTTTAAGATTTGAAATACAAGTGCAGTTAGTTCACAGTTTAATTGTTAACAGAATAAACTTTAAAATGTAAAAAAAAAATGTATTTGTAATAGTAAATGTTGACATTATATTTATTTATATATATATATATATATATATATATATATATAATCTCAACTTTAACTATTACAGTCACATACTGGGCAAAAGCACAGTGCTGCGTCTAAGAGAACCTGCAGGTATCACAAACACCAGACCATCGCGTTCAACTCGAGCGGCGGTCTAAAGCAGTTGATTTAATCACCAAACAGGGTGCGTTTGAAACAGATGCGTTTGAAGTTCAGTGTTTAACAAAAAAAACAGAGCAAACGGAAAGAGAAAGTGCAATCTATATTCCAGCTCTCTATATGAAGCATTCAGACTTTATTAGAGCCACAGAAAGACCAACGTTTTGCTGAAAAATGCACAATACACAGTTTTACAGCCCAGGGTGAAGTCATTATATACATTAACAATGATTTGGGCCAAATATAATGTAATTTAATGTAAAACTATATAAATGGCGCTCTGTGGCACGGCAGGATTTTCTGTCGGCTGCATTTAAACCCATGTCTGAAGCCAGCGCGCAGCCTCATGTGTCAAAACAAACAGCACATGGTGTTCATCATTTCCGCCTCATACTATATAATGACAGCAGACCCTTCTCAGCTGTTCCAGCAACGGAAGCAACCCGTAAAACTATCAGCATAGATTTTTGCCGATAGCCGATAATTCCAGCAATCAACTATCAGTGCCGATTAATCAGCAAAACCAACACATCGGTTGACCTTTATTTAAAATAGTAATAATAATATGATAAAGAAGTTACACCCTGACTAATTGCTTCATTAATTCTATAAATGTATCGGTTTATCACATTTTGATCTCCAATACATTTATGTCACCAGTGCTGAGATAAGTACTAGACTTGTCCTAATACTCTTCTTCTCTCCAGCATGTGGTGTTTGTGGTGAAGTTCTTTGTGGCGTGGTTGATCCCCGATGTGCCGTCAGACGTGAAATCCCGTGTAAAGCGCGAACGCTACCTCATCCAGGAGTACCTGCACAACTACGAGCTGGAAAAACTCAAAATCCAGCTCAGCCAGAACGGCCCGAACATCGAGCAGTGCACGTGTCCCGCCACAGCCGCCACGCCAGTGAAGCTGGAGGTGTTATCAGACTGTCTGACCTAACACAGGCCTGCCTGTCCTCTCCTGACCTTGACACTAGCACATGAAAGCTTTCAGTCAGCCCATGTCTCAAACCAGTCCTCTCTATTTCAACACAAAATCACACGCCACTGCTTCCTAATATCTCACGGTTTATGTTGGATAATCTTTTCACACCACATCCTCTAGTTCGGGGTTTTCCTCGACCATGATATGTTTCCCAGAGCACTCATTTTCAGTCATGTGACCTCTGAGATATGCCTACATAAAGGAAGTTTGTATAATAGAATAAGAGATATGAAGTATAATAACGTTTAAATGTATTTAGATCTACCTAAAGCCACATGAGCTGTAACTCAGTTTCTGTCAATGCAGAATGACGCTTGCACTCTTCAAGAACAGTTAGGATTTTCTCACGCTTTCCATATTATTGTTATCTGTTGGTGTTGCCAATGTCTCTATAAGACACTACAAACATAAGTACAGACTGTTTATGATCTGTATGAAACACTGTGTGAAAGTCTGGCAGCTGAAATGTCAGTCAAAACGTCAAGCTTAGATTTCAGCCCAAAACTAAACTGGACGTTTCAGGTTTTGTGTGATTTACTCTGAATGAACACATAGATGAGTGTCTCTTTCACACAGCGTCAAAATGCAAGTACTCAGTGACAAACTTTATTGTTCAGAATGCCTTTAAGCTACCAAAGATAAAAAGCCTTAACACCATAGACATATGCATGGATCCTTTACGCTATTTGAAATGAGACATAAATATTAAACACTTCTATTTACTGTATGTTCTGAGTTCATGTGTAAAGAAATTTGAAAAAGGGTTTTCAGGAAAAATAGATTTTTTTTTTCAATTACATACCAGCGTGTTTCTTTTTTAATAAATTTAGTGTATTTTCTTTTTTGATCAAAATTGTACACTATTTAAGACAAACTGGCACTATTATTTTGCAGTATTATTTCATAGCTTGATGCAGCACCAATACTGATTTTTAAAGCATCCTATAATGCTAAATTTATTTTATTTGCTGGAAATTGAATGCAAAAAAAGAGATTCTATGCCAAACATGAGTAGATGCGTATATAAATATGCACACTAACTACACTCTTGCTGTGATCAGTAGCTGTGCTGTTTGGGTGATGGATGTGCTGAATCTTCACTCACACTATTCATAAAGCAGTTATCACTCTGTGTTCATAGTTAAAGATAATCTGCACTTTACAGCTTTACATTGATGAACACGAAACAGTATCTTCTCAAAGCCAAATTGGCTCTGGTGATTTGAATGGCAATGCTAATATATGTGCCTTTATCGAAATACAAACTCCATGCTGAGTGTTTATTTGGGCTTCCTTTCCAATTGATTTACTGTGTTGTCCTGGTCAGAATGCCAGTGTCACTTTGAGTTTATGTTTTGCACAAAGCACTTAATGAGGAGTAATTTATCTCAGTGTTATTGAAGGAAGATGTGTGACTAACAACCCTTCAAATCTGCAAAATTATGCACGTCATTATTCATTTATAATATCTGATCATTCATTTGGCATTGGACTACTTCAAATCAAACTTCAAATCAAAAAGTTATAATGAGGACCATGAACAGCTGGCAGTTTGACATGTATATATGCTAATGATGATGAAAGGAACATATGCATTTGCTGTTATTTGTGACTTGAATATTTAAGTTGGAAATCATGATATTTTGTGTAAATGTTTTGTTTTCAGTCTCTGATTCAAATATGAAAAATTTAGTCACTGTTTCTCATAATCAGAACTGTTATTCAAAAAAAAATGTATGCTGTTTGAATATTTCACTGTTGGTTTATGTAGCTGACAATCTGCAAGCTGTGCTATGAGGTGAAAAGACATTTAACAGTAAAACATTATCTGTCCTTTTTGACATTTTAGTTCTAGAGCTGTTCTGGGTGATCAAATGTTCAATGATTATGCCTTAACCTTTATCTGTGTTTTTCTTTACAATTAAGTTGATTTTATGCCTGTTTTTATGCATGGTTATTTTGGATGTGGATATGAATCCAAGTGTGTTTTTCTGTACTGCTAATGTACCAGAAATGTACTCATACTCAGTTTTTCATACTTTAGTCGAATTTTGTTGTCACCCAAATAAACTATTGAATGCACCAGAGATGCTCGTGTGTTTAATTGTTGTGGACATTGCTTTGATTCTTTTGTCAATTTCAGGGGTTTTGAGAGACGGTAATATTTCAAATACATGATAAAGTTTGCTTCACAGTTGCTTCTTAAGACTGATGGGTCAGTACTACACATGTGATTTATGACACTTTCTACACTGGTCAGGCACAGCATTTAAACCACCTTCCTAATATTGTGTAGGTTTCCCTCATGCTGCTAGAACAGATCTGATTCATTGAATCATTAACTCCACAAGACCTCTGAATCACCTCCTGTGGTCTTGACTCCCAAAACATTCAAACGTTGACACCCAAAAAGTCCTGCAAGCTGAGGTGGACCTCTATGGATCAGGTTTGTTGGTCCAGCAGATCCCACAGTTCACTATCTGTCTGTTATGTTGTGGCGACATTAAGGGTTTACTTGGAAACCCCAATCATCTCTGATTTTAAGAGAAAACATCAATGAAATTTGGCTAGTGGATTTTGCATGCTGAGCCACTCCCCGTGCATACGGGTATATAAGGTGACAGGTGCATCCACTCATTCAGATTTTTGCTTCGGAGTCGAGTAGGTCAATGAGGTTCATCTCCACAAAGTCAATCTTCTCTTAGAGAGCTGGAAAGAGAAGCGGCTGTTCTTGGTTGGCATTACGGTGCAACCAGCACTGTCCCTGTTAATTCAGCGATTCCCCTGCGTGCTTCAACTAAAAGAGCAGTTTCTCTAACAGAGCAAATCGTGTACGGCTCGCGCCTTTTTAAAGATACCGCTCCATCTATGTCCTCTTGGTTGTGGTTGTTTCCTGTCCTCTGATGACGGCCACGAGCGTTGTCTTCTGTGTCTGGGCATCCACAACGCATTTGTGGATGGCTCATGCCCCTGCACTGCGTGCACGTCTCTGCTTTCTTAAAAGGAAAGTACGAGACTCCTCTGTCACTACCCATTCTGGTTTCCCTACCATGAGCAGAGGACCGCCGGCTAGTGCTCTGGGAGATTGAGGGTTACAGTAAGAGCCTATCTGCTGAACCATGTCCCCATGGACCTCTTACTCCTCCCGCAGCGCTTGTTCTGTGCTGCTCCCGGATGATTCTGATGGCCCGCTTCACAGTGGCCCCAGTGTTGCATTCGGTGCACTGCCTGAGAATCAGATGTCAATAGCAGCATCGGGGGATGGGCTATTGTCCTCTGAAGATGAAGATTCAGTGGGGCTGCTCCCCTTGGGTGTTGTCGCCACTGCCGGATCAGACCCAGAGTTGATGACCATGCTTGCCCAGGGAACCGTGAGTATCGGGCTGGAGGTGTGCAGTCTGAAGTCCTCGCGGCTGGATGATTGGTTTCTCGGTGCAGGCCGTGGCTCGTGACTGCATTCAGCCTCGGTTCCTTTCTTCTCAGAGGTGCATGAGGAAGTGACAAGTCTTGGACGGTCACTTTTACGGTCAGAAACCACACGTCTCCATCCTCCGTCCTCACTACCCTCAATGGCGGGGCGGCTAGGGGGTACATTGACATTCCCCAGGTGGAGAGAGCGGTGCACCTGCCATGCCATGGCGATCCTGCAGGTCCACCAAGCCAAAGCACTAAAACAAAAGCACAAGGATAGTACTGACCCGAGGTTGATGCAGGAGCTGCACACGATGACTGACTTCGCTCTACGGGCGACAAAAGTCACAGTGTGATCCCTCGGGAAGGTGACGTCCAAGAGCGACATCTCTGGCTCAACCTGGTTGAGATGGGAGTTGTTGACAAAGTGCACTTTCTTGACGCTCCCATCTCCCAGGCTGACCTGTTCAGCGACACTGTCGAGGACTTTTGCCCAGCATTTCTCGGCAGTACAGAAGCAGACTGAGGCTATCCAGCACACCCTGCCCTGACGTGATCTTCCAGCTGCCACCGTTTCATCGTGGGCCACACCTCAGTCTGCTCATTGCTGTGGGCATCCTCCTGTGTCCTCCAGAGCCGCTCCGCTCTGTGCTGAGACAAACTCAAGGCCGGCGCGTTGAGCCTCTCACAGGAGTGCGGCACCCCTCCTGTAGCTTTCCTGTAGCTCAAATGGTAGAGCATGGCTCTAGCAACGCCAAGATCATGGGTTCGATTCCCAGGGAAAGCAAGAGCTGATAAAATGTAAAACCTGTAACTTGAATGCAATGTAAGTCGCTTTGGATAAAAGCGTCTGCTAAATGCATAAATGTAAATGTAAATGTAATAATCTGATTACCCCTGTGACCCAGCCAGCCCCTAAGTCTGCTAAAAAGTCAACAAAGTGGCCCTGACACTGGCAACCCAGAGATTTGCGAAGCTGCTCTTTCTCAGGAGATGGCGATGACAGCGCCATTCCTTCCCCCGTTACGACCTTGCGTAGAATTTGTCTGACATGCTGCTCAACATTTGTAGTGCCACAGGCCCTCCACCCGGGAGGGCCGGGTGGAGAATCTTTCATTCTGTTCAACGAAACGCAATGCCTCCCCAAGCATCTCTGGCCGGTCCCTCCGGGGACATGGGCAGTTCTGCCATGATGAACCAGAACGCGATGCCTTCTGGGCTATCCAGCATGACTCCTCACCGTTGCACCACTACGGGTATGTCGATTGTCCCTTTGGTACCACTCGCACGGGGTGTGGCTTGCGCTACCCAGCCTGTCCCGCTTGCTCATTCGGACAGTTCGACTTGGCTACACAATTCAGTTTGCCAGGCGAGGCGCCTTTTTCCTCTCCCAGTGAGTTTCCCAGACGGCAAACCCTGGGTGAGCATCCTCCAGCACCCCCAGCTGTCAGATTTTGCGAAGCAGTCTGATGGCAGGCCCAGTACTTGTGTTAGCATGCCTGGAGTCCCGGTCAGCCCCTGTACTGGGCTAAGTGTCCATGTGGCTTGATTCCCTGTGGGCAATCCCATATGTGTGTTTTTCTACTCGTGTCTTCCCTTGACAGGCTTGCTCTGTCAGTCTCTTCTGGCATGTTGTTCCATCCCTACTCTCAGGTAGGACCTACCTCAGAGACCCATTCCATATGTAGTACTGCCCCCTTGGTCAGTCCATATCAGGGTGTCCACATGTCACCTCCCAATGGGTAGGATGTGGCCTCCGTAGCACCCTTCCCTTGGAAGGCTCGCTTCCTCATTGTTACCGCCAAGCTGATAACAACAAATAGGAAAGAGCTGAAGCAAATATTTCACTGAAGGTCGAAATCCCTTCTGTTAAGAAATGTTTTGTGGATTTAACAGCAGCATGGCCATCTCCAGCAGCGATGTACTCACCTTTGGTCCCTACAGGCACCAAGGTCAGCAAATTTGCACTCTGGCATTGGGAAGGTTACGACCTTGCGTAGAATTTGTCTGACATGCTGCTCAACATTTGTAGTGCCACAGGGTTATGATGGTGTTCAGGTTGAGGCATTTTCCATAGACCCCTAATGTCGTCACAACATAACTTGTAGTGATGGACAGATAGGAAATGTCTCGGTTATGTATGTAACCCATAACGTCTCTTTTCCCTCCATCAGGAAACGAGGGTTATGTACATAACCGAGACTCAGTCAGATTGAAATCTGGGTGATGTGGAGGACAAGGCACATTCCTCAAACCATTCCTGAACAATTTATCCTGCTGAAAGAGGCCATTGCCATCAGGGAACACCACTGGTGTGTAGGTGGTCTCTCCAACCGGTCAACCGCTACCTTAGGCTTTTTAGCAGTTCGAGCTGCAGTAGCTCTTCTGTGTGATCATAGCAGACGGGCTAGCCTTTACTCCCCATGTGTATCAATAAGCCTTGGGCACCCATAACTCTGATGCTGGAGTCTTTTCTTGCAGTACTTTTGGATGGTACTATCCACTGCACTGAACACCCCAAATTTGCTGTTTTGGAGATGATTTGTCCAAGTTGTCTAGCTATTATTATTTTCCCCTTGTCAAAGTCACTCATATCTTTTTTGCTTGCACATTTTTCCTGCATCCAACACATGAAATTCAAGAACTGACTGTTGACTTGATGCCTAATATATCCCACTACTTGATGGGTGCCATTGTAACAATATAATCAATGTGATTCACTTCACTTGTTTTAATGTATTGTGGCTCATCGGTGTTTAAAGAAAGTGGTGTGAAGTTTTCTTTGGGTTGCTGTTTCACCTGAACAACTGTAACACACATGAGGCTTTACAGGGTTTGTTTTATGATTTTCTTGTCACATAGCAACAGTATAGCTTCCTGCATGTTGGTTATGCCACTGACTTTGATTTGTTGATAAAACTTATGCACAAATAATACTCATCCACAAATAACACTCCCTAAAGAAAAGGTACAAATAAGTAAATAAATAATATTTTGTCAGTTTACATCAGTGTTGTTGAGTGTTGATGTGTATAAAACTGGCTGTATACTTAAAAAAAAAATCACAATAAACATTAGGGTCTTAAGTGAACATTCATGTCTATACTTATACAGTTTATTTGCAATCATTTTGTCACCAATTTCAAAACATTGATGTCATTTTTCAATACTCTTGACACAAAACTCAAAACAGTCATTATTTTTAACACAAATCCAATGTCTGTCCAATGTTCAAAACTTTGCATGTTTCATTCATATCTTTAAAGAAGCCTTGCATTTGCACAGTCATTGGATCAAATTACTCATTTATCATGAAATATCATAGAAATATTACATTAGATCACCCACATATAAGATACCCATAGTTTCACTGTGTAGCTGTTAGTACAATCATTAAATATAGCTGTACAAAACACGTGATGCAGGTTTCATTATGGTTCTACACATTCATACATCATTGTAATAGACTAGAGAGATAAGTACAAATACTGGAATCATTGAACAAAATCTGAAAATTATTGATGAAATAATCAATTCATAACATAGGTTTTTAAAAACTTAGGATAAGACATTTTTAGATAAGAAAAAAAAAAAGAAAAATCTACAGTAGAGTAAAATGTCAGCTGGAGTCTTCCTCACTTCTATGTTTTTATCAACCCTGTCTTGTGGATTTGGCCACAGGTTCTCATCCACATGACAGTGGATGTTTTCATTATCTAAACATCTTGGAAAAAATCTTCTGGCATGGCAAATCCAGGCCTGACATCGGTCTCCTCCTGTGATGTCATTGCACGCATCATCTATGGCCTGGAGAAGAGTGACTTGTTTACGAGGGTTTCTATTGTGAACCTTCCACCTCCATGTGAAGAAAAATACTTGGGTTACAGCAAGGAAAGGGGAGTATGGGGGTAAATACAAGGTGATAAACCGTGGATGGGCCTGAAACCATGATTGCTCTCAGTGTTGTCGCTAGGAATTCTGGGCCTTTGCTACGGGGCCCTTTGTTTTCTCCCAACAACAGGCATCTTGAAACTGATCATACCTGAACATGCTCGGTCCTCACTCAGCGCTACTTCCATAATCTAAACATGTAATATTTTTTTTCACCATTTTCCATAAAAACTATGTATCAAGAGTAATGCAACAGCTATTTATCAACTTGAGCAGATGTATCAAATGATAGTTAGATTAGATCATTGTAATGAAATGAATAGACACTCAAGATATAATAGACATTCAGATGTAATGTGTGAGTTGAATTCTGAAATTGTAAAAAACTGTAATATGTAAACTACACATTGATTTACAAAATGTTTTACAAATTGTAAAACTTCCATTTAAAACTAATTTAGTTTTTGTTTATGGTGACAATAAATTGTAAAAAGCCAAAAAAGATGTCTTATATTGACCTACATTAAGTAAAATGTTGGCTTGTGTGTCTAAAAATAAATGTAGGCCTACTGAATAAATATTGTATTTTTTTTTTTACTTTGTGTGAATGTGTATGTCTGCAAAAATAAATGTTTTAAATTTGCATAAGAAGCTGAAATAGAAAAGCATGCTAATTTCATACAAAAACATTTTTGCACGAATTGCAATGTTTATATATTTATGAATAATTTAACAGATCCGGGCAAAAAAAAGGCCATTGCCTCCAGTACGTGCCGACCTGTCTTTGAGCGCCCGCTTGTGGTCATTATTCGTATTACAAAACACAAGAGTCTTTTTTTTCATACCCTGCCCCAGTGGTTTTCAAAGCTCTCCATGAAGTACCCCCAGCACTGCACATTTGGTATGTCTCCCTATATCTGACACACACTTCAGGTCTTGCACTAGTCTCCACTAACGAGCTGATGAGTTGAATCAGGTGTGATAGATGAGGGAGACATACAAAATGTGCAGGGCTGGGGGTACTCCATGAGGACAGGTTTGAGAACCACTGCCCTACCCTAAATTATTAAACCAACTGGACTCGGTGTGATCTTCTACGATGAATTTTACTTAATAAATAAAATAAAATAAAATAAAACATTTATATCTGACCCCACCGATATCGTACTCTATTGTCTCGTCCCCAAGAGCCCATGATGCCAGTGAAACATGATTACTTGAAGGTATGTTTGGAAAAAAACACTCATGCATCTAAGACTAATAAAACATGACTCATCCATATGTTTGCCAGTGGCTCTTTGTTAATAGCTCGATGTCAGTGCGTGCTGATGAGTGAAAGAGGGGAGCGCGCAGGTGTGGAGCGCGCAGATCACTCGCTGGACGGACGCGCGCCTTCTCTCGCGCCAGAGTCCTCTTCGCGCTGTTTCTTTGTCATTTTCCTGCTTTCGAAGGTGAATTCTGATGGAATATTCTCGTTTATAGTTGAAAATATGTCGGCAAAATGGAAAACCGAAGAATTACAGAAGTCGAAGGAAAGGGAGTTTCAAAGGACATTTCAGTGACTGTGAATCAAGCTTTTAACTGATTAATAATCTTGGTGGTTTATAGGTCGTGTACGAGGAATAAAACAGCATTTTTTTACTGGGTCAAAAAATACTGCTCAGGTTTCTACACTCAAGGAATATGCTGAAATATCTTACAGAAAATTCAAATTAAAATTTCGTATTAATATCGAGTGGGATATATATCATTGGAGATGGATACGATGAAGGAACGAGTTTTGGCCCCCGGTAAGGAACGCTTGAGGAATCTGGCCGGGAAAACCCTGGGACACATGCACAGGTATCAAACCCCTTTCAACCAAAAACATAAAGATCTCTACAAAAACATTATTCGTTTATTATCTTGATGTCCAAGTACAATTTAGGCTACATGTCTACTGAGATTCTAATTATTTCCCCTCCTTCGATAAAGGATGACTATATATCACATCATTCATAATCCTTCATCAATCTGTGATGTAACACGTTCTTTTCGACATGTGTCGTTTGGAGAAAACACGACAGAAATGACTATAGTCGTTAAAGATCGTGATGTGATCGTGTATAGATCTAGAGATGAAAGAATTCCTCGGAGGATGGTTCCTCTGCACACAGCGCTCCTGACTCAATTAATCATTCATGAAAAGAAAGTCCCTTTAATTCAATTATTAGTATTATTATTCATATATTTTTGTATTTATTTGTAAAAAAAAAAAAAAAAAAAAACTGTAATGATTTAGCTCAAAAAAACGATTTCAGATTTGAGAATAATTCCTTGTTTTTTTTCGTTTACCTTGTCAAAATCGTCTAAATTCGTTGTGTGTTATGAAAACAGTGAATTTTTCAGAGCGTTTTGTGTATTTTTGTATATTACATTTAGGCAGAGATTATTAACGCTCAGAGTCAGAACGGAACAGTGAATGGTTTACATCACAGAAAACAATCTTCACTTTGATCCGATGCACAACAGTTAATAATACGCCACAACGTCATGTAAAATTATATTTCTTATATTTCGTTTCGTGTAATATATTATTTAGATTTTTTAATTTGTATTCTGTATATTAACATCTTGAAGCAGCTACAAAAATGTTAAAAACGAAAAAAAAACGTATTTAACCTGTTTTATACCAAGATATGGTCAGGTCTGCTTTTATAAGCTATAGGAATGCATTTCGATAAAACTGCTGCAATGCGGTTCAAATAACTCCGTTTGCCAAGTCGTGACCAAACAGATCAGAACAGAGATATACAATAGAATTCTGCCAGTCCTCGTCTTTTCTGAATGATTGATGAATTTAGCCTAATTATTAAATAAATCAAAACATGATAACATCATCTTCGCAGACTAAGAAAAAAATAAAACTAATGGTTTCTAAAAACAGAGGGATGCATTTTGTTTCTATGTATCTATTAGCAAACAGAACGTCTTTTTTTTTTTTTTTTTTAGTAGCCTTAAATCGATTAAATTCAACGTTCTACGAACGTTCTATATATTGTTTTCGTCAACGCTGTACAGGGACGTTTTTTTGTGTGATGATCGAATAGTCAAATGTTCTTAATGGTTATTTATAATGCTCCAGAAAAAAAGAAAGAAAGAAAGAAAGAAAGAAAGAAAGAAAGAAAGAAAGAAAGAAAGAAAGAAAGAAAGAAAGAAAGAAAGAAAGAAAGAAAGAAAGAAAGAAGAGGTTTGTTGAGAGGTTTGTTTGAGGAACCGTGTCCTCGCAGGGTGATGGAGAAGAAGCAGAAGGCGGGTGAGGTGATCGAGCTGACGGAGGAAGGGAGGCCCGCGCCGCTGCAGCAGAAGAAAGCTCCGCTGTGCGACTGCACGTGCTTCGGGCTCCCGCGCCGCTATATCATCGCCATCATGAGCGGCCTCGGCTTCTGCATCTCTTTCGGGATCCGCTGCAACCTCGGAGTCGCGATCGTCGGCATGGTCAATAACAGCACCATCCACCGGGGCGGCAAGATCATCATCACAGAGGTGAGAGCGAGGGCCCTCCTGTCGGGGCCAGAGCTCCTCCTGAGAGCCTCCTGAGAGTCAGAGCATCTCAGCATCTCACTCCATTATATGAAACAACAACAAAAAACAGTCACAACATTACACAAAATAAAAATAAAATAAATGCAAAATGTTTCTTTCAAAGCGTTTAACATGAAATATTTTTTATTTTTATTTTACATGTTTATGAATGAATAGATGAATTAACCGAGCGCATTTTTTTTCCATAAGAAAGCGAAGTTTAACTGGGATCCGGAGACGGTGGGAATGATCCACGGCTCGTTTTTCTGGGGCTATATAGTGACACAGATCCCTGGAGGATATATATGCTCACGACTCGCTGCCAACAGGTAATTCACAATGAATTAATAATGAATAATTGAGCATTGATCTCCATATTAAAAAAAAAATAATAGGCTACATTTAATTTCCTACTAATTATAACACATATTTATGTATTTATGTTTTGTTTTATTTTATTTTACATAGTGGTTTATATCTGGCAACAGTATAAATGCTTTTTTAAAGGGCAAATCATGTCTTTTGTGTGCTTTATTTGGTTGCCATGAACCCTGAATGCAGAAGAGCAGCCAGTCTTTCCTCTGGAGAGCTCATTAACCAGCAGACAGACTCACATGCTCCCTGTGTTCACTGTGAGACACGTCCTGATTCAACAAAACTCCCTTTGACTGAAATAGACTCGTATTTTTATATAACTAGTATGCCATTATTCATTCACACCTAAAATGTTAGGCCTGTGTGTGTGTGTGTGTGTGTGTGATTTACATATATGTAATATACATATTTGATCAATTAATAGCTCATAAATCAAATTTTGCAAATTGCATTCTTAAATGGTGTATTATTGCACAAACTTGTAGTGAGATGTAGTCTAAGTAACCTTTATTTAGCCTATATAGTGCTGTATACAATACAGATTGTTTGAAAGCAGCTTCACAGTAATAAACAGGAAAATAACAGAATCAATGCAGACTTCTTCAAATGTGAGATGAATCCAAATTCGGCTGTAAAGCAGCTCTATACAGCAGAGGACAGAAGAATAGCATTATACAATATAGTAAAATAAAACTACTATAGGAAAGATAATAGACACATGAAAGGATCAAGTCTGTCTAAGCACCTGTTAAATGCAGTTTTTACATTTCGTTGTTCTTACATCTTGACTTCGAAAAGGTTCAGATTTATAATTTCACTTATATGAATTTGATTTCAGATTTCACACATTAAAACAGATGGCTGCAGCCTATGCAAATTAGATCTCAGACACAATAAATAAAATATGTGTTTTCCTGCCTTTCAGCATTGTTAGAATGATTTCTCTACTAGACACTGATGCCCTCGGCTACTATTGTCTACTCAGTTAATGTTATTTACTGTCGCTCTTGCCAGGTTTTATTTTTTTTGCATCTGCTCTACAGATATGCCTTCAGTCAGTGTAAGGTTGCTGCCGATCGGATCCAGTTAAACTGGCCAATCTATGATTTCAAACCATTAGAAGCCATTAGTAAATTCTTCTGTGCACACTTTGATCTGCAGGGTGTTTGGTGCTGCTATCCTGCTCACGTCGACTCTCAATATGTTCATCCCCTCTGCTGCGCGTGCGCACTACGGCTGTGTCATCTTCGTCAGGATACTGCAGGGCCTCGTCGAAGTGAGACTCTCTCCTCTCTTTAAATACATACAGCATTTATTCCTTTGCTGATTAGTAATTTAACAGATGTTTTACACTAATCATATTACAGGTTCAGCCCCACCAGAGCAGCCAGATGTTGGAATATTATTATCGGGGCAAGTTTAGTTTGACAGCATTTGCAGCATAGACAGTAATTTCAACTAAAATGAACAAAAATACAATAATTAACTAACAATGAAAGTCTATGGGACAAGACATTATGCAAGGATGAATGTTGAAACACACAATTTAAGTATATAGGCATCAGATTTGAACATTATACGTGTTAACATGAATACAATTCTATATTAATAACACTTTACAATAACAGTAACAGCATCTCTGTGTGATAACCAGACCCTCTCAGTGTTAGATGCCAGTGTTTCCTGTTGTAGCTAAAATATCTGATTTCAAAAACAATATCATAACTATTAAATGACTCTCTTATGATTTGAAATCTGTATTTAACCTCAAAATGATCTCAAAGTAAAAAGAGGTGCTAAAGTCTGATTTTGTGGTGGCTGTGCTTTAAAATGGAATTATTATGATCTTAATTCGAGTGATGAAGGATTTTGAAAGTCTGACAGAAATCAGTGTTGAGTTCTGTAACCTATTACATTTCCAAAGTAACCTTCCCAACACTGATTACAACCCATGTAATTTATCAATCTGTCTCCTCTAATGCAAAAAAATAAATAAAAAATGAACAGGACGTCACATCAAGTTCAGGTGTGTTATCCCGCTGACTGTACATCAGCACAACAGAAACACTGAAAACACAGGAGAGACAGATTAGAAGAGAACAAACAGATCATGGAAAACGAAACCCTTGTATTCAAACTAAAGTCACTGAAAGAGTTTTAGCAGCTGCTTGCTGTCTTTGTGTGCTGGTCATCTGTACTATCGCTCACAATGAGTGTCGACTGTACATGACTTAAAAGCCATTTGAGGTTTTATTGTAAGCACAGTAGCTTGTGTTGTGTGTATTGACATTAGCTCTGTGGATGTGCTCTCCTCTGCTGGACGCAGCAATTTGTGTCTATCAGTGACTGATTGTGTGACAATTAGCTGCTAATGAAGATTTAATGGGCGGCATTAGTGTGTTTGTGGTGAATCAGATCTGATCAGACTGCGTTTGTGCAAGTCTTCATGGATCATTAATCCTTATTTGAAATGTGATTGTATGTGTTAGTGTTCATTTGTTAAAGGTTAGACTGCTCTCTGTTTTTTATGACCAATGTAAGGGATTTCATGTAAGATTTTCAATATTTTATTACATAATACATGTAAAATCAAATATATTAAATATTTTATATAACAATGCCCTGCATCTTGAAAAAAAGACCTAACATTACCTGATCTGATATATATATATATATATATGCATACGTAATATATTATTAATTAATGTATTATATGTGTGACATTTGACAATTTTATGATATATATTTTTTATGATAAATTATGTATGTATTCAGAATTATTCATAAAAAATGTTTAAGAATCAAACAATTAGTAAGTTGTCTCACAAGGCAATATGTTTTTAAACCAATACCCTCAAAATTAGTAAGAAATTAGACATAAAAAAATGATTTATTTGAGAAAATATGAAGCAGGGTGGTGTAATTAAAAATATTAAATAATATTAAAAAAAAATAAAAAAAAAAAATAAAAAAAAAAGTTATTCCTGACGGTTTGACATGTTTCTGTGTGTGTCCAGGGTGTGACCTACCCAGCATGCCATGGGATTTGGAGCAAGTGGGCTCCGCCCCTCGAGAGAAGTCGTTTAGCCACCACCTCTTTTTGTGGTAAATACAATTTCTCATTTTAAAAGTCCAGCTAACACAGAATTCCCAGAATAAAAGCTGTGAAAACACCGTGTTTCAGGTTCATACGCGGGTGCTGTGGTGGCCATGCCGTTGGCTGGGATATTAGTGCAGTACTCAGGCTGGTCTTCTGTCTTCTACATATATGGTAGGCTTATGATCTTGAAATGATAACAGACTTTTCTTTTTTGGGTGTTTGATTTCTTGACTGTTCTTGTTTTCTCTCTGTTGGGCTGCAGGCAGTTTTGGGATTGTCTGGTACATGTTTTGGATTCTGGTTTCATATGAGAGCCCAGCAGATCATCCCACCATTACAGATGAAGAGAGGACTTACATAGAGGAGAGTATTGGAGAAAGTGCCAGTCTAATGGGGGCGAGTGAGGTACGTTCCCTAGTGTGGACAAATCTGAAGGTCCCATGAAATCCCATGTGGGGTTTTCTGGGTGTTAGTCAAGTCACCTTTATTTATACAGCGCTTTTAACAATACAGATCGTGTCAAAGCAGCTTTCCAGTATTAAACAGGGAAACAGTGTGTCGATGATGCAAAAGGACAATAGTAAACACTACATTTTTCAGTTAAAGCCATCATTGATTCAGTGATGTCATCTAGCTCAGTTCAGTTCAAATAGTGTGCAATCAAGTTGATGATATCACTGGAAATTAAAATAATTAGCTTTAAGGCCATTTTTAAAAAGAAATTAATATGCTCAGCAAGGATACATTAAATTGATCAAACGTTAAAGATATTTGTAATGCTGTTCATTTGAGCTTTTTAAGTTTTTAAATAAACCTGGGAAAAAAATGGAACATGGTTTCCACAAAAATATTAAACGGCACAACTGTTTTCAACATTGATAATAATCAGAAATGTTTCTTGTGCAGCAAATCAACATTTTAGAATGATTTCTTAAAGATCATGTGACTGGATTAATGATGCTGAAAATTCAGCATTTCATCACAGGAATAAATTACATTTTAAAATATGTTCACATAGAAAACATTTATTTTACATTTTAATAATATTTCACAATTTTTACTCTTCTTTCTGTATTTTTTATCAAATAACTGTAGCCTTGGTGAACATAAAAGTCTTAATGAATAATAATAATAGTAATAATAATAATAATAATAATAATCGACCCCTAACTAGTGTGAAATAAAAAAAAAAATAGCAGAAAAGACAACTTTTTAGCAGAAAGATATTAGCAATAAAAAGTTGCAAATCATGTTTTTTCTCAAGTTGCCGGAGATCTAAGAGCTTTTGCCCTGGAGAGAGATTGAGAATCTTTTACAATTCTGTTTCATCTCAATGACAGTAGCTCGGTTTGGGAATAGAAATCCATTACATAATTTATACGCAAATAAATAAATAAATATATTTTTTTGTAAAAATCAGGAACTGGTCTTTCTTTCTTACCATCTATTTGTTTGTTCCAAAACTTTTTTCTTCATCAGAATGCAACTTTTGAATGTCCAGTAATGGAGAGACTGTAGATGGAAGTAATTATAAAATCATGTTTGAAGGGGTCTTTAAGCACCCTGTGAAACGGTTGCTCAAGATCTCCATGCTAGATGTGTCCTATAGACTTTCCCGTCTCAATTTTTAACCTGGTATTTTTTTTCTCCTACAGAAATTCAAGACGCCCTGGAGGAAGTTCTTCACCTCCATGCCGGTCTATGCAATCATCGTGGCCAACTTCTGCAGGAGCTGGACCTTCTATCTGCTGCTCATCAGTCAGCCAGCGTACTTTGAAGAAGTGTTTGGCTTTGAACTCAGTAAGGTGAGAGAAGCAGCTGAACTGATTTAGGGGGACATATTTTTACATTAATCAGATCTCAGGCACGTCATTGTGCTTTTGCGTTTGCTGTATAAATTGGTCTCATGTGCAATTCTTTCTCAGGCCTCATTTGAATTGTTACTATCGGTCGTGTTTGACCCTCATTCACTGCTGTCATGCACTGAGCACCCGCATTGGATTGTATTTGAGATGTTGGCCATTCAGAAATGTATGTTCACAGTGGCGTACATAAATAAAACCTGACACTGTTATTGATCTTCGACTTCTGAGCTGAAAGAGTGACATAAATCCTGCAGGCCTGACAGGTGTAATTGAACCACTGTTTGATTCTACTGGTCAGAACAGCCTCATAGTGCAGCTTGGGAGATTGGATTTGTTTAGTGGTTTTATCAGTCAGGGCTTGTTTAGGATTTCAATATAGTGATTTAGTGTTAGTATATAGTATTTCTAGTTTTTACTATATAGTATTTTTGAGCTATTTTATTTTTGAGCCACATATTTTGTATCAAGTATGTTAAATAAATAGCATTGCAGAGGTTTGCATTTTTGTCATAATTTACTCACCCTTAAGTTGCTCCAAACCTGTATGAGGTTTTTTTTTTTCTTTTTTTTTTTTTTCTGCTGAAGAAGAATTTTTGAAGAATGTGAGTAAACAAACAGTTGCTGGCCCAAATTGACTTCAGTAAAAACACTATGGAAGTCAATGGGGATCAGAAATGGTTTGGTTACTAACATCTTTTGTGTTCAGTGGAAGTAAGACATTCATGCAGGTTTGGAGGATGATTGTAAGATGGCAGACGATTGGGTGAACTATGCCTTTAAGAGTGATTTTTGACACTTTATTAGAATGTAAGTACATCTATATACATGTAATTTAATAATTGTTGTTTGTACTGTTCGTTTTTGAAATATGGCTGAAGTTTACTGCCGGATGTACAATAAGCATTTATTGTAAACCAAAATCTACTTAAATGTCATTAAAGTATTTTTTTTTTTTTACTTTGAAGATTTGAAGTGCACTAAAAGTGCACACTTCAATTCAGTTCAATTCAAGATTATTTGTACAGTGCTTTTCACGATACAAATCATTGCAAAGCAGCTTTACAGAACATGAAAATTTCTATTTAGGAGTAGCTTTTCAGTGGTGACTGTCAAGTTGAAATATTACAGTAAAACATGCAGTTAGTTAATGACGTAATCAAACAGACGTGAACACTATTAACAGCAATGATTATGTTGCGCTCAAACTTATAGCAAAATTTGGTAGTTTTGTATGTTGTTTCAGGGTTGGCATTTGAGGGGTCAGCATCATCTCTTCTCAGGTGTTCGGTCATCTCAGATCTTTGTAAGGGTTGGATCCAGACTGAAGCTTGTGTAATTCCTAGTTGCCTCGAGATGCCAATCCCGTGGCACAGACAGAGAAGCAAATAGAGACAACATTAGCATAGCTGCTGTTCCAACCAAGCAAAAATGATGTGTTCAACCCAAGCAAAATAATGATAATGTGCATTTGATCAGATGTAGTAAAGTACAAGGTCATGAGATACATTATGTGAATGCTTGGCTAAAGAGATGTGTCTTTAATCTAGATTTAAAGAGAGAGTGTGTCTGAACCCCCGAACATTATCAGGAAGGCTATTCCAGAGTTTGGGAGCCAAATGTGAAAAAGCTCTACCTCCTTTAGTGAACTTTGCTATCCTAGGTACTACCACGAGTCCAGAGTTTTGCAACTTTACGGAGTGTGATTGATTGTGATAGAAGACTAGTTAGGTACGCAGGAGCTAAACCATTAAGGGCCTTAAAAGTAAGTAGTAATATTTTGTAACTGATACGGAACTTAATGGGCAGCCAGTACAGAGACTGTAAAATTGGGGTAATATGATCATATTTCCTTGACCTGGTAAGAACTCTAACAGCTGCATTTTGGACTACCTGTAACTTGTTTATTGAAGATGCAGGACAACCACCTAGCAGTGCATTACAATAGTCCAGTCTAGAGGTCATGAATGCATGAACTAGCTTTTCTGCATCAGAAACAGGTAACATGTTCCGTAGCTTGGCAATGTTTCTAAGATGGAAGAATGCTGTTTTTATAACATGGGAAATATGATTTTCAAAAGACAAGTTGCTGTCTAATACAAAACCCAAATTTTTTGACTGTAGAGGAAGTAACAGTACATCCGTCTAGATGCAAATTGTAATCTAAGAGATTCTTTGTACTGTTTTTTGGTCCAATATGTAACATCTCTGTCTTATCCGAATTTAATAGGAAAAAATGATTGGTCATCCAATTTTTTTTTATTTTTAACACACTCTGTTAGCTTAGATTCTAAGCTAACAGAGTGTGTTAAAAATAAAAAAAAATTGGATGACCAATATTTTTTTTCCGAAAACCACTGGCTTAGATCATTTAGAAGTTTCATCTGGTCTTGTCGAAATATATACAGTAGTTGAGTATCATCAGCATAACAATGGAAACTAATCCCATATTTTCTTATAATATTACTGTCATTCCTCTGTCGTGTGTGTCATGTGTTCCCGCCTCTTGTGTCCATATTTGGTTTGTTTCCTGTCCTTGTTTCATGTCATTATGAGTTAAGTATGTTCCAGCTGTGTTTGTCTCGTTATGTGTTAATTACCCTGTGTATATTAGTCCTGTCTTTTGAGTTTGATTTCGTCTGGTCTACTCGTTACTTCCCCGGTGTATCCTCCTGCCTTGTCCTGCCTTGATGTCTCATTAAAGACTATTATTTGAGTTTAAGTCCTCGTCTGCGTGTTCCTGTATCCTCCCTCGTGTGTGCACCGTGACAATTACCAAGGGACAACATGTATATTGAAAATAGCAGAGGGCCTAGGGCAGATCCTTGTGGCACTCCCTACTTTACTGGCGTTAATTGAGATGATTCCCCGTTTAAATAGACAATGTGATAACGATCAAACCGGTAGGATCTAAACCATCTTAAAGCCCGCCCTTGAATACCTGTATAGTTTTGTAATCGATCTATGAGAATGTCATGAACTATGTCATGAAGTCCAGTTTCTGTGCTATGATGTCCATAAAAATTAAATTGTATTAAAAAATGTGGCTCAGGGATTCTTCAACATTTTCCCTTTGTGTTTAATGAAAAAAACATAAATCATATGGGTCTTTGTCTAATTTTTTTTCTTTTCTTCCAAATTTGTCATAATTTTGGTGAACTATCCTGTGAAGTGAAGTCATGAGGACTGATGTTTTGTGTGGTGTTGTCAGGTTGGTATGGTCTCTGCTCTGCCTCACCTTGTCATGACCATCATAGTGCCAATCGGCGGTCAACTGGCTGACTTCCTGCGCAGCAAAAACATCTTATCCACCACCAACGTAAGGAAAATCATGAACTGTGGAGGTAAGAGTAACCACATTTCATTAGAGTAATTGTATCTTGTATTTGGAATTAATAGAAAACATTACAGTATGGTGTGACCTTTGACCCACACATCATTTGGTTGTAGGGTTTGGAATGGAGGCCACTCTGCTGTTAGTGGTTGGTTTCTCTCACAGTAAAGGCATGGCCATCTCGTTTCTGGTGCTAGCTGTTGGTTTTAGTGGCTTTGCTATATCAGGTGAGACACTCACACACTGACAGGCTTTATGTTTTGAAATTGACTTGCATTCAACAATATCTAAAATAGATGTCTCCCAATATTTCTAATTTCTTCTCTTATCCTGTCCCTCTTAAAGGTTTTAATGTCAACCACTTGGACATTGCTCCGAGGTACGCCAGCATACTGATGGGTATTTCTAATGGAGTGGGCACTCTCTCTGGTATGGTCTGCCCTCTCATTGTAGGTGCTATGACCAAAAACAAGGTGAGAATTTGTGAAATTAGCCCTACTTTCATTATCAAATGTTTCATTATCAAACTCGGCAAAATCCGACATATGAAACAATAGTTAGAAAAATGTAACTTTTTTTTTTTTTTTTTAATGGAACAGTTTATAGTTTAAACTAGGTTTATATATCAAAAAATGTACGTGTTTTTTTTTTGCATACTGCCATACTCTACATAAGCACACCTGCAATACATTTCATAAAATGTGCAGGGTATGGCGGAACACACACTGAATTATTAAATTGATGCTGCTTTATTGGGACAATAAATCCCTCCCTACACCTAACCCTAACCCTTCCCAATACTTTATTTTCAACTTTTCAGCAAAAGGTGGATTCGAACGTGGGTTGATTGCGTCATAAAAAAAACGTGTTAAGCACTTTATCATATTTGCTACCGAAGCCGTCGATTAATGGCCATCTTGTGTAATGTTGTCCAGTCCAATCACACGTTGGTGGGCGGAGTTAATATAAATAGCCTCTGCCAACAAGGCGGGCTATTTGCACTTAGTGTAAATAGACACTCCGAATATTTATTGTTGCATGACACATTGGGCCTCATTTATAAAGTGTGCGTATGCACATATTTGATCTTAAAGTGAGCGTACATCTGAGTGTTTCCCATCTGAAAGAGACGCGTAGGCGCGTTTTCTGTTCGTGCGTTCATTCTATGAATCACACGTACGCATATTCGAGTGATGATCATAAGATCAAATTTAGGATGGTTTCTGCGCAACATTTTATAAATGAGGCCCATTGTTTCGCATGCTGCTTTTCAAATATTGGAGAAAGTATACAGTGAATCTCCTTTCTGTGCATTTTGTGATGAGCAGTAGACAGGCATTTCATTCTAAACGTAGCCACTAAGAATTACATAATAAAAGTCAAAGACTGCATTCCTGAGTTTGTCTTTTCTTGCCCGTCAGACTCGTGAGGAATGGCAGAACGTGTTCCTGATCGCCTCGCTGGTGCATTATGGCGGCGTGGTCTTCTACGGGATTTTTGCATCCGGCGAGAAGCAGCCGTGGGCCGATCCGGAAGAGACCAGTGAGGAGAAGTGCGGCTTCATCGATGAAGACGAGTTAGCGGAGGAGACAGGTGACATCACGCTGAGCCATGCTCCTTTCGGGGGCCAGGCCGCTTTTGGGGGCCCCGCCAAAACATATGGGGCCACGACGCAGCTGAACGGGGGATGGGCCAAAGGCTGGGAGAAAACGGAGGAATACATCCAGGAGGATGCCAAGCAGACGTATACGGGAGACGGGTACTCCTAGATCTTCATTCGCAATGAGTCAAAGCAAATCTTTTAAAAAAAGTCAAAGCAAAAAGAGATATGAGTGATTATAGACACTGTACTTAACACACATAGCTACAGGAGTCAGAGATGTTTTTTGAAAAGAGTCTTTATCCAATCTGAAGTGAATAGTGAAGATATTTAAAAGGAATAATGTATTCAGAGATATTGATAAGAATATACTGGTAATTATATGAAAAGGTCATATTTAGGATTATATAAAGAATATATATAGCTATGTAAATGTTTCCTTTAAAAATTCAGATATGTTGAGTTATTACTGTGGTTTATGACATTTAATCAACTGACAATATTTAATAGCACAGACATCTGTAATCAAAGCACAGGTCTTGGCTGTTTTTTGCAGGTTTAGACTAGTTTTGTTTTAGTTTTGTGTCTTCTACTGTAACTTTAGTAGATGAGTAGTTTAGTTTAATCGGTCAGGACCAATTAGAGTAGAGTAGGGTAGTTTAGATCAATGTCGTTTTGTTCAGAAGAAACAAGTGTTTCACTCTGATTTACAGAGCTCTTGCCATTGACCTTACAGAAAATATGCAAAATTTGGGTTATTTAACTATATTATATAACTTACAACTTTCAAAGAGTGCTGTTTATCATTATGTACATGTACTATATTACACATTATAAACTAGTCCCTTTATTTGGGACATAAACCTAGAAGGTAGAGCAAAATAGACATTTACTGTTTGATGCAGAAAGAATCTAAAATAGCACAAATTTGCAAAACATACCTGCTATATCTGAATGATGATGTGTATTAAAATAAGTGTGAAATATATTGATAAACCTTTAAATGTTGAAACATCCTAAAGTACACTTGAGAACTTTTTAAAGTGCAATCTTGTCTAAGTTTTGTTCAGCTATAGTTACATCAACAATACATTCAAGTGTGTGCTTGGCAATACGGTCCTGTATTTTAAGTGGTATTAAGCTGGTCTTCATTTAAAATGTTCTGTTTTAATCAACATATAATGACAAACCTGTCATTTTCTAAGATACTTTGAATGCACTGACATGTTATTTGGGAAAATTTCTATCTTAAGTATGTGTTTTGACATGGATTTACTGTTTCTGTGAGACTGTTGTGAATCTGGGTCAGTGATATCTGTGCTTATTGTTCTTACTGGGCCATATTTATCATAGAAACTGACATTAAAAAGTGAGGCAGTCCATTTGGGATGTAGTATATTGTGATGCCACTGAGATCATTCCATGCGTATGGTCAAATCCTGATCATCTGATGTATTTAAGTGTTGCCATGCAAAGCTGATGTAATATGTTGAGTGAATTTCACAAAATCTGTCAGGATGTGCAGGTTCCATCTCACCTAAAAATCTAATTTCATATTACATTAAGAAAATTAAGCCTGCTTTTAGGACCATTTAAAAATATATATATATATATATTACTTTTTAAATGCATTTATTACAATTAACCCCCGAAAAAATAAATAAATTAATAAATAAAATTAATAAATAAATACTATCAATGTTGTCAATGTAATAATAATAATGGTCCAAAAGCTTGATTTTCTTTGAAACTTGTTTTTTTGAGATTCACTCTAATTCTTCATTCATGACACAAACCAGTGTGTTGTGTTTAGTCAACCAGCAGTAATCTAAGATGATGTGTCAAAGTCTTAAAAAAAAACACCTGTTAAGAACATGTACTGCAATAATTTACTGATGACATCAGCAATCTTGTTATATTCAACATCTAATTCATTCAAGAAATCTAAATTGTGTTTATGGAGTCATTCGAATGGTTGCGAAAGTCTTACTGAAGCATCAGAATCAGCTTATGTTTGTTCTGGTCAGAAAATTCAAGGCCATTTTCAAAGGTTGGAATCTGAGCCATGCTTTAATTTGTTCTGAAACTCAACTAGATGTTTTCTAGATTTGTGTATTTTGTGATGAATTTATCACAAACCTAAAGCTCTTTTCATGGCTTCTTGCCTGAGACTGAAGTGCACAAGTGATTGTTATATTCTATTGTTGTGTCAAATAGAGCGATTTGTTGATGTCAAAAAGTGTTAAACTGTATGAATTGCTCACTAAGTGTGATTTTATATACAATTATTCAAATCAAGACATTATGATGTCTTTCCTTTGATTTTTGCGACTGGTGGACCAAAATTTAAAGGCAATTGTCTGGTTTTGAAAAGATAAGAGTTGATGTTCTTTATAGAGTGTGATGATTATTTTTGCATGGTATAGTCATTAAAATCATCCTGGGCATTGATTTGAAATGGTTGTGTCTCTCTTTGTAAAGATCTAACAGACATGTTTGTCCCTGTAACAAGTAAGTTTCTCTTACAAACATCAGCTTGATAAAGTTCACTTAAAGTTTGCATTAAATATGAACGTAAACTTTAATACATTTTTATTCAACAGCAATTAGCATACAATTAAATGTCCAGAAATTACATTCAGTTCACACTGAAGTTTATTCTTTTAAAATATAGTATTTCCATAAAATGTACGCTTATAAAACTTTTCAGAAGGCAATAACATATAGAAGGGTTTGTGAAAGTGATGCTCCAGCATGCTTCCTGTAATGTACTTATGCAAAACGTATTTAATATCCATCAAACACTCAGTCAGGATTTCTCTAATGTGTAAACCTTATATGTAATAGTAGATAGATTTAACTCATTACACCAGTGGATCTGATTAAGGTAAATGACCTACAAAGGAAAAATTACCGCCAGCAAATTAGATGTGAACAAATCATTAATCAATACCATTTAAAACCCCCAACAGACTGCTGAGCATGCTGGTCATTCATTTGTTACTCTGTATGAGAGTATGGAACAGAATTAAAGACCAGACCCTACAACACCCAAACCAATACCAGACCACCCAAAATCAGACAATACCAGGCCTTCTAAGACCCAGACAAATACCAGACCCCCAAAAATTTAAACCAGTACCAGACCTTCAAAGAATAAAGCCTAGACCAACACCAGACACCCAAAGACTAAAGCCTAAAACCAACACCAGACACTCAAAGACTAAGGCCTAGAGTAAAAGCAGTTAAAAATCTAGGCCAATACCAGACCTTAAAAACCCAGATCAATAACACACCTTCTAAAGCCAAGACTGATACCGGACCCCCAAAGACTAAACCCTATACCGATACCGGACCTCCAGAGACTAAAGCCTAGACTGAGACCAGACCCTCAAAGACTAAAGCCTAGACCGATACTGGACCTCCAGAGACTAAAACCTAGACTGAGACCAGACCCCCAAAGACTAAAACCTAGACCGATACTGGACCCCCGGAGACTAAAGCCTAGACCAATAACGGACCCTCAAAGACTAAAGCCAAGACCAAGTACAGATCCCAAAGGCTAATTCCTAAACCAATTTCAGACCCCCAAAAATCCAGATCAATACCAGACGCCCAAAGATTAAAGCCTAGACCAATATCAGACCCCCAAAGACTAAAGCCTAGACCAGTACCGGACTCCCAAAGACTAAAGCCTAGACCAAATGCAGACCCCCAAAAATCTAGACCAATACCAAAGCCCCAAAGGCTAAAATTTAGACCATTACCAGACCCCAAAGTTAAGACTAGTCCAGTACCAGACCCCCAAAGACTAAAGACTAGACCAACACCAAACCCCCAAAGGCTAAAATCTAGACCAATACCAGACCCCAAAGACTAAAATGATGCTCTGATAAAAGATGCTCTAAATCTTAATAAACAAACAAACTAAGTATTATTATTTAAACTGGAAACCAAGGAAGTATACTGATAAAGAATATAGATAAATAATATATATATATATACAGTATATATATATATATATATATATTTTTTTTTTTTTTTTTTTCAGTAGTCAGTTAGTCAGCATACAGGTAAAACATCTTCAAAATCATCCCTTTACCTTTCACCCCAGCTGTCTTGACTGGGCAACAGTAAGCAGACATGCTGTGCTGAAAATAAAGGATGGGCCGTCTCACTTTAATGACCTGGGCTGGCTTCCTCTGTGGCGTGTGCTAATGTGACAGGACACACATTGCTGTCACCAGCCGACCGGAACGTGTTTTCCCACAGCCCACCGATGACACGCGTCACGCCAATTGCCTCCGTGACAAATCCACCCACATGACACCCATCAGCTTAAAACCCCCAAAATGCAGTGCATGCAGTATGAATCTATTTATGATGTTGTATACTGATAGAAATAGGTTCAGTTTAGGATATTGTATATTTCGGAAATTGCTATTCTGTGTTTTACCAAACAAAGACTAATGGATCAAAAGGATGGATGTGTGTGTGTGTGTGTGTGTGTGTGTGTGTGTGTGTGTGTGTGTGTGTGTAATAAATGAGTCCGATCCAGTGCTGCGCTCGGGGCAGCAGGTGTTGAAGGGTATCCCAGCATCTCTAGGGGCCGTGGGGCTCTAATCAGAATCCAGAATTAGTATGTAATGACCAAACCTCTGCAGGGCTCATGGGACACCAGGATCCAAACACAATTATTTCTGTGAACCCCTCCCAACACAACATAACTCTCCCTAAACAGTTATTGCAAAGGGGGTTCATCAGATGTTCTCTGTCATGCAGAGAGGCAGAAGTAAGGTTTGCTCAAGCAGTCTGTGCACTAAAATAATGTTATCAGCGAAACCTGCAGTCACGAATGACTAAACGGGAATGAGTCAATGGCCACTGAGTCACACTGGGCTCTTATTTCTATCCTTCTGCTTCACATAATTGTTTTTCTCACTTTTTAGTTATCTTTGCTAAAACAAGCAACATTATTAGTATTAACACTTTTGAGTTAGTTATGTGAACAAACCCCTAACCCTAAATATTAAACAACTCATCCCAGATCATTATTAATTGTGCGAGTCACCCGCCTCAATGAATTTGAAACAATGAGAGAATCAGAAAGACAGAAAAAGACAATGTGGAATAATTTGATGATGGAGAAAGTATTAGTGATGCCCGACTTGCATCTTTTTTGTTAGACAAGGAATCACTTTAACATGGAAAAAAATCCTAAACTTTTTAATATTTGTTTTCAGTATTTTTTTCAGGTACTTTTCTTATATGTCATCACACATTTTCCCATATATGGAAATGTATTATTTAAAAAAAATTGCATTATAGTTTCCAGTATATTTTTATATATTTTGTCAGGGTACTGAATGCCCCTTTAGATGAACCCCACATTAGAAGCCACCTACCAGTTTCTAGCAACCACCCAGAAACTTCTAGTAATTATCTAGCAACTCTGCAGAACACTTCAGCAACCACATATCAATATGCTAGCAACCCCCATAACATCTTAGCAACTCCATAAAAGTCACACCGGTGACTCAGAATTACCTAACCATCATCTAGCAGTGTTTGAGTGAACTTAGCAACCATCCATACAACCTGTTCTTTCAGCTAAGCGACAGCCAGTAAGAGAAGTGGACATGCTAACAAGGATGTTTAGCATCAGTTGTTAGCGCACCTCTTGAGGGCAGAGGAGTGAGGTTTAAATGTGCAGCACCGACTAGCTGACCTCCATAACAGTCAGCCTCCCAAACCTCACTCCCATCCGGGTCACGGCACCAATGCAATCAGTACCGCACAACCCATTTCGACAGGAGATATAGCCTATAGCGTTAGTGTCCACTTGCTAGCTGTTACATTAGCAACATGCCAACTACCATTTTGAACAAATTTACAATTGCACAACAATGCTCTTGCAACCACGTGTATATGTAGATGCCTTATTAGATGCCTTCAGCAGATAGTTTTTTTGAATCTGATTACGTAATCCAGATTACATGTAATCAATCACCAAGCATTTTACATATCTATGCTTACAACCACCTACAACCCCCCCCCCCAAAAAAAACAAAAACAAAAAAAACACACTTATAAATGCACTGCCAGCCAACCACAACATCAACCTAGCAAATAACCTCAAAATCCTAACAAAAGAAAAAAGCTCAGAACACTATAGAAACCACCTAGTAATGCATTATTAACCAACCGGAACATCCTAGCAACCATATAGCCAAGTTTTAACAAGTATGCATAACACCCTAGTATTAAAACCCACTGACACCAAGGACGATTACTATAACGTTAAAAATATCAGTAAAGTTTTAAGAATTATTCTAATTCTTTATGAATAGAATTGCTCACATTCTATGCGAATAAGTCCACAGCCAGCACAGCTATAACCATAATGACACAGAGGAAAGTTATAATTGGAAACGCTTTCAGAATGAATCTTTCCAGCTGATAAATGATAGGCATTTTTTTTTTTTTACAGCCAATGAGAATCCATTCTGCTTTAATGAGCTTGAGCATTTAAAGAGGCAGGTGACATAACAGAACATTATTGTGCGTTTGGACGTTAATATAATACTTATTACCAATATATTTATAGTTATGATTCTTGTTGTTAACGGGCTTATTTATTTATTTATTTATATAAAGATAAAAATAAAAATCTAGATTCAACAATGTAACTGATCAATATATGTTGTGCTAAATTACAAAGGAGGTTCCTAGGGAATATGAGGCTGGTTTCTCATCTTATGAACTTGCTCCTCTCCATCATGTTTATGAACTATTGATGCCCTGAGGCATTTATTCATGTAATTAGGTTTTAAATTGCTCTCCCCACACACAGACGGAAGAAGTTTCTCTGCAGCACAAATTTCACAAATGCTGGTGACGTCCCTGTGTTTGAAACCTGACAGGTTAGCAGGTGAAATGAGTCCAAAAAGCCTGGTGTCTGGTAGTACGGCACAACTGCACACATATAGGCATGAAACTAAATGAATATTTCAGCACTTATCAACACTTTTCCTGTGTTTGAGAATCATCCCCTCCCCCTTCCACCGCCCTGTTCTTCACACCATCTTAAAATAGTTTGATCCTGCTGATGCCGTGGGATCTGACAGTATTTTTTCTCCCTTGAAAAAGCATCTCTGCATTGGCTCAGGTTGCCAGATCTTCTCTGTGGAGACCAGCAGTGGATTATTTAGCATTCATCCTCCTTCCTGGAGAGAGATAAGATGGAGGGACCTACTAGAAATGCTCAGTTTAGGTAACTGCCTGTGTCTGTGCCACCGTGAAATTAAAATAAACCCCGTTTACTTTCTAAATATACATTACTGGTCTTCTTGCGCACATGCACACACAATGCCCAAAAATGCTGCATAAGTAATATGCTCACTAGATTTTGAGGCAGAGTCTGCGAAAGCTCAGTTTTAGAATCTTGTAGAAACATAACTGGCATCTTTTTCTCATGAGAATAATCTGTGAAGCAGAAGACTTCAGAAAAAAGTATATTGCTCTACATTTAATCTTATTCCTGTCTAGGAGAAACAACTGAGATGTTGAAGAGATCTACTTTGTGAGATTTGTCCTCTGGGTTGGGACTCAGGTGTGACTCAAGGCCTCTCTCCTCTCACTTTGACAGTGATTAAGAGGAGAGAAAGCGACTTTCAGAGAAAGACGGGAGAGGGAGACAGACAGAGAGCGAAAGAGCAGGAGCCAAATCCGCTTAAGCACACACCGAGAAGGGCCAACACGTCCCCAGGGGCCGACTCTCCTATTCAGAGCTGACCCTCAGCAGATGGGATCTGTGCATGTATGTTCATGACAGGCTTAGATTTTAATGAATGCTACAGCTCTCTCTCTCACACATGCAGCCTTTGATTAAAATGTTATTTAGATGAGACCAGGGAGAAAAAATAAAAAATACGGAGATGAAAAGGTAGGAGACTGAATCGAAATGAAAAAAAAAAACGCTTGAGAAACAACGATGCTGTAATTGTGCATTCCTTGCATTCGTCTTGCATAGCATCTAGGATGGATGTTTTGCTTTACATTTTTAATCCATCTCAGATGATTGTCACACAGCTGAAGTCACCAGTTTTGTTAAAACACTTGCCAAGACCTAGTGAACTATTCAGAATTCCAAGGCATCCTGGGCACGCTTTAGACAGAAAGGCTATCCAGCAAGGACACTCTAAAGCCCACAAATGAAGTTTCAAACATAGGTTCAGGAGGAGCCTATTCATTCAGTCCTGTCAATCATCATTATTGTGTATATAAACAGAAGCCACTGAGCCGTCCCAGCGACAATTGTTCTGGCATTCCTCCACCTCCCCATCTCCTCCACTTCTTTGACTTTTTATATAATACCGTTAAGGGGGGTGGGGGGGGTGACTCTGAGCTCAAGCCGAGTCTCAGGATTGAGTATCCATTCAATCAAGTTCATTTACCATTAAGATCGAATGGGCGGGTGAACTTTTATAAGACAAAAGTATAATTTCACAAGTTTGTACTTAAGTATTATCAGACTGAACAAGTAGTATGTGTATATGGTATGCTGTAGGAAGTGAGGGCTCCGAACTCAGAATTTAGCCCAAACCCAGAGAACTCCACCACATCCCAAACTAGGATAGGAATAGTTAGGCGTGAAGATCCGAGGTGGAGGAGGGATGCCAGAAAACTGTAGTGGCACAGAGGTTATGCCGAGTTCACACTGCACAATTTTAATCCCGATTTTCACTCGACGACAGGTTTTGCGAAATAACTGACAAATGCCTGAAATCAGAGGCAAATCGGTGCTCGACAATCACGCAGTGTGAATTATCAAAGATGCAATCTGAAAGAATCGCTGTCACCGACGCCCGTTAAATATTTGGCATGTTAAATATCTGGACCTGTCGGCGATTCACAATCCTGCTGTGTGAATGAGTTCTGACTGAAAAATACATCAGCGATGACCTACAGCCAGCGAGAGAGCAAGATACAGGGCAGTTTGGGGAGGAGTTATAAGAAACATAGTTTGCGGACCAGACAGAGTTGATTTAGAAATGACCCCCCTCCCCCCATATCTGAACTTTGTGTGGCGTATTCGCACGGGATAAGCAAAGCCTGTGATTTTAGGTGAGCGTGATTTCACCAAGTACAACATGTTCCTGGATCAACATCCTTGTTGATCCTGGAACGTCATTCCAATCAACCAATCAGAACTGAGGGATAACTTTTCAGGAAATATCTGTTTTAGGCCTATGATCAAGGTTAGGTGCTGTTAACAAAACACCCTCGTTAATCAGCTATCATATCTCACTGATTTTAGGAAGAAATTATGGGTAAGGTTAGGTTTAGGGGTAGGGATTGGGTTAAGTTTATATTTTTGGACAGTAATGTTGATCCAGGATCAACAAAAGATGTTGATCCAGGAACATGTCTTACTTGCCAAAATCACGGCGACCGTGATTTTACTTGAATTTACTGACTTATCTCCTGGATATGATGTCTTGTTGTTATAGCTGTATTATATATTACATAAACAGAAGAATGTACCTTACCACATGCTATACAAGTCATCCATCTCCATCTAATGATTATTTTTGTTTTCGCTCTTCTGATGGTTTTCAGCTTTCTCTTTCTGCAAGTGAAGTTATTAATGTAATTGTGGGAGGAGTACGCCCATCATATCTTACCATTAATATCCGAGTATAAAAACAGCCTCTTACCATTTCCGTTGTTAGTTCTTTCAGTATCCCTCCACCTCCCCATCTCCTCCTTTATGCATATTTACTTCATTTATCCTTCTGTCTATAGGGGGGCTATCGGAGCTTGAGTAGAATAGTCTCTCTGAGCCCTCCATTGCAGACATCAAGCCAAATCCGTTTACCACTAATGCTAAGATTATATGGGCACACAAACTCGTGAAACTGTATAGTTGTATGGTGTATGGAGATATGACCCAGCACCCAAAATACTATCAAAACACTACAATGCAGCCTCCATTCTTCACAAAGGATGTATAAAAAGGCGCACAGGAAACAAAATCCTTGAAAAAAAAAGATATATGACCCCCTTCAAATCCTGGCCAAATCACAGAGATGCCGATTCACATGGGACTAATATTATCACAGGACCTCAGTGTTCGGTGAAATATGGTAGGTCATTTGCGGGGGAAATTTTACTTTACAAATTACAGACATGGTCAATTTGCACGGGATTTAAATCACAGACAACCTCAACACTTATTACAAATGACTAGAGGTCACCAGGTAATACTAATCCCATGCGAATAGAGCTTTTGTTAATAAAACATAATTTAGAGCAGGGGTGCCTAATTCTGTTCCTGGAGATCTACCTTCCTGCAGAGACTGGGCACTCCTGATTTAGAGGTTTAAATGTGTTCTTCTAAGTATCTTAGTGTCTACTTGGCTTTATTGTACTACAATAGGGGTGTCCACGCCTATTCTTAAGGGGCAATTATACTGCAGAGTTTGGCTTCAGTCCTAAATAAACACACCTGAACGTCTTCAGAATTACTAGAAACTTCCAGGCAAGTGTGTTGGGGCTGGATGGAGCTCAACTCTGCAGGAAATTGTCCCTCCAGGACCAGGATTGGTCACCCTTGTTCTATATGGACACTGAAACCACCATGCCAATGATTTTGGAAGTGTAAAATTGTGATTGGGGAGCCAGAAACTTCACCAGGTTTTGTCTGATTTGACCCTGTAGAGTTTAGTTCCAACCCCAATCTAAGACTTTGTAATCAAGCCAATCAAGGTCTTCAGAGTTACTAGAAATTTACACATAGTTGAGTTTGAGCTAAACTCTGCAGGACACTGGTCCTCAGGGATGGATTTGAGGGACTCTAAACTACAGAGTTCATCCGGCCCTGACATTTAACCATTACGCTGCCGCTACACTACATGTATTGCAGAACCTGACCCACTTCCTGGATTCATTACCCCAGACTGTGTGGCAAATACTCCTACCAAGCCTCACAAGTTCTCACTAACAGCAGCTGTTGTGGACACACACTCTGGTCCATGTGGAGATCTATTTATATAGATATCTATCAGCAGAGCTGTCGAGAGTGTTGTACGACATCGGGTCTGCTGATGAAACCAGGCTATAAAACGAAAGACAGGAAGCTGTTATGGACTACTGTTATAGCACAAGAGGAGAGCAAATCATGTCTACTCTAAGAAACAATGCTTAAGACACAGACATGTTCAAGCAGCGGTATGAAATTGGGTCTATGACACATCGCTGTCACACATTAGGATCTGTGTTCTCAAATACTGAGTATGAGTCAAACGTCAATCTCCATTTGACAGCCACTGCCCTTCGTTTCATGTTCTCTTTCCTGTTCTCTTTCCTGTTCAACTCCTCTTCCCTTTCAATTTCCCCTTCCTTTCTTGTTTCCCTTTCTCTTTCCTCTTTGTTTTGTGATTCACAGTCCATTTCTCCCTTCACTTCATTTCCTTTCTGGTTTCTCTTCACTGTATTCTTCCTTTCTGGTTCCCCTCTTCCCTTTCCTCTTCCTTAATGGTTTGCTTTCCACTTCCTCTCTGGTCCCCCTTCTCCATCTTACCAGTCCACCTCTTCTTCCCATTCTTGTTCATCTTTCTATTGTGTTTTATCTTCCCCTTCCATTTTTCTTTTTTGCTCCCATTCCCTTTCCCATTTTGCTTATACTTTCTTTCACATTCCTGTCCCTTTCTCTTCCTCTCTGATCACTTTTACCATTCCACTTCTTCCCTTTCCCATTCTTGTTCGTCTTTCTGTTTTCTCTTCACCTTCCCTTTTCCCTTTCCAATTTTGCTCCTCCTTCCTTTCCCCTTTCCCTCCATTTCTGGTTCCCCTTTTATTGCACAATTCCAATTCTTGTTCATCTTTTCAATTACGATCCTTTCCATTCCAATCTTTCTATTCTGTTTTCTCTTCAACTTTTTCTTTCTTTCTTATTAATTACACAAATGAATTTAGGCTGGGATGAGTCTCAGAACAAGCTGAACTGAGAACACATGAGTGATGGAGGTGCGAACAACTGATCAGCAGATATTACAAACAGAGCAAGTGCTAAATAAACTAATTAAATTAAATTATAAATTCTGCTATTACTCACAAACAAATGCTTACACAAGCTATAACTTCAGTGACATCTGCAAGTCAGATGAAGAAGCATTTCTGATCTACAGTTTGTGGGTTTTTCCATGTGTAAGAGGAATATGGAGACGTTTTAGTATATCTAATCTAAGATTTGCTAAACTAAAAATGTCAGTGTGACATACAGTGTCTTTTGTAATATTATAAGTAGTCTTATATTCAATTTCTGTATCTGTCAGATGTTTTGTTAAGGAAAAATAAAGATTGAATATACCTTTGTTTGAACATTATAAAATGTAAAGCACACTTTGAGCACAGTTTAAGACATTAGAGGTGTACAATGGGAACAAGTGACAGTGCTTGTCCTTCAGTATTCATCTGCTCTGCTTCTTTCTATAAAGCATGATCCTTCATCTGTCTGCAGTCTCTCCAAGCTGTGCTTTTCATCACATGTTTAACAAACCATGTCCTCATTGGTGCTGTCAACACCCCGCCCCCCAACACAGACTCACACCAGCTCACCAGGTCTACAGGGACTACAGCTAATAAAGGTGTGCCTTTATATGTGGAAAACATGTGTTTTTCTTTAATCTCTGTGTTATATTAATGAAAGTATTAAATAACCAATTTACTTGGTTATTTAAAAGCCATTTAATATGTGTGCAGACTGTGGTGCTAGAATCAATACTACTGCATTAGATTAGCAGTCAAAACCACTGGAAATCCAACAAAAATACACATCACATGACTTTAGATAAGCCAATCAACTGACAGAGTCTGTGTTATTTACATTTATCAGACGCTTTTATCCAAAGCGACTTACATTGCATTCAAGTTACAGTTTTACATTTTATCAGCTCTTGCTTTCCCTGGGAATCGAACCCATGATCTTGGCGTTGCTAGCGCCATGCTCTACCATTTGAGCTACAGGAAAGCTGTGTTATAATATCAAAATCAATGTTTTGTGGTTTGTGTATGTCTGTTGAAGAAGTCTATATGCTAGTGTAGCTTTTGCAGATGTTCCAAATTTACAGTCTTTCTCACAAATCACGATGACATTATCTTGCATCAGGGTTCGTGGCTGTGACATAAAACCAGAAACTATTTGCCCTTCAATACGCCCCATCCAACATGTCAGTTTCAATGGGAAATATGATAACATAACACTCGTCAAACATTTAATGGGGTATTTAAATGTAATGTTGAAAACAAATGAATTATGTGTATGTTAAATTTAAATAATTAACACGTGGATGGTGGATGAGCACAATCATGGGAAGGTGAATAAAATAACCCTGTGTGTACGAGTAATTAATTTACATCTAATACTTCAAAGACATTCCTGCATAATGAATATCTGTATTAAGGCTGAATAATGACATCAAGATTTTTCTTCCCCCATTTCAAAGAGGTCCATAATGAATTGCTGCGTTAGGGAGGAAATCTCGCCTCTGATTATTCACTGTGGAAACGGTTGTGTTTTCTCAGCATTGCCCTGCTGCTTTCTCAGTGCATATTTGAGCTGAGAAAACACATTTTCTTTGTTTCCAAGGAGACAGGGACGAGGAAAAAAATGAAGAACTATGTGTCTGCTGTCAGAGAAAGCACAGCATCTCTAGAGCATCGGACAGAGAGAAAGTGTTTGAAGTGTCTGCACTTTCTGTCCATGAAGGAGAGGATAATTGACACAATTTTTGGTTTTTGCTCAATAATTAAAAATGTTTAGCCTAAAATTTGAAATCTTTTCTAAATGCCATTTACATATTAGCTGCCATCAGTAATGGGTGGATTACTTACAAATTGTAATCCGTTACAGATTCCAAATTACATGACGAAAATGGCTACTTAAAATTATACATTTTAGGTAATATAATCAGTCTACTTTTAGATTACTTTTGACCTAACTTGTTTTTCACATTGATTTAAATTGTGCCATATATAAAAATACAAAAAGTAAGAAAATATATTCCATTTGTTGTTATCAACAACATGAAGTGCATTAAACATTATACTACGTCAAGGTTTCCCAAACTGCATTTGTGAAGGAACTGCAGGGGGTTTGTGAGTTTAATGAAAACCTATCATAAAATAGTTAAATTAAAACATTTTTTTTTAAATGAATCAAAATAAAACACTCACTGTAAAAAAATGAAATATTTTATTTGTTTACCTGGATGTCATGTGACCATTAACCAATGTAAGAGAACCGTGAACATGCAAATGTGTTTATTATAAAACTATTTATTTACAAATCTCAGGGGTACTTCAAATAAAAATATATTATAGTGAAAGTGGATCAGATGACAAAAAAAGTTGGTGAATTTGTGAATTTTAATGTATTTAAATGACAAGCACCTTCCAAAGTAATAGCTGCCATAACTTGTGTATTTTAGGTGAATATACTAATGTTAATTAAAACACAACACATTCTCAAACAATATAGACAATATAAATATTAGAACCATTTCAGTCCCCAAAACAATCAAAAACTTGATAAAAATATAGCAGGATGAATTCGTCATAAAGACTTTGCTTGTCACAGGATGATTTCGAGATCAGATTAGACTGACTGATTCTGTATTTAGTGAGAGAACACGACAATGCTGTTGAGATTTCAGATGAAGTCATAAGCGATGAGGCTTCAATGTGGGTTTCGACAGCCTCAAGTGACCTCATAAATCACTGAACGTGGAGTGACCCCAGCCCATGCAGATTCCTGATCTCTTTCTCCTCCTCCCTAATGTGACAGACATATGAAACCCAGCCCATGAAGCACGTGTCTGCGTGTCCCCGGGGACCAATTTAAGAGGCGCACGCGCTCGCTGCCTGTTTCAAATGAAATCCTGTGATTAATGCCAATGGTTGCCAAGGTGACAGTGATGCCACCATCTGTCACGCATCCTATTCAGTGCAGCCCAGCAGCATTTCTCCTTAATGAAGGAGTGTCTTTTTTAATTATACAATACAGATGAAATACAGAATAAGCCTACTGTGCAATGTATTGGACAACTGCTGTTATATATATATTGTTTTTTTTTGTAAATTCAGTGGTCAAATGCCGTTTTCCACAAAACTGGAAGACTTTCTGAGTTTATAAGCTGTAAGCTATTTTAGGAAAATTTAAAAGTTGAAACTTTAAATGAAATTACCTGATATTTTCAGATTTCTATGCCTGTGAGGAGGTTTCTGTATTATGCATCTCAAGAGGTATTTAATGAAGCAGAATATCACTGATCTACTCACATGAAGCAATTCCTCAAGAAATACTGAAACTTCAGACATGATAACAACAGTAACAGATACTGTTTAAGAGCTTTATTAATTATTCAGCTGTAAATCTAATACCAGGAGGATCCCGGTCCTCAGATAAAGCACATGGCTGATGGAGTGAAGAGCACTGTCGCCCCCTGTCTGCTGGGAGACTGAGGCAGAGGGCTGTTGATCCTTTTCTATATATTTTTTTTTTCAATGCTGAGGAACAATATCATGCTTAGAAATTCCAATTATGAAAAACAACAAAATGTATCAAACTGAGAGTATGATGGCTCTTACAATAATAATAATAATAATAGCTTAAAATGGTTACAAAACATAAAATGGACAAAAAGACAAAAAATAAAACATGGAAATGATGGGTATCAAAAAGTACTCTTTCAATAATGAGGAAAAAAAAACGTGTTAAATATAAAAACGTGACAAACATTTTAATAATTATAAAACGAGTGGGAAAAAAATGCACACGCTTTTATCCTCAAATATAACATTTTCATTAGTTCAATTCACATCAAATGTTAAAAAAATAATAATAGCGATGAATTAACTTCCAATCGGAAGTTAAAATAAATCTTGATGTATTTACAGCTTTAGCTGAATGATTAGATCAGTCCATATACTAACGCCTTTTACATTAAAGTCTCCAGCTTCTCGTTTGAGTGTTTTGAGTTCAGTTTCTGTCTCCTCTTTTAATGCTGGTCCTGAATGTAATACATCTTTGAGTCGATCAGTCAGTGCATTAAAGGTGACCGGCTCGTCTGAAGTCAGCACCCACTGACTCTGCAAGACATCATACTCCAAGCAGGACGCCCAGTGTTTCAAAACCCCCCAGTATGCCTGCTTAAACTCGCAGGACTGTCGGGAGAGGACCGCGCAGAGCCCGGGGGACAGAGACCTGCACACTTCACTCAGACCTCCCTCGCGCTCTCGCAGCCAGGCGAGGACACAGCGCTGAGTGACGGAGGTCGTTTCGTCATCGGGGGAATGGAACGCGGCTGCTATGACGTCACAAAGGCTCTCCGGTTTTCCCGCGCTGTCTTGAAGGATGGAGTCCAGCAGCGTTCTCGCATACTCTTCATTACCAGAGCGACTCAGCACAGAGTTCAAGAGCTTCCCCAGCAGTTTGCCTCTGACCACTGCTTCAGCCTGTACCCCAGCATGACCCGTCCTGTCCAGCGTGCGGCACAGCAGATTAAACGCTGATTTACACGCAATGAGGCTGTTTTGGTCAAGCTGAGATTCCCGCGCAGCGGTTTTGGGATCTAAAAGCATCTGGATAATGGAGTTGGGTGCGCAGGGGTTTCTGAGTAAATGAACGAGCAGCGTGTGCTGACATTGGGCCAGTTCAGAGAAGGTGACTGGAGAGCACGACGGCAGGGTTTCCCGCAGGCGCCGGTTGCTGTCGCTCAGACCGGCCTCGAGCGCGGAGCGCACCGTAGGGTTGGACTGAAAGCGGGAGTGCAGCTGCTCGCAGTACTCAGCCCACTGAAACGCCCGGAGCGCGGTGTCACAGTCCCACTCACCGACGCGGTCCGTCTGAGACACGGCCAGCAGCTCCAGGATGTTGGTCAGGTGTCTCAGCACAGCCTCCATGAGACTCTCTCCTTTAGCTAAACATAAACAAATCAACGTGCGCGCGGAACGCTCTTCCGATTCTGTCAGCGTGCTTCGTTCCTCATTCGCTATTGGCTGAGAGCGCGCGCGACGTCACTTTTTCCGCGGTACTGAACTTCAGTGGCAGTATTTCAAAATAAAAGACTTGTGCATATTGCGTTTAACTCAAAAGATTTAAACAACTCACTTTTAGTTATCTTTTACGCAAAACGAGCTACAGCAAAACGATACTCAATAAAAATAGCTTACTGAACGCATGATGAAACGTAACAGATTCTCATTTTACAAATTAAACTGCTTTGCAAGTTTTGTAGCCTATTTTATTTTACTTTTTCATCAGTAAGTCTGCGTCCCAATCAGGGCCGCTGCTGGCCAAATGGGTGCCCTAAGCAGGATTGTATTGTTGTGCCCCCTCCCTCAAATATTATGGAAGTTTAAAAAACACCTACTATAGGGGTCAATATAGAACTTAAATAAAATATAAAAGTACATAAATAAATTGTAATTAAATGTTATTATTTACAAATTACAACTGTAGCTCTAGAGTAGACAGTTACCTATGGCAGTAATACAGTTGTCTGATTGATTTTATGGTCTCAAACATTCAGAAATCACGCGAAAATCATGGTTTATTTTTGTAAGGGTTGTGATGTCCACATGTTTTTTGTTGAAGAAATTATAGAGGCTGTGTCATCTATAGCAAATATGTGGCCAAAAAATAAAGATTAAGTGGACATTTGAATGAAATATTTGGTCAATAGACTATTAAACAAGGATATGATCGTGCTGTAAGAGTAACAGCAGCATTGACCAGGCCTTTGGCTCCCTTTACAGGCATTTATAACATGTAATGTTGAAAAAAAAAAAGTAATGTTTTACTGATTATAATGGGACTTGTTTTAATTGTTTTACTGGAAACTGTAATGGACCCTGTGGGTCTCTACTGGTAATTGGTCACCTTCTATTGGTGGCTTGTTAAAACCAATAAATCCTAATGGAATATGTCCCAAAACATACTACAAAAAAAACCCATTTTTTTAATGGTTAAAAGTTGATGGTTTGTAATGGCATTTGTGATGGTTCTATTGTTTTTTTTCAGCAGGGTTGCCTCATTGTTTTTATATAATGCATTTTAGTCATTTTAAAGGCTGTTGTTGGCTTAAGTCTGTTTTTATAACCACAATATATATATATATATAGCCTACCTGAAAGTGACGTGCGGGCTTCGTTTTCATCTTTTTTTTTTTTTTTTCTCGGCGCCGGGCTGCTGATGTCTTTTCACGGGCATAGATGTCCATCAATTATGATCATCTGCATTAAGTGCATTCAGCCGCAAACATGAGGCGCGAGAGGTCGCGGGCGCGGGAATGGCGCATCACTTTTTTTTTTTTTAGCAACTGGGATGGTGCCCCCTGGGAGTTGGTGCCCTAAGCAAACTGCGTACTCTGCATATAGGGGTCGGCGGTACTGGTCCCAATGTGCGTACTATCCATCCTAAATTCTATGTGATATTAGTAATTTTCAATACTATTTAGGGCAGATAGGGTGGATAGTATGCACATTTGGATGCAGTGTAAGTTTTTTTATTACCCTTTTTTCCTGGTCAGTTAAGTTTTTTTCCTCTCTCTCTCTCTCTCTCTCTCTCTCTACTACGGGTCTAGTTTTATATTGTTGTGCCGCTCTGTAGCTCCCAGTCGCGCAGATAAAGACGCGTCGCGTCGCTCAGGGAGGCGGTGAGTTTGCGCGATGCTTCTATCGCAGGAGCGCACTTTGAACTGAGACCCGCAATGACAGTCGGGTCTTTGAGGCTCAGAGTCACGGTGAACAACAGTCTGAGCACCCAGTGCTGAGAAAAGCATGCATTCATTGGAAACGACCGTCTGCTGTTGAAGAACCGACTTCAGGCAGAGCATTCTGGAGGGTAAGTGTATACTTTTGGGAATGACAAATGTTTTTCCATATATATATATATATAGATAGACATTAATGAAATAAGATAGGTATAAGATAAATATTCTTAAAAAAACTAAAACATAATAACTTTTTTTTGTATTTATTTTTTTATGTTCCTTCAAGTTGGTAAAATGCTTATTTATGCTGAAATCGTTTTGGGGGAATGCATTTTATATTTTAGATTTATCTGTACAATGCAGTCTGTTTTTGTGGTTTCTCTTTGTGTCAGAAATAGCTCATGAAAGCACCAGCGGTTTTGAAATATTACTACAGCCATAAAATGTCAAGCATGCCCACTTGAAAACAGAAAATACAAGTTTTTCTCCTCAGACTGCGGAAGGTATTTGAGTTTGTCTCTCATATGAGCTGCTTGAGTAAAATGGGTTATTGTGCATTTAAAACTAACAGTTAAAGTGTGTAATAGCCTGTAAACTTAATTAAAGCCAGGGTGATACATGAAAAATGAAGTATTGTGCAGGTAACTAGACTAACAGCTTAACTGGGAAAGGAAATATACTTTGAACTGAACTTGCATGCAAAAGGCCAAAATTCAGGTTGTATTTATATAATGTGAGATGTGTAGATGATCACTGCATTATGACTTACAGTAGTCGTGTGTCCATGATTTACCCTTCACAGTCCTTTAAGGACAGAATACAATGTGTGTCCTGTGCTTGTTGAACATGATACAGCATTGAGGATCAAATAACTGCAACAGAATCAGATATGCGAGCTGAAGTATTATCAGTTATAATTTCTGCATTAGTCAAGGTCAGCATTTATGGTTTATGGATGGAAAATGCACGCAACATATGGAGAACACCTACTGCCTTTCACTCCTCTGTCGCTACTGTTTGCTAGAAAAATATTGACTGTGAAAGAATATTACGTTGTTTAATATAATCGTCCCAGCTGAAGGTTTGAGTGTGTCACACTGTACACTGACCTTTGATTTCAACCATATGTGCCCAATATGTGTGTTATATGTGTGGTGTTGAATGCACTGTAAATGTCCTCTCCATCTGTGAACTCTGGTTTGTGTTTGCTGAGCATCAGTATCCAGGTGGTGATCATACCGTTTGTGTAGATGTCCTGTGTCAGGAAATGTACTCGGAGATTTAAGTGAATGTATATCTGCTTTTGAATTTTTTGTTTTTTTTTTTTTTTTTTTTTTTTTTTTTTAAGAGTCACTTGGAAGGAAACCTGAGTGGTTCTTGTCTGGAAAACCAGATGTAACATTATCAGTACAGTGTTCTGAGTGGCTACTTGATGATCAGTGGAACAAAGCAGAGATCATGATAAAGAAAACGAAACATCTTTTAAAAATACAGCACGTGTCAAGTTCTTAGACGTGTATTCTTTGTATGTTTGTTAGATATGATTTTAATAAAAAATCTAATATTTTTATTCTATCTATTATTCAAACTGCTTTTATGATTATCATTTTTAATGATCATTTTCAAGGTAAAATATTTTTTACAAGTAAATATTTTTCATAATTAATTGTTAATTCTTAAATATTACGTTTTAAGGAGACATTTTACTAACCATGCCTTATCATAAAAATACGAAAAATATCATTCAAATATTTGATTCAAAATATATAAATTATCAAATTTGTTTGAAAATTTTTTAGAATTTTTTCTAAGATTATGCCAAACTGCAAACAAGAATTTCATTCTTTTAATGAGGAATTTTTCGATAAAATGGTTCTAGCATCCACATTTTTATGTTACAAATAAAATAAATAATAAACAAATAAATAAATAATTAATGGAATTTTAAGTCAGAAATTATATTATTGTTCCTCACGGAAAATATGTTAATCAGGTCAATGCCTATGAAGTGCATTTTTAATGCATTGTGAATGTTTTTGCTAAAGGAGGTTCAAAAAAGGTACATATTTGTTAATTGTTAAAGGTTGCATATTAATACCTTAAAGGTACATGTAAGTTCTAGGGCTGGAGTGTTCTGGAGGTTTTGTTCAGGGGTTCTGGGAGGTTTCTTGGTGGTTGCTCACTGATTGCAACTCTTAAATCCCTGTGAAATTCAGGTCTCTAGATGTTTCTTGGCTCCCTCCATCAACTGTACTGAATTTATCTCATCCGTTTTATTGTCTGCCAGATCTGATTGCTAGAAATATAATAAAGATGTAGGCACCACTAATAAGGTCATTCTCACGTTCTCTCGTATCAGCTTTCTCACTCAACACCCAATGAACACTGAATCTGTCTGGGAAATATTAAGAGATGACAGACAGCACTGATCTTATTATTGGACTGCTGTTCACCTTGCCTTTGTCCATATGGGACAGTGTGTCCTCTTTTTTATTGTTTAGAGAACCAGAAACACCTCTTTCATTTCTCTGGTTTCTTTTACTCTCAACATTTTCCAGCACAGGAGCTCTTTCAGAAAGAGAAAGAAAGAGGAGGTTTGGTTTTATCTGATAGACGTTTGGCAGGTAAAGTGAACTCTGGCATACTATTTTGTGGAACAAGTTAAATATACAGATTGACTTTCAGTTCGCCTTCGCCTGCCAGCCATTCAGAGCCCACCGCAACAATGTGACGATTGTTGGACCAGAGTCCTCATTCCCAGGTTGCTTAGTGGGCTACAGGAGAGCAGAACTTAGGAAGAGGTCCTGTTCTGCATCACTGAAGATATTTATACTTTTCAGAACTCATAACTTCTCTCTAGTTCCTCGCATTAATTATGGGTAAGGGGAAATCCCTCACAATGCTGGCTAGCATCACATATTCTCACCACTTTTCTGCATTTGTAAAACACCAAACCACTGCATTGAATGGATTCTAACTCTGGAACAAAACTTCAAACAGTATAAAGTTCAAATACAGATGTTATACATTCAGAAGAACCAGATTAACCCGCCTGATCAGCAGGATTCACTAGAATTACAAGAGAAAGCACTACCTTCGTCAGTGTTTACCTAGCCTAGATCACTGAAATTCAACTGGATTCTTACACATTCCTCTGCAAATAGCATCAGGTTGTTACAGAGAAATAAAACTACCTGAGACAAACAAGGAAATGCTCCTTTAACAACCAGAGCTGTTATAATAAAGAGACAAATTTGTGGATATATTGAACTGGACGTCCTGATGATAATCATATTAAACATTGTTTTGTATGAATCACTTGTACTGTGGACTAAGGATGGGGGTAAAACCAACATAATTTGATGAAGTGATGATCATGACAGCTTTGCAGCTTTTTCATGAATGTTGGCTTTGTGAAGTTCTCTGTGTTTGGTTTGTGTAAACAGGGTCAAATTTGAGGTTTGCTGTCACTTTTGCTGCAGTAGTTGTGTGCTGTTTGGACACAATCTTTCTTAGTGTTCGATGGTCCCTATCATTCACTTTCAGTTTTCACCCACTATTCTTCTTTGCAGATGATGTCCTGTCAAGTCCAGTCATAATTTTAAAGACTGTTGTTTTTAGTAAAACACCAGACAAGACAGATGACACTTATACTAAATGCTTGGATTTTGTATGTGACAAAATTTTATCTAATGCATTGCAACTAATTCTGATGTTTCATTGAGAATAGCATGTTAATTTGTGTAAAGAGCCTTTGGGTCAGAAAATAATCACACTAGGGCAGGACTGGAGAGAAGCCACACAGTGTGTGTCTGTTCCATCTTAAAAAAAACGAGTGAATATGATATCACAGGACAGAGAAGATAGAGCCCGGAGCTGTACTGTGATGAGATGATTGGTATACAGGATAAGAGTCTACTTTGAAACAACAGAAAGGGCTTGAATGATCAGATGATGTTTGTGCTCTGTGGGAAAGTGAAATAATTCATTTGAAGGATTTCTTCAAAGCTAAATGATTGAGTTAATGTTATTTAGTTGTACTGATGTAGATGTTCTTCTCTCATTCTCTGTTTTCTGAAGCATGTTCAGTCCTCTGAGTGGTAAGCAGCAGCCAGCTGGTCCGGGCCTTACAGATCTGCAGCAGTACAGTCAGTGGCTGGCCAGCAGACATGAGGCCAGTTTGCTGCCCATGAAGGAAGACCTGGCTCTCTGGCTCTCTAGCATGCTGGGTAAGTCAAGCTGTTCTTGCCTCAGTGCCATAGCAGTTCCTGTATCTTTCATATCAGTGATTCTCTGTTAAATTGCTACAAGAAATTATATGTTCTGAGTTAAGATTGAAAAAAAAGAAAGAAAAAAATATAACAGCAATGCAGATATGCACGTCAACATTTAAAAGGAATAGGAAAATGCTTAAAGTCTTTTGTTTCTTATGTCAATGGTCGCTGATCAAATTAAACCATGTTTTTTGCTAAATTCATCTGTCATTTAGTCATATGGCTAATGCTAATACCATATAGGTTGGTAATAATACTGTATTTCTGCTGAAATAAACTAGTGTGTTGTATACTGTTTTATTGGTAGCACTTTCTTTTACAGTCATATTCCGCATGGACATACTATTAGCAATTACAATAACAGGGTAATAACTAGGCTTAAACCTAACCTTAACTCATATAGTTACCTTAATCTATCCAGTACATTACTGGGAAAGTACACTACTAGTACTATAAAAAAGTGTAACCATTTTATTTGTTAAACTGAAATAGTGAAATGAAAAGAAAGCAAGATAAAATAAAATAAAAATGATATTTAAACATTGATCACTACATCCAAAACAATGCTCGTCAGGTAACCTAAAGTCATTTACTTTATGTGGTAATATCTAAATTAACTGATTCTATTTGCATCAAAAATATTATGTATCATGACTGAAACAACTTGACAGGTTAGGTTAACTCAACAAAAATCATTTTAATGAGGAGAAATAGGTCCTTAACGTACAGTAACATCTGAACATTTTTTTTTCTATTTGCAATGTGTCCAGTTGTGATTTGGAACTGCAAAGGCTCTAGATTTTAGTAAAAAAAATCAATTAATAATGCAATCTGTGGATTTTCATGTGTACATTTTCATAAGGTTGACTAATGCATGAGGTGTGCAACAAGGCTATGTGCTGAGGCCTTCTTCATTCTGCTGGTGTATTCTGTTCATGGTGGAGCGGAAATGTTTAAAATCATGTTTCATTATTTGCATAGGTTGCTTAGGGCACATCCAGCTGTGCTCTGTTTATCTTTTGTATATTATAATTTCTTCATATCATATCATTTAATTTAAGCTGATATCGATAAGCCCTTAAAACGTGCAGTCCTTAATGTGCCATACATTTCTTTAATGTTTTTTAAATCATTTGATAAAAAAATCATTGATTTTTTTTGATGAATGCAATCGACTTATGTGCATGCACAGGCATGACTGCATGTGTCCATGTATTCTTTTCCAACATTTCCCAGCATTAATCAGATTCTGAACGCCACTCACCATTTCAACTATGAGACAAATTATGAAGAGAGAAGAATGGTAGTGTGTCATGGCCCTGGCTTCGGTTCTGTGTGTGTGTGTGTGGCTGGAGGGGGATGTCTGTGGAATTTCTGGCAGCTCTCAGGCCGTGAACAGCCAGCTGAAACCAGGGCTTTGTCTTTGGTCTGCCTGGAGCAAAAGGAAGCCAGGAGCCGCAGTGGGCCACATAGGGGCTTCATATTCAACCACACACCAACCACTAGTTCCCTATCCAGATTGTCCACACTCTTTAGTGGCTTATGCCTGTCTCTGTGTTGTTTTTTTAGACAAATAGCTGCTCAGATGTCTGAAACTGATCTGTGTTACAGGAACACAATTTGACCATTTGCTGGTCATACCAGAAGCCACTTGTTTACATGAAACATACACTGGCTTTTCGTTGCCTTTCTATTATTGTTAGTTTACTAATTTTTGTCTTGAATTGTTGTTGCACTTTTTATTTACTAGTGGTGTTTGGAGCTAAAGAAGCTCAATTTATTATACCGTTGTTGTCATATTTTATTGTTGATGTTAATGAAATGTAATCTTGACAATCAGTTTAGGGAATTTAATTCTAAGCAGATAGGACTTGAAGACTTTTGTCAAGCTAATAATCATTTAGTACCATTCACCATGATAAATCAAATTTTCCTTGATCTTTTGACATATAAGAGGTCTTTGTACCATTGAATCATCCTACAAGCTTAAAACATCTTTCTCACTACAAATAAATAAATACAAATATACATAAAATAAAATGCAACCAAGCTCCAAAAATTAGCTTTTTTGGATATCACAGATAGATTCTGATGTCTCAGGCGAATATATTTGGATATGACTGCCATGTGAGTAAGACATTGACAAATAGTTTCACATCATAGGCCCCGCCCACTGGCGTTTACTCGCTTAATGGCTGATACAAGTCTAGATGTGAGTGTTGCGTCAATTCGCTTCAAATGCAAATAGAACTCATTATAATCACTGACACTGTCTACACTAGATACAGTATACACTTGCCTGTATAATTTCTCCAGGAGCAAGTGGAACAATTTCGGATAACATCGGAGGACTATTTGTTTGTTTCGAGTATTCAATTGCAGATTGTTTTGTAAATGAGGCACAATGTAATGGAGAGTTTGCAAAGAAACATTTGTTGAAAGAGGGCTCTTTCAACAAATTGGAATTGGATCTTATAGCAGCTGTGTTGCAAACCATAAATAAACAGTTTCATAGCCTGTTGTCTATAAATGATACAGTAGCTTTATATAAAAAATATGTATTCGAAACACTCACATGCAGTATGATGTGTTAGCCAATCAAAATAAGTATCAGTTTACTGACAAACCTTTAATGAACTGCCTCCTTATTATGGGTTATTTTGGACAGAGGGTCAGAATGAGGGTCGAAATCATTTTTGCAAATATATATACAGTATATATATATATATTTACATTTTACATTTAGTCATTTGGCAGACGCTTTTATCCAAAGCGACTTACAATTGGGGAATACATAAAGCGATTCATCTTGAAGAGGCAATCAGACAGAGGAAGTGCTCGTAACACCAAGTCTCAGTCATTGTTCAAATAAGTACAAGCTAGCAAGAGAAGGAGAGAAAGATAAAGTCAAAGATTATTTTTTATTTTTTTTAGGATGAAGTCAAGTAGTGCCGAAAGAGATGAGTTTTCAGTTGTTGCTTGAAGATTGACAGGGATCCAGCATTCCGGATAGGGGTGGGAAGATCATTCCACCAGCCAGGAACGGTGAACGAGAATGTTCTGTAGAGTGATTTTGAGCCTCTCTGTGATGGTACCACAAGGCGTCGCTCAATAGCAGATCTCAGACTTCTGGAGGGGATGTAGATTCGTAATAGTGAGTGGAAGTAGGAGGGTGCTGAGCCTGTGGTCGTTCTGTATGCAAGCATCAGTGTCTTGAACTTGATGCGAGCTGCAACTGGTAGCCAGTGCAAGGAGATGAAGAGAGGTGTAACATGGGCTCTTTTTGGCTCGTTGAAGACCAGTCGTGCCGCTGTATGTAATGTAAATGTAAATGTAAATGTATATATATATATATTAGTGCTGTCAATCGATTGAAAAAATTAATCGCGTTAATCATAGTCATGGGCTGTGATTAATCATGATTAATCACAAATTTAAAATACTAGGATTTACCTGTAAATGTGTTGAAATAAAGAAATGCATGACAAACTAGTACAAGGAAACATAACCTTTCACACCTCCGCCAGGTATGAGACATAATCCTTATTATTCTTTTGTTTTTATTCAGCCATTATCAGCCTTTATACGGGCAATAAAACGTTTACCAAGCCACATCGCTTCAATCCCAGGATACATTTACCCAACTATTATCAAAAGTATTTCTAAATAAATACAACAAAACATTTTCTTGCGACCTTACGTGAAGAACTGGACCTGCTCTGCAGGTGCATTAGAGCTAACATTAACATCATGCTCCATAAGACAATTTATGAGATTAATAGTGCACTTTTACTCAGAATTCACTTCAAACCACCATCGAGTGTTTGTAATAACCTCCTTTTGCGATCACATGTGGAATTTTGTCGTTTACTGTTGTTAAAATATGCTTTTTATAGCCTTTTATATCGCTGCAAAAATGAGTATTTCAGATGTAAGTTACATATTCATCTCAAGAAAATCACATAGAAACCATATCCTAGCGTAATCGTGTGTTTATTATTTTATATAATGTATAGTGGCTGTTGTCATGTTTCTTTCTGCTGTGTTGTATGCTCTGGCTGAAACTCACGTTGTTTGTGATGTTACAACCGCCTCTCCGTTCTGAAGTTGCCAGGTGTACATTCCAAGTATGATACACATTAGTAAAAGGATCTATTTTAGTTTTTATTTGTCTATATACACTTTGGGCGGCCGCGGTAGATTATAAAAGTACGTTAGCCCAAAAAACCACAACCCTCGGCTCTTCCCGCGACTGTATTTTCAAAATAGCCCACGAACACTTGTGCCACAGCCGCTACCCTGACAACACTGTTCGCTGTATCCTCATCACACACTGATAGATAACCTTCCGCGCTGCGATGACGGGAAGAAGTTGGGGTCAAACCTTATCAAACGATTAATTTGCGTTAAAAAAATATTAACGCGTTAAAATTTTTAGATTAATCACATGCGTTAACGCGTTAAAGTTGACACCCCTAATATATATATATGCGCACATATAGTGCACAAACAAAAACTTGAACATTTTAAAGGGGACCTATTATGCTCCTTTTTCCAAGATGTACAATAAGTCTCTGATATCCCCAGAGTGTCTATGTGAAGTTTTAGCTCAAAATACCTGACAGATAATTTTTTTATAGCTTGTTAAAATTGCCACTTTTAGGGTATGAGCCAAAACGCTCTGAATTTGAGTATGTTGCTTTAATGCAAATGAGCTGTTGCTCCCGGAGAAGAGGGCGGAGCTTCAAGAGCTCAATCTCCCGCATTAGCAGTGCTAGCCTTTGCAAATAAACATTTCACTATTAGTACAAGCCTGTTGTCTTTACAGAAAACGTACTCTGTTTAAAAGTCAGTCATCTGATTGTACTGTGCATAATAAATTCACGTTTGTGAATTACACAGACGGACGATGAAAATAACAACATAGCTGGTCTCATGGTGCATGGCATGCTATCACAAACTTTATAAGTCCCACTCTTGATTATGAGCTCAACAAACTCAAGCGATCGACTCACATTGCTTTCATATGCAACTTTTAACCACCACATTCCTATTCACGATCATTCATGAAAGCAGCATCAGTGAAAACAGGGAGAGACGATGGTAGCTTTAGCATCATTAGCCTTACAGAGTGCCAAGAAGTTTATTCAGAAGGGCAATTTGGAAAACAAACGCGTGAGACTTACTTTGTCTTGAGCTGACCTTCGTGCACAAAGTGTTGGTATTGATCTCTACACGTATTGGGACTTTACCGATTTTTTTCCGGGACATTTCCTTAGACAGTGAAACTTAACCACAGTGTCCTCAGCGGCTCAGATGGAGGGAGTCTATGGAGATGGGAGACTATGTTTGTTAGTGCATCCCAAAACACAACACGTGAAATGTCTCTTTGGCGCTGACATTGTATATCTCCAGCAGCTACAGCAAGTAATCAGTAATGATGGAGGCGGACCACAGCTTCTCACTCCGGGCTGTGTCTATGCTTACAGGGCAGCGTCACAAATGGGCAGCACTTTTTCCCCTCAGTGATGTGAACAGAGGGAGAATCTGAAACAGCTCGTTCTGAGAGACTGTTTATGATTTTTTTATAGATTATAAAAAAATTAGTGGGTGGATTTTTACCTTAATAGGCTGGTTGTTTTCACACACTGTGGCCACACAATCGTGTTCAAACCCCTTTATAAAAGTGATTTTTGCATAATAGGTCCGCTTTAAGGTACAAGGTAAGAATAATTGAAAAAATCTATTTCATGGCCCCTTTAATTTTGCCAGGACAACTGAGTAATATCAAAGTAATTGTTCACTCTCAATATGTATTACTTAAATTTCTTAGATTCTGAGTATGGGGATAGGTAGTGTAGATTTTGGTTCTTTAAAGGGGGAGCAAGGGAGGCACGTTCAGAAAGAATTTCACAAGCTCCCCGTCTCCTCTGCACTGGGCCCTATTACCACATTTGGAACTCATTAAAACATCTGAACCCCCTCGACCACTGACTCTCTATCAAAAAAAAAAAAAAAAAGTATAGTGGATGAGAAAATATGCTCTTTCCACGGATACCCCAACCCCCTGCCACCACCTCCTGTTTCACAGTGACATCATGCAGAAAGAATGATCGTCTGGAAGTCAGTAAAATGTAGCCGCCACATGTTGATCTGTGTAGAATTGAGTCTCTCTGTGTGTGTGTGTGTGTGTGTGTGTGTGTGTGTGCATGTGTGTGCATGTGTGTGAGTGTGTGTGAGTGTGTCTCATCTGGAATACTGTTGCAAAATAAATCAGCTGCTTCCTTCCAAAGCACTTGTCTGCTTTTGGGACTGAAATGTGTTTATCTGTGAATCATAGCTGCAACAAATGTCTGGATTTGACACAGGGTTGCACGTCATTATTGTGAATTTGTCTTTCAAATCTGATATGAATATGAATTGAAGAATTAAGATTAAATTAAACAAAACAAAAATTGCATGTATTCCAAAATCTTAGTTTTTGATCATATTCATTTGAGAATTTCATTTTTTATATGAATATATAATGTATACTATACATGTTATCATAATCATAACATATTGAGTATTTCCAGAATCAAGAGCTGATAGTAATATTTAAAATGTTACCTGTAGAAATTAGTTTTTATATATAAATATTTCGAAAATAATTTTATTTCTATTTATTTCTCAGAATGTTATTTCTTAGTTACTACTTCATTTCTAATAATAATAATATTAATAATACATAAATGAAATTTGCCCAACCCTGATTTGATATACAGATTTATTCCCAGATGCTGAAAAGCTCATTTCTGACTTGTATGCTGTAATTCGGTAATGTACTGATCAGAGTTATAAAAATAAGCTAAGTTCAATGAAGCACAATCAAACTGAAGTCTTTAGTGGGATATTCATCTCTTTCTCTCATATTTTCCATCAGGTGTTGAAATCACAGCCGAGAGCTTCATGGACAGGTTAGATAATGGTTTCCTGTTGTGTCAGCTGGCTGAGACGCTGCAGGAGAAGTTCAGGCAAAATGACCCCGATGTGAATTCACCAGGAAAGGTACTAATTTACTGTTATTTATGTTTTATTATTTTTTAAGTAACATTGTGTTTGCAATCATCTTAATTTGCTTTTTATTTTGCTATAAAGTTGTCTAAAGACTGTTATTTGGACTAGATTCATGTTTCTTCATTTTGTTTCGCGACTCGAGAAATATGTAATTTACCATATCTTTTCTACCACTTATTTTTACTACCACTTAAACTTATTTTATTTCAGCTAGTTGCCAAGGCTACATAATAAATATTCAGATTTCTATTTGGTTTAACTTGATGTATTAAAATAACAAAAAAACTGGCATAAAAATAATAAATCTGTATACAAATATAGAAATTAATAATATATTATAATATATCAAATAACATTGATATCAGTAACACTGATTGTAATCGGGTGCAAATCCTCACCCCGACTAAGGAACCTGCTACTGAATCGCATACATTTGATAGTCTGCATAGTTGTTCATCTTCAATGCAAGAGGAATGTAAAGTTCGGACAAAACATCACTCTGCTAAAATCATGACCTCAATCGTGCTGTAGTTATTTTTATTTTATTTTTATTTTATCATTTAAATGCAAAGCCCATTGCTTATAGCAGACAATTAGATTTCTGACATTAGTTTAATTAATTAGATTAGACATTAGTAGTCTTAATTTATTTATTGTTGAAGGCAATGAATTTGTACAAAAAGTTCTGCTTTGAAGACTGTAAAGGTCATTGCACATTGAGTCCGAAATTTTTGTTAAAAATAAATACGAGCTCACGTTGTGTCAATCACGTTTGCACACTGCCTCCGAAATTTTCGTCCATCATAAAAAAAATCGGATCAGGTTCGATTTTCTGCGTTTTCGCATCTGTAACAAGCATTTTGATAGGAATGGATGACGAATACAAAAATCCGCATACGAAAATTTCGGACTCAGTGTGCAAGGACCTTAACAGTGCTGCTGTGTGTGGTATGAATTTAAACTTCTTAGAGATGATTAAACCATGATACTGGCTGACAGTCAGGTTAATCTCAATTGTTAGCTAAAAATAAAAGAAAGAAAATGTAGATAAATAGTCAATCTCATTATAAGGCTAGTCTTTTTAGGACTAGTTAACCATCCTGGCCCAATGATATTTTGGGAACTGCTCGATTTCTCTTTATATTAGACAAGTTTTATCAAACTGTAAAGTTTTTGCTGTAGCTCCCATTTCAGAAGTAACTCAAGTGATCTGATTTTATGAATGGAACAATATGTATGCTAAGCTTTATGAGCTATGCTATTTTTCAGATATTGTAGCATTGTGACTAGCCATATTATGAATTCAGTTGCGCTTGACAGATATTTCCTAGTCATCTGTAGAGTGATTGCATGTGAACTGAACATTTGCACATTAGCATAACATTAGCACTCTTTCATTATTTTCTGCATTCAGCACGTTGCATGCATTTCCACAGCAGTAACATGAATTAATTCAGCACGGCTGCCAAAACGTGTGCATGTTTTCAAACTAAGGTTACAGAATACTGCAGTGTATTGGTTTCAGGTGCTGTTGTTGAATGCATTTTTAGTCTCTCTCTCACACAAAGACTTTTGTCTGGAGTCAGGGCCGCTTGCCATTCCCTGCCAAACCTCGGCATTGTGGGACGATGAACTTTGGAAAATCACTGAGCTTTCTCATTTTAACAGAGCAGCCTAATGAAAGCTGTGACTTGTTAAGTGTTCAAAAACTCCTCCAGATGGGAAAACCATTAAGATCAGGAGATTTTTTCGATGGTAAATTAAGAAAATATTTCTGCTTGTCTTGGCCAAGAACCACCTCTTACAGATACTCAGAATGGGGCTTTCTGTAAGTTATAACTCACTCCCATTCTAATAGAGTCCCTGAAGGAATTACACAGTAGAATTCATGGCCTGTAGTTTTCGCAATTGGCATATCAAAGCAATCATGAAATGTAGACCTGCATAGTACTGTATGCACTGAATATTGCCAAATTAGTTAGCGGAGAGTATGATCAGTCAGTGCATTTAATATGACCAAGTATTTGGACAGTGTAGTATAAACATGCCTGTAATTGTGGTGTGTACAATAATAACAATACAAAACTGTTTTAACCGTAAAAATATTTTGCTTGTCAAAATGGCAGGTCATTTTTTTTTTTCTGTCAGAGCAAATAGTCTAAATATAAAATAATTCATAATAAGCACGTCCGTCAGGGTGTCATCAAAGCACTGGTCACCAGATTTGAGTAGTTCAGGTGGGATCTCATCCAGGCCTGCAGCCTGGCCATTCTTCAATCGCTGCTATCTGTTCTCTTCATAAATAAATAAAAGCATAATCTAGCCTATATGGTTGTCCTTTAAGTTTATGATAAAAAAAATAAATGGGAACAACAACAAAGCTACTTAAAAATAGCTTATTATAGGCTTTTTATAGGAAAGCTTATTATAATAAAGTAGTGCTGGTGATGAGTGTAGTGATTGAGGACAGGTGGCAGTGATTTGAACTCATTGTGAGGGAGTGCCAGTGAAACCATGACGTATGCTGCATTCACGCCATGTCATATTTACTGTAATTTCGAAATGACAACATGTGACGTTCTACTTGGAGCTGTTCACACCCTTGGACATGAACGCTTTTTACAAGTTGGTATCTTGTAATCACGGATATAGTGTGAACGCACCTATATTGTTTTAATTTTAGTCAAAGTTTTAGTTTTTTTGTAATTTTTTGCAGTCTGTGTCTATGTAGTTTTATTTTTTTCTTGATCAAGGTTTCTTTATTTATTTTCACATTATACAGAACAAATAAACACACAACTGAACCCCCCATACCCCAAACACCAGCCGTAAAGACATTGTACATAATCAAATGTCCGTAAAGAAAAAAAATAAATAGCATGAATTAATCGTACATAGTGCAAGTTCCCCTTTCTTTCCTTTTTTCTTCTTCTTCTTTCCTTTACGTTGCCATGTTGTCTGCTTCCATTCCCTCAAAAAAAGTAAGGAAAGGCTGCCAGATATTATAAAATGTCCCAAAAGACCCTCTGATTGTATGTCTAATTTTCTCTAACTTAAGATCTTCCCTCATCCAGTGGCTATGTGTTGGTGGAATAGAGTCCTTCCACTTAAACAGTATCAGATCTATGTAGTTTTTCATTTTCATTTCATTTCATTTCTACTAGTCTTTTTTAGTACATCAGAGCATATATTTTATTTAATTTTAATTTAATTAATTTAATAATTATTTTGCAAGTAATATATATATATATATATTATATGTATATGTATGTGTATATATATTTCATACACATATACTGTATATATGATGGACAACTTAAAAAGTGGCAATGCTTACCAAACTCTCAAACAGTAATACGACTTAAATAGACTTCATGTTTAATTCAATTAATATTTTTAATTGTAAGTTCATTTAAAATGTCTTAACATTTCACAAATGTTGCAGGCCACCCTGTGATAGTATACTATTTCAAACTGTGTGTGAGCATGTCTGTTGTACTGTGTGTAAAATGGCTACATATGTTTGCTGATGTACTCCATTGAGGAGGTTGCCTTATGTCATGCCTTGTTTCATGCTAATCCAGGGTTCCTGTCACAGAGTTTCTGGGAAACATAACCAGTTGGTCTCATAGGAAAGAGATTGAATTTCAAGACTGTTTCATTTCAGTCAATACTTTACAATTATTCAAACACAGATCCATTCAAAAACCAATCTTGGGAATCATTAGTGTGTTTGACTAAAGTGAAACCTCACCATTACTTTCTCATGATATTTATAAATCCCTTAAAATTGAGAAACTGTTTATAGAGAGCTTAATATCATAGACATGTTAAAATGGGCTCTCTTTGACCAGTGAGTAACCACTTAGCAACAACCCGAACACCCTAGCAACCACGTAGCAATGCTCTAAAAACACCCACAACATTGTGATGGCACAGAAATGCACAAATAACATTGTTCATAAAATGTCCCTAAAATGTCCCCATATTTCCTATTTTTTAAAGTTAGTAGGTTAAATATTACTGCTATTTTTAACATTTATGTATATGTCCAATCAAAGTTTTTGACAACATTTGTTATCTCAGGGTTAACTGTACAGTGTGAAGCAAGTATTATATTAATCAAGGGTTTAGCTGAAACTGGTTCACAATTTCCAATGTGAAAAGCCCTTTTTAGGTTTGTACATATCTATATAAATCAAAAGAATATATGATTATTAGCATTATATTGAAGTTAAGCATTATACTGTAAGATAATGAAGGTTGCCACGCTTCAGAGAGCTGCTGCGTGCTGGTTTGGCTGATCGCTATATGTGTATGTGTAAAAACAGCACAGATGCGAGGAATATTTGAGGTTGTTATTCCTCAAGGATTGAAAGAGTGAGAGAGTTACAGCAGTTCATTGATCACACAGTCCAGAGGCTACAGAGACACAAGATCAAACACATCCACACAACCTCTGAGAGAAAGACAGAGGGTTTGTATGTGTGTACATTAAAGGGATAGACCCCCAAGAAATGAAAATTCTGTCATTATTTACTCACCTCAAGCCATCCTCCTCAAGCCATCCTAGATGTATGACTTTCTTTCACAGATGAACACAGATAAAAAAAAAAAAAAAATCATGTCAGTCCATATATCAGTCCATATACAATGCAAGTGAATAGGTGCCCAAACAATGGCACTCCAAAAAGTACATACAGCTATCATAATAGTAATCCATGCAACCACAGTGGGTGAATCAGTGTCCTCTGAAGCCAAGTAAGGGCCAGTTTTACTAACAGCTTGCACCAGCGCTAACTGTCTTTTGGCGTTAAAATAGTACTGTCAGGTTTTACTAAAGATGCGCAGTGACGAATTAGCGCTGAAAAGACGTGGACAGTTATTTTTGCGGCTGACCTCATCGAATATGCATTTGTAGGAGTTTCCATTTCAGACGCAAAATTTATGGGAAGAGAGTATTCAAATGAATCACGCAACGTGTTTTACTAAGGTTTGCGCTCGTCAAATTACTGGTATTTGCACCATTATTTAATGCTCCCAAAAAGCATGTCTTAAACTATTTTGCGCTTGAAATGGCTGCTAGGAGAAGGCACCGCAAAGAACAGAGTGAGTGGTAGAAGTGAGAGGATTTTTTTTCACATTTATTCATTTATTTTGAATGCCAGATGAACACATTATCCGAACATATCGTTTTTAATCATTTAAATTGTTTTTATTTTTAATTTGCTTCAGAAAATAAAAGACGACTTAGAACCCTCAAGTAGGAGTCACGCAATACCAGGTCTATCAAAACTTCTTGCAACCCTGTATATTTTGGCCTCCGGCCCTTTTCAAGGAACTGTGGCTTCTTTATTTCTTTATTCTTTATTTGCGACTACGCTAATTTGCGCTGCACTTGGTATATTGCGTTGGTTGATATGTAGGCTAAATGAGATGTTGCGTCTGTGTTCTTTAATTTGCGCATTGCTAGTAAATCACCCGCAGCTGTTTTGGAATTGCGCTCTCTCGCTAATTTGCCCTGTTATATTATAGCATATATATAGCATATTGTGAAGCTCGTATAAGAAATAACAGGCCTCCGCACTTACAACATTTTCACGTTGCCATTCACAATACATTTGCATTTACGCCAAACATAAACTCGGCCTTCTCCTTAACGTACGTTTGACAGAGATGGTTTATAACTATAAAAAAATAGTTCAAAATATGAGAACTATATTTCACTGAATATTATAAATCTAGGCTATATCCTTGAAATATCACCTTAGCTAAACACTTACGTCTTGGTTTATGCCAAAAATAAACTTGACCCCTTTGTGAACCTGACAGTTTGCCAAAATGATGGCTTATAGTTAAAAAATGTGTAAATATTATAGTTTTTTTTTCTTTTGCCTACTGATTCACATTAGAAGACATTAATTAATCTACTGGGGTCTGATGGATTACTGGCATGATGGCTGTATGTGCTTTTTGGACCATTAATATACATTTAATATATATATATATATATATATATATATATGCCATAAGGGTGAGTAAATGATGAGAATTTTAATTTTTGGGTAAAGCATCTCTTGAATCTCTTCTCAAAATTTCATCTGGATCCCACAATTTCAAAATAACTGGCAACCTCGGTTTTTCAGCTGCAGAATAACAGTTATAACCTTTATAAAACATTTATTAAGAAATTTAAAGGAGTAATTTTTGGTGTATGTTAGATTTAAATATTAGCTTTTCAGAATTAGCTTAATTCTAAATTCCAATCAAACATGGGACACATCTAGAAAGGCTTTTTATTTCATAATAGCTGATTTTGTTTTTGTTGTAGTTCTTCTCGTCATTCCAGCGATCAAACTTTACTTCAAAGGAGGAACTAATACTTTGATAACTGGTCATTGGGGAAGCTTGAGAATGTTCTGGAAAAACGAGAGAAAACAATCCATTCCAGCAACTACTACGTTCTTCCAGCATGACCTCATCTAACCTTTCTCAGTGTCCTTTATGAGAATACACGCTGGGTAAATCTCCCACCGAGATTCATATGTGATATTTGACCACTGCCAGCTCTTTATGCATGTGTTCATCTATCACTGTCATGCTCATCCTTACTGATTATTGATTAGAGAAAGGGGGATTGTGTTTGTGAAAACATATGTGATAATCGAAACTTGGAAAGCGATCTGGAAACCCTGTGAAGGAAGGAGTGAGACGGATGTTAGAGAGACTGAAATAAAACAATTGAGATCACATACTTCTCAGGTTAGTGGGTGAAGAGAGACTGAAGAGACATGAAAAGAGACTGTGGCAGGAAAGGAAAATTGTACTGAACTGTAGGGAAACATGAGTGAGAAAGGAAATGGAGGGGGAGAGATGGAGAAGGGGATTTCTAAAACTTCTCTAAAACCCCCAAATTCATGGCCAGTTACATTCTGTCCTGATTTATTTGGTCAGTTTCAATCAAAAAAAAAAAAAAAAAAAAAATGACCCTCATACATGCAACACAGTGGTTTTGTCTTAACATTTGAACAGATTTTCTGTTTTGCTATGCATTAATACTAAACAAGTACCTAGTACCTTTATTTAAACCAGGAAAAAGACTCACTGAGATTAAAATCTCTTTTCCAGGAGTGTCCTGGCCAAGATAGGCAGCCGAGTTTGCATATACAAATAAACAACATAGTTACAACATACATTACAAAACCAACATATAACCGGTTAAAAACAATTACACATCACATAGAGTTGCTCTCTAGATAACACAATAAAGACTTTATTAGAGTCTTTAGTAAAAGACTAGTTATAAGACACTAAGTTTTGTAACTTCATCTCCCTTTGGAGAAGATTCCAATCTAAAGCTGCGGCATATTTAAAAGAGGTTTTACCAGGCTCAGTTCTGACAAGGGGCACATAAAGATTATAATTTGATTGAGAACTAATGAGTAATTTCCAAACAAAGTCCTTTGTGTAAGACAACAGAGATAAGATGGCAAATGACCCAAAATTGCCTTATATATCAATAGATGCCAATGCATTTTTCTCCGAATACTCAAGGAAGGCCATGCAACTCTTTTATATAATTCACAATGATGCGTTTCCATGGGCACCATGGTACAAAGCATCCAAGGAGGAAAGAAGATAAGAGGGGGCATGCTGTTAAACTACATCCCCGTAATCGAGAACTGGTAGAAACAGAAATTAGGACACTAATTGTTTCCTCACATTTAATGAAAAACATGATTTATTTCTGATGTAAAACCCTAACTTCTTTCATTTTATTTTCAAATACTTAATATGCGAACCAAAACGTAGCGTGTTATCAATGATAATACCCAGACATTTGTACTCTGACACTGAGGTAATTTGGCTCCCCTGAGAAGTTTGAAGGACAATAGAGTTCTCTGAAGAAGTTCTAGAATTTGAAAATAGCATGCATTTAGTTTTTTTCAACATTTAAAACCAACTTCAAAGCACAGAACCTGTTTTGGATAATATCAAAAACAGACTGTTGCTTAGAGGGAGCGGAACAATAAACGATAGTATCATCAGTATCAATGGAACCTTGCATTATCAATATTAAAATCAAGGCTATATACAGGTGCATCTCAATGAATTAGAATGTCGTGAAAAAGTTCATTTTTTCTTGTAAGTTATTTCAAAAAGTGAAACTTTCATATATTTTAGATGCATTGCATGTAAAGTAAAACATTTCAAAAGTTTTTTTTGTTTTAATTTTGATGATTAGAGCTTACAGCTCATGAAAGTCAAAAATCAGTATCTCAAAATATTAGAATATTTACATTTGAGTTTCAATTAATGACCATCCCTACAGTATAAATTCCAGGTATCTCTTGTTCTTTGAAACCACAATAATGGAGAAGACTGCTGAGTTGGCAATGATCCAGAAGATGAACATTCATGCCCTCCACAAAGAGGGTAAGTCACAGAGGGTCATTACTGAAAGGTGTGGCTGTTTACAGAGTGCTGTATCAAAGCATATTAAATGCAAAGTTGACTGGAAGGAAGAATTTGGGTAGGAAAAGGTGCACAAGCAACAGGGATGACTGCAAGCTTGAGAATACTGTCAAGCAAAGCTGATTTAAACACTTGGGAGAGCTTCACAAGGAGTGGACTGAAGCTGGAGTCAGTGCATTAAGAGTCACCACGCTCAGACATCTTCAGGAAAAGGGCTACCAAGCCACTTCTGAACCAGAGACAACATCAGAAGCGTCTTACCTGGGCTGTGGAGAAAAAGAACTCAGTGGTCCAAAGTCCTCTTTTCAGATGAAAGTAAATTTTGCATTTCATTTGGAAATCAAGGTCCCAGAGTCTGGAGGAAGAGTGGAGAGGCACAGAATCCATGTTGCTTGAAGTCCAGTGTGAAGTTTCCACAGTCAGTGATGATTTGGGCTGCCATGTCATCTGCTGGTGTTGGTCCACTGTGTTTTCTGAGTCCACAGTCAACGCAGCCATCTACCAGGAAATTTTAGAGCACTTCATGCTTCCTTCTGCTGACAAGCTTTATGGAGATGCTGATTTCATTTTCCAGCAGGACTTGGCACCTGCCCACACTGCCAAAGGTACCAAAAGCTGGTTCAATGACCATGGTGTTACTGTGCTTGATTGGCCAGCAAACTCACCTGACCTGAACCCCATAGAGAATCTATGGGGTATTGTCAAGAGGAAGATGAGAGACACCAGACCCAACAATGCAGATGAGCTGAAGGCCACTGTCAAAGAAACCTGGGCTTCCATACCACCTCAGCAGTGCCACAAACTGATCACCTCCATGCCACGCCGAATTGAGGCAGTAATTAAAGCAAAAGGAGCCCCTACCAAGTATTGAGTACATATACAGTAAAATGAACATACTTTCCAGAAGGCCAACAATTCACTAAAAAGGTTTTTTTATTGGTCTTATGAAGTATTCTAATTTGTTGAGATAGTGAATTAGTGGGTTTGTGTTAAATGTGAGCCTAAATCATCACAATTAAAAGAACCAAAGACTTAAACTACTTCAGTCTGTGTGCATTGAATTTATTTAATACACGCGTTTCACAATTTGAGTTGAATTACTGAAATAAATGAACTTTTCCACGACATTCTAATTTATTGAGATGCACCTGTATACATATATATTGAATAATAACGGCCCCAACACAGATACTTGTAGGACTCCCTTAACAACCTCCAAAAGATCTGACTGATCACCTTCCATCTGGACACATTGGGTTCTACCCTTTAAATAATCAGTGAACCATAAAATAACATTTTCTGATAGTCCTACCTGTAACGGTGTGGCTGTAGAGATGCGCACGACGCAGGAGAAATCCAACATATTTAATTCCGACTTAAACTCAGGAAACAGGAAAATTACCAGGAAAACCAGGAACTAAAACAGGGGTAAAACAAGGAAAAACAAGTCCAAAACACTGACACTACCCATCTAAGCCTATCTAATAATATATAGTTCAAGGGCCTTTGATGGGTCAATAAAAATACATGCACAGTGTTGTTTATTATCTAAGGACTCGATATAATTTACAACTTTTAAAGCAGCTGTAGTAGTACTATGTCCTTTACGGAAACCAGATTGATTAATAAACAAAATGTTGGGACAATTTAAATACTGTGTCAACTGTTTACTAACTAGATTTTCCAGAAGTTTCGAGAGAATACAGAGACAGAACTAGACAGCATTTCAAAGAATTAGTTTGCTGAAAATAGAAGCAGTTCAGAGAATGGCTGGATGGAATATCAAAAAAGATATGGGCATACAAGATTTGAACAACATGATTGCCAATTGTGGCCAGTTTTACCAGAACTGATTGCCAGTAGTAGCAAACTGTCCAATGTTACCAAAAGGGATTTTTTTTCTGATGCTTATTAACTTAGTGAGTCATTAGCTTAGCAACATGCTTATGGCGAACTCTACTGAAATCACTTGTGAATCAAATCTTGTGCTTCACAAGTGAGTTATTTGTGAAGATTCATTCACTTAACAGGTTCCATTGAATTAGAATAGCTTAGAAGTTAGCTATGTTGACTCTGGCTTACAAGACAGCTAACTATGTTTTGGAAAGGTTAGATGAGTTAATACACAAACACAGATGCAAGTGTAACCCCTCCAGTTTTACTCACCTCACTCGGTCTGAGAGGGATTCTAACCAGTGTTTCCGGGAGGCGGGCGTGCTAATGACCTCTGCCTCTAGCATCAGTCGCTAATGTGCCTCTTGAGATCAGGGGAGTGAGGTTTACCCACACAGCTTGCCTTCGTTACACTCACCCTCCTAAACCTCATTCCCACCCGGGTCACGGCACCAATGTAACCCCTACAATTCTACTCACCATGTTTGCTCAGAGCAGGATTTCCAGCATGGGAGGCCTCTGGCATCAGTAGGTAGTGTGTCACATGAAATTGGGTAAGTGAGGTTAACCCTTACAGCTCTTACTAGCTGGCCTGTTACACGAGCACTTGACATTTGCATTTGGTTGGCTTCTAGCAATGCAAGATTGTTTTAATTATTAATTAAATAATTGGATTAATTGCAACGTTGCATTGGCACACAATCCATAATAGGGCTGCACGATATTTTGCATGCTATAGTCATGCGCATCTCGTCAGTAAAGCCGGTTCTGTGATGAGCGCTTAATCTCCATCACCTGTTTTCAAATGGAGCGGCATTTAATACACACAGCCGTAGTTCACTGATAAGCTACGCAATATCACATTCAATATCGCAGACGATTCATCTGCGATTATGAGCGCGAAATGTGTAGCTTGTTGGTGAACTACGGCTCTGTGTATTATTAAATGCCGCTCCATTTGATCCAATACCGTGCAGCCCTAATCCATAACCAAGTGGAAGTATGTGCGCTGGACAATTTGCATTTGCATACTTGCATTACATGGTTAGTTCACCCAAATATTTTTTCACCAATATTTCATAAACTTTTCACTCAAAGTTTTTTTTTTTTTATATTTGCTCAGTGTTCATTCAAAGTACACACACACACAATTTGTACACTTCAAAAAGTACATTAATCCATATCAATTAAGCTGTTTAATTCAAATCTTATAGATACACATTCACTTTATATGATGAATGGATTTAATTTATGCTTTTATCCACATATAAACATCACATGATACATTATCAACACGTACATAGAGCTTGTCAAATATGGTAAACATGGAAGATCAAACAGGCTTGCTTCATTTGTTTTCCAAAGATGAACAGAAGTCTTACAGTATTGGACCGACATGAGAGTGAGTAAAAGATGACTGAATTTTCAATTTTGGGTGAACTATTCCTTTATGTTTTTGGCCTTAGAATGTTTGGAGTGTTTAGAATTCACCACCCTTCTCTTCAGGGACATTCCTCTTGCAGGTGAGACATTTTAAATGCAAATATCTGGCACTGAGTAACACAGGCAAATTCTCTCTTTCAGTCGATCCCCAGTCGCAGGATTCCCTGCCGAGCCAGTGCTGCATCTGGTTCCTTTTTCGCCAGGGACAACACAGCCAACTTCCTGTCATGGTGTAGAGAGGTGGGCGTGGACGACACCTGCTTGTTTGAGTCAGATGGGCTTGGTGAGTCTTTTAAACAAATTTGGCTCTCACACAGCAACAAAGAGTTATGAGTAAATAGTCATTGTCTTTTATTCACATGAAATCATCCATTGCTCAGTGAGAGGACATAAAGCCTGATTTATTGCAACAACTGCAGCTCTGTATTTCTAGAGTAAATGCAGTGAGAGCGTGTTGGACCTGCACAAATCATCAGACACAAAAACACAACAGATTTTATATTTTTAAAATTAAATAAATTTAGGCCCTTTAGGAGAGACTGCATCCAAATCAGCTTGAAAAGGTGGACTATGCTATGGTCCATGTGGATTTGTACAGATGTGATTTTTTTTAGTAAAATGTAAATCATTCACTTGTTTCTCAATGCATCGATTACAAATTGTGCCGATGCTTATGCATTGATCTTGAAACATGGATTTTTTTAATCGTGAATTGGTTGTTTTGATCAAGAACTGATTTAAAATGCTAAAAACTTGAATGAATTGCAATGGTAAGGTACCATTCGATATTTTAAAATGTTTAAACATTAAATTACTTGCATGTGCAAATTACTGGAGACATAGTGTTATTATTCACATAATCCTATTAATGCATTTAAACACAGAATTTAATCATTAATCAAAATTGAATCAAACGTCATTGTGAGTCTGATTGAATCATTGTGAATTTGCAAAAAACACAACAATCAAAAACCTATGAATCGTAAATTGAATCAATTTGCTGTCTACCCAAAGATTCACACCCTTAGTAAAATGTGTGCTCATAAAGTGCTAAAAATCAAGATATGACATCTCTTTTTTCTCTAATAAAGTGTTATCAAAACTTAGTGCACTATGATAGCAACAAATCAACATGGAAAGTGCATAGGCTGAAATATGAGATGTGAAAAGAAAAAAGGAAAATATATCATCATCTTCATCAAGAAAGCACAACAGCGTCACTTCCTCCGCACAAGAAGAGCCAGAGCCCCGGTCATATGTGCACCTTCTAGAGGCACCATGAGAGCATTCTGACTGTGAACTGTGTGGTAGGCGCCTAACGCGTTCATCCCTTCACGGATAGTGAGAGCCTGAGAAGATCTTGGTGTCTCTCTCCCCTCCCTCCAATTTACAACACCCGTTTCCCGCAAAGCCCTCAGTTGCAGGTTACCCACCCGACACATAACTTCTTCAGTTGCTTCCATCAGGGAGGAGACTGAGGAGTTTTCAAGCCAGGACAAACAGACTGAAAGACAGCTATCCACCAGTTAAACTGCTCCCTCCCGTCCTTGCCCCCCCTCCCCTCTCTTAAATCACTACTCGGACCCCCACCCCACCACCACCACCCCCACACTCACACACACTCACACACACTCACACACACACACACACACACTCACACTCACACTCCACAGACAAGCACCGGTCAATACATTTTAAATTACTGAATAAAAAAGACCTTTGTCACTTTAATTCTTGATAAGCTTTTGCACTAAATTATATTCTGCTTTTGTTTGTTTGTTTATTTCAATTTGCACTTTGCCATTTTATGCCACTCTTTTTTTTTATATTATTATTTTTATTTTCATTTAATGTTTTATTTTTTTTCTATGTCCTTATTTGTATGTAATAGTATTTTTGTGTATGTAGTGTGTATGTGTGTGTATGTGTGTGCAAAATGTGTGTGTGTGTATGTGTAAAAAAAAAAAAGATTTGTTTTGATTTTTTGCGTTCTATGTTTGTGTTTAGTGTTATCTTTGCAAATAAGAGAGTAACGCAATTTCATTCTCTGTAAACGGTAATGTGGCAAAAAATAAAGCAGACTTACTTGACTTTGATATACAGTGCCTTGTGATTCCCCCTTCATTTTTTTCACGTTTTATGTTGCTGCCTTATAAGTAAATTACTCATACATTTTAAATTACCTTATCTTTTTTAAATTACTGCTTTAAATTACTTTTTTTCCACTCCATACACTATAATGGACAAAAAAAAAAAAAAAAACGTTGAATCTTTGCATTTATTAAAAATAAAAAACTTAAATGCTCAGTACTCATACCCTTATCTGAGTTGGAATTTAGCAGGAGCATTCATATTGCTTGTAGATGTTACTAGACTTTGAGTGAAGGTAACCTGTGGCAAATTCAATTGAATGGGTATGATTTGGAAAGGCACACACGTCTTAATAAAAGGTCCAACATCTGATAGTGCATATCAGAGCAAAAACCAAGCCCTGGGGTCAAAAGAACAGTCTGTAGAGCTCAGAAACAGGATTGCATCAAGCCACACATCTGGGGAAGAGTTCAGAAAAAAAATCTGCTTCATTGAATGGTCACAGAAGCATGTAGTCTCTGTTACCCTTAATGGAAGAAGTTTGAAACAACCAGGATTCTTCTTAGAGCTGGCCTCCTGGCCAAACTGAGCAATTGATGGAGAAGGGCTTTGGTTAGAGTGGTGACGAAGAACCTGATGGTCACTCTAGTTGAGCTCCATGATCGTATATGCAGATAGGAGAAATCTACAGAAGGACAAACACCACTGCAACACTCCATCGATCTGGGCTTTATGGCAGTGTGGCAAGACTCAATCCTCTCTTCAGTGTAGACCCATGAAAACACACTTAGAATTTGCAAAAAAGCACCTAAAGGACCCTCAGACTGTGAGAAATAATATTATCTGGTCTGATGAACCTCAATTCCAAGCATCATGTTTGAAAGGAAAACAGGCACTGCTCATCACATGCAGAGTACCATCCCAAAAGTAAAGTGTGCTGGTAGCAGCACACTCATGCTGTGGAGCTGTTTTTCAGTGGCAGGGACTGAGGGACTCGTCAGAGTAGAAGAAAAGCTCAATGCACCAAAATATAGAGAGAGCCTTAAAATGAAAACCCAGTCCAGAGCATTCAGGACCTCAGACGGGCAGAAGGTTTATCTTCCAACAGGACAATGGACTTAAACACACAGCAAGAGTGGCTTATAGACAACTCTGTGAATGTCCTTGAGTGGCCCAGCCACAGCCTGGACTTTCTGGAGAAACCTGAAAATGTGCATCTGCCCCCATCCAACCTGACAGAGCTTGAAAGGTGAAGAATAGCTGATAATTGCCAAATGCTGATGAGCAAAGCTTGTCACATCAAACAAAAAAGACTTGAGGCTGTAAAGGTGCTTCAGCTAAATATTTAGTTAAGGGTATGAATACTTATGCAATGTACTTATTTCAGTTTTTTTATTTGTAATTAATTTACAAAGTTGTGACAATTCTGTTTTTGCTTTGTCAATATGGTGTATGGAGTGTAGACTGATGTAGAAAAAAAAAAACGAATTTAAAGTAGTTAACATAAGGCAGCAACATAACAAAACGTGAAAAAAATGAAGGGGTATGAATACTTTCGCAAGGCACTGTATATTTTATTTGTTCCTTGAGGAAAATTAGTTTTGGGCAATACAGCTAAAGCTGCATAACAAAAGTACCCACATCAATAACATAAACAATCACACAGTCGTGTCCTTTGAGGCTTGGTTGCCTACTAGTTTGAAATCAAAAATAATTTCCTCTGTTTTTCTAACGTTAATTACAAGACTGTGTTCTTTACTCCAATTAACAAATTTAGCAATCTCTGTAGTATAAGGTTGAATGTCCTCATCCTTATACAGGAGACCAAGAATGGCAGTATCGTCTGAGAATTTTACAACAATATTCCCAAGATGGTGACACCTATATTCATTGGTGTACAATGTAAATGAGAGTGGGGAGCAAACACTCCCCTGGGGGACACCAATACTAATAGACCTACAGAGAGTCTGCTTGATTTTGACTTGTTGAGTCTTGCCAGTAAGAAATGCATGGAACCATTTGATGCTATATGGATAAACGCATACTATTTAGTTTGGAGAGCATAAGGTGCGGCTGCACAGTATTAAAAGCAGAGAGCTCAGATCAAGAAAGCCTGGCATAAGCCTTGGGATCCTCCATATGTTTTGAAACATGATGTACCACAGCAAGGATAGCGACATCAGTGCCCCTATTAAATTGATAGGCAAACGTGATAAGGATTGAGATGGTCCTTAACCTCTTCTTTAAGCTTCTTCACCATAATCCTCTCCAAACACTTCATCACAATGCAGGTTAAGGCGACTGGGCAATAATCCGTATATTCTTGAGGACCAGGGCCCGTATGTATCAAGCTTTCAAAGTGCCATTTTAGTCTTAAGGCTGAGAATTCAGAAATTTACTCCTACTTTCAAACTTAAGTATAAAAGCAAGTATCAAATTTCTTAAAGTAAGATCACTTTACTTCCAGTTATTTAAGACAGCTGGAGAGGTCTCTCAAGGGTTAAGAGTTGCCAAGGGGCTTGTGATGGCGCTAAAGACAGAGACGTCGCGAATCTTTCAGGAGAGGAGGAATGCTTTGAAATGTTTGGCGACGAGCAGTTAATCAAACAAGTTACACTTCCTCAGTTATTCAAAACGAGCAAAGAACATTTACATTACCAAACAACATCATAACTGACTCAGTCACCGAGTATTATGCATCTACACTGTGTGATGAATAAATCTCTTACCCCTTATTTACACTGCACACGTCTGCTGCGCGTAAGCTCCACAGCCACCGGAGCTATCAGCCGCGCCGTGGCAAGTTTCTGAAGCCGCTCTCCGCGCTGCATCACTAAAGATTACAGTTATTTTTGACGGAAATAATAATAATCGTCTCGCTGTCGTCAAAGGCATAGCAAAGCATACACTTTACTATCGTCTATCGGCACCCTAAATTAAGTTGTGATGATGCTTCGTTTCCTTGCCATAATGTGTTCCTTGAAAAGCTTTATTGTCAAATGTGTGTTGAATGTAAACTCCTATTAGGAATTTAACCATTCAATGAAATTTATCTGAGAATTTTTAATTAAGAAATCTATCAGTGATTGGTCCATGCATATGTCTCATCCAAAATCCCGTTTGTGGCAAGCAAAGTGTCGTGAATCTTCTAAGACTGAACTTAAGATTTAGTCCTAACTTCGCTTAAAGTACGACTGAGATGATTGATAACAATTTTAATCGAGCTTTGAGCCAAGAATTTTTTTCCACTTAAGTCAATTCTTACAGTGTTCTTGAATAATTCTTAGAGGCTTGATACAACGGGCCCTGGTCTTTTTGGGACAGGTATAATAAGTGATTTTTCCAAATATCTGGAATAATATGTAAATCAATATGCCTCTGAAAAATGTCCACCCATGCAGGGGCTAATTATTCTGCAAAGGTTTTCAAGATAAAAGCAGAAGATCATCCAGCCCATTTGACTTTTTGATATCAAGACCTTTAAAAACCTTAACAACATCAAATTCAATTGAGGTATAGAAACAGAATCGTCAATCCTAATAGCCCCCATAACATCACTATAGTCATGAAAATGAACATCAACCCGAATTCCGGAAATGTTGGGATGTTTTTTTAAATTTGAATAAAATTAAAACTAAAAGACTTTCAAATCACATGAGCCAATATTTTATTCACAATAGAACATAGGGAACATAACAAATGTTTAAACAGAGAAATTTTACACTTTTATCTACTGAATGAGCTCATTTCAAATTTGATGCCTGCTACAGGTCTCAAAAATGTTGGCACTGGGGCAACAAAGGGCTGAAAAAGCAAGACATTTTGAAAAAATTCAACTGGGAGAACATCTGGCAACTAATTAAGTTAATTGACATCAGGTCTGTAACATGATTAGCTATACAAGGGATGTCTTAGAGAGGCAGAGTCTCTCAGAAGTAAAGATGGGCAGAGGCTCTCCAATCTGTGAAAGAGTGCGTAAAAAGATTGTGGAATACTTTAAAAACAACGTTCCTCAACGTCAAATTGCAAAGGCTTTGCAAATCTCATCATCTACAGTGAATAACATTATCAAAAGATTCAGAGAAACTGGAGTAATCTCTGTGCTTAAGGGACAAGGCCGAAGACCTTTGTTGGATGCCCGTGGTCTTTGGGCCCTCAGATGACACTGCATCACTCATCGGCATGGTTCTGTCATTGACATTACTAAATGGGCCCAGGAATACTTCCAGAAACCACTGTCGGTAAACACAATCCGCCTTGCCCTCTGCAGATGCCAACTAAAGCTCTATCATGCAAAAAGGAAACCATATGTGAACATGGTCCAGAAGTGCCGTCGTGTCCTGTGGGCCAAGGTTCATTTAAAATGTACTGTTTCAAAGTGGAAAAGTGTTCTATGGTCAGACGAGTCCAAATTTGACATTCTTGTTGGAAATCACGGACGCCGTGTCCTCCGGGCTAAAGAGGAGGGAGACCTTCCAGTGTGTTATCAGCGTTCAGTTCAAAAGCCAGGATCTCTGATGGTATGGGGGTGCATAAGTGCATACGGTATGGGCAGCTTGCATGTTTTGTAAGGCACCATGAATGCTGAAAGGTATGTAAAGATTTTAGAGTAACATATGCTCCCCTCCAGATGACGTGGATTTCAGAAGGACAATGCAAAACCACATACTGCAGCTATTACAACAGCATGGCTTTGTAGTAGAAGAGTCTGGGTGCTAAATTGGCCTGCCTGCAGTGCAGATCTTTCACCTATAGAGAACATTGGGCGCATCAAGCGAAAAATACATCAAAGATGACTATGAACTCTTTAGCAGCTGGAAACCTATATCAGGCAAGAATGGGACCAAATTCCAACACCAAAACTCCAGAAACTGATAACCTCGTTGCCCAGATGTCTTCAAACTGTTTTGAAAAGAAGAGATGCTAAACCATGGTAAACAACAACTATTTTGAGACCTGTAACAGGCATAACATTTGAAATTAGCTCATTTTGTGCATAACATTTAAAAATTTCTCAGTTTAAACATTTGTTATGTTATCTATGTTCTATTGTGAATAAAATATTGTCTCATGTGATTTGAAATTCTTTTAGCTTTCATTTTATTCAAATAAAAAATAAAAATAAAAACATCCCAACATTTCCGGAATTCGGGTTGTACAATAAAAATAATTAAGCTCATTTGTCAGTGTCTCCTCCTCATTTACAACCTGCATACTTATCTTTTTAGGTGTCATATTAGTTACACCTTACCTTAGACCACAACTTTTTTGGATTTTTACTCGGATCACTATCCATTAAATGTCTGTAATTCTTGAGTTTCTCTCATTTTATGATTAAGCTTTTTCTGAGCCAGCTTTAAACAGAATTTGACATACACAGACCTGATTTCATTATGCCTGTCAATATCTGGATCATACAGCACCTCCCAGTCCGTACAGAGAAAACAGCCTTCAATATCTCCACTTTTTCTGAGGACCAAAGTCTCACCAACTTGGTTACAGTTATTTCTTATAATTTCAAGTTAAACCTTTTTTAAAAAAAATAAAAGATGTAAAACGTGTAAAAAAAAATAATTGTGCGCATTTAAGATTCACAAAATGTTGCTTTGACATTGTCTGGCATTTTTCAGATTGCTTAAAATGTTTGAGATGAGAAATGTGGAATTTACATTATGGTGGAAATACTCATAATATTTCAGAAAGGAATGAAGAACAAAAGGTAGACACTGTTCATAGACAATTTAAATAAGTGAGAGTGTGAAAGCGATTTTTCTAAAATGTTCTAAATATTTCCAAAAGCACAAATATATTTGAGGGACAATTCTGGAATGTCACATGACAATGCTTTTCGGATGATATTTTTGGATGATGAATAATTTGTTTCGCTGTACACAAAACTCCATTATGGAAAAATATAATGAAACTTGAGAGGATGATTGACTGAAATTGGAAAGGGTCAGTTACAAATGGAGAAGTGTGTCTCTGGCTGGAACAAATAACTTTTTTTTGTTTTGTTTTGTTTTCCCCTGCATTTCTAAGAATTGTGGTATTCTAGACACAAACTATGCTGATGAAAGAAAGTCCTCTTCTTCTCCTGTGTAAATCTGTAAACAGCTTTATGATGTGTATGAGGATGAGACATCTCTCTGTCATGTGTCAGATCCAGGCGCACAAACGTCAAAGGCTCCAGGTAGATTGTTGCGCAGCTTCTGCTTCTTTATGCTTTGCTTTCAACACATGTCCAAGACAGCTGGAGAGAATAACAAGTCTGATGAAACTACAGACAGAACGAGAGAGAAAGACTGGATCAGGTCGTCTAGGGAGTACAGCAGGGCAGTGCAGCTGAGTTTTCTGAATGCAGAAAGAATAGTTATTCTCTCACTGGAGTTACACACAATAGAAGTTGCATGTGAGTGTGTTTGTGGTAAAATGTGTTGCATGTAGATGTATTTGTCAGTGTCTCAAGCCAGAAGAGCTGTCCTAACATGACTTTTATTTAAATATTCAGAAAAATCTGCTTGGATACCCATGAGATTTGAAATGCAAATCAGTGCAAGAGGAGATTTATCAAGTGTGTGTTGTGTTGTGCTTGTAAATCTGTTCTATACACCAAAAAAAACTGATTAATCATCAAATTAGCCCGTTTGTATGGTGTGTAAAGGGTGTGTTATGTTGTAAAATATGTGCTGTTCAACCAAACTTCAAAAAATAAAAATAAAAAAACTTGTTTCTTCCTTTTCCCTCTTTAGAAGTAGCTAAATGAAACCATGGATGCGTTATGTTCAGGTGGGATGTTCTCAGGTTTGATGTGGAGATTACAGATTTCATGCATGTTGTGTTGTGTTGCCATCACTCAACTCCACTGGATCATGGGAAATGTAGTTTGTGTGCTCCACAATGCCATATGAAAAGCATGTGTTGTTCAATCACTGTTTGCTGAAAACACGCTGAGAGAACATTAGCTGTCAGTAAATTAGTATGTCATCATCTCTGTGTCATTCTGCGGTCTCTTGGTTTCATCATTCAACCACATTGATGTTTTTCAGTAGTTCTTTTATACAGTTCTTATTATGTCAGCACAAGATACAGTGTCTGTGTTATGTCTAATGGGTTTATATTTATGTTCTTCTAGTTTTACACAAACAGCCAAGAGAGGTTTGTCTGTGTCTGTTGGAGCTGGGAAGAATAGCATCCAGGTAAATTGTATTCAGTTTAATTCAAGTTTATTTGTATAGTGCTTTTCACAATACATGTTGTGAAGCAGATTCACAGAACTGCCTTGTTTTAATGTTGTGATCACGATGTTTTCTATTATCGGTCAGAGATGAGTATGTCCAAATGGCAGGGTTTAAACAATGTAAAATATAAAATAATAATAGTCAACATAATACATAAGTATATAGCTTATGTACTTTACATAATATAGTTTCAGGTATCTGGTATCCAGTCTCTTTCGTCTAACACACTAAAATACATAAATGAGTATTTCATGTCCACATACATATTTATTTATTTTTGATTGAGTGCTATTTATTTATTTACTTATTTATTTATTGAAGATAAAATAGAATAGGTACAGAATATGATTAAAGGATCTAACATACGATCATGAATAAGACATTAATATATGTGGTAGTAATATGCATGCTTAGTGGGAATTGTTCCTTAAAATAAAGTGTTACCATATATGTATATATATATATATTATATATATAAAATAGAAAAAGCTGTATATACTGTCTCTACTAGTCCAAGTAGGCATGGTTATTGGCTAAAGCCAGTAGTCTCAAAATGGTGAAGTAATTCATTAATTTGCTCTCAAAAATTTATTTGCAAAGGCGACACATCTATATAGATTTTTGCCTGATATTTTCAAAATTTTATGTAAATGTGTTTAACTTGCTAATGATAAATTTGTGTTTATTTTAAATCTGCATCTTGTTGTGAATGGTCACTGTTGTGCCAGGTATAAGGTTGAGCCACCTGGACTTATAAAGCTGGAGAAAGAGATCGAACAGGAAGAGAAGACACCTGAACCTCCGCTCTCACCTGTACCTCCCACTTCTAATTCTCAATCTCCATCTATTTCTCCATCCGTCTCGCCATCCATCTCTCCATTCAACAAGACCAACTCCAGCAAAAAAAGCACCGGCAAGCTCCTGGATGAGGCTGTGTGTAACATTTCCCTTCTCACATATCACTCTTGTTATCTGTAACACTGTAACTTTTAGACTGACAGATGTTTCTTTCCTTTACAATGAGAATTTAACGTTTTCATTTAACATGTAACGTGTGTTCCAGGTGAAGCACATTTCTGAAGATCCACCCTGTAAGTGCCCAAATAAGTTCTGCATAGAACGACAATCAAAAGGTCGTTACCGTGTTGGAGAGAAAATGCTTTTCATCAGAGTGAGTATAAAACAAACCATAGTCAGGGTAGATGCCATATTTACAACCCAGGCTCAATGGAAATACATAACTCTGCCTACATGTCTGAAAAAATGTTCCTCTACATACATTTCATATCTTTTCTGACATAGTAAACTTGCTCAGTAGCTCACCTGATAGAGCACTGCCCTTGCGATGCGGAGCAGGTCAGGTATGAATCTGGTGAAATACGAGTAATGCTCCACCATAGAGCTCATAAAAGGAAGCTAAAATGCAGTGATTGCTACAGCAAATGCATTTTTATCTCACATTTGCTTTTTTTCGCACTATCGGTTAGGTTTAGTGTAGGTGGTAAACTAATTTTAAATGCAATAGAGCGTTAACCTTTGAGTGCCACTTACCAGACATTTCATTTCCGATCTACCATGATACGTACGACAACCAATGTAATAATACTGTTTTAACTGTATAACTGTTTTGGAGAAAACACAGCATTTAGTGCCAGTCACTGGACATTTTTTTTTTTTCAATTTTAAACTGTCATGAAACTACAAGCAATGCAATATCATTGTGTAACCATTTGTACCCACAGGCACATTTTGTTTTCATGACGTGTCACCTTAAATGTGCAGCTAAATGTACCTACAGCAACATATTTCAGGTTTGGCAGTAATGTAGGCAGTACATGTATTTCCAGTAGGGATGCACTGATACCACTTTTTTCAGAACGTGGCCGATACGGATACTTTTACGTTTGGTACTTGCCGATACAGAGTACTGTATGTCACCACGCACTCAGTCCACTCTGCGTACTTTGCTTATCAACTCATCAGCTATACAGGTGTGAATATTGAATGTTTAACATTATATTAATTACGTACATGTGCTTTTTAGACATCCTTAATCTCTAAAAAATTCCATTCTACTCTCTGTTTGTTCTGTTGTCATGTTTCATTGTCTGGAAATAGCACTTTTCACATGCTGTGTGGTATGGGCTTTTGGTATCGGGGCATTTTAATGAGTACGAGTACAAGTACAGGAGCGCAGTATCGGGCCGATACCGATACCAGTATCGGTGCATTCTTAATATCTAGTGAGCCTGGATTGCATATTTAGGTAGCATGTTAGCATGTTGCTAAGTTAACACACTTAGCCAACACATAAAAAAAGTTTAAAAATGGGCTATTCTATTGTTAGTAGTAGTTTTAGTAGTAGTAGTAGTATTTTTGGTATAATGAAATTAAATATTTATTATCAACAGTTCTCTTGCCATCTGTATCACAGGATACAGTATATGCAACTGTCACATTTGGCCAAAGAATGAATTTTATAGTGCTAACACCGTCCTACATTAATTTCTAATGCAACATCCTAAATTAAATGGAACCTCACGTGACTCATCTGAAACGCTCTTCATAGACAACAAATACGCACACCACAAAAATAGCGCCCCTCACAAGTGATTCCAGTAAAGTTAACATGTTGCTAAATGCATGCTACCTTAATTTTGCACACAATACTGCTAACTTTGTGTCAGGCAGCACCTGTGATCCCTTGACATGATTTCTAGATAGGCAGGTGAACCTTTATTATCTACTGCTGTGTGATCACGTTCATTATTGTGTTAAACACGCACAAAAACACAGCAGTGGGGCATCCCATAACAGCACAGACTGACACTAACTGACAAAGACTGATTAGTGAGATGGGCCTGGTCACCATGGAAACCTGTTACTTGGCAACACATGACTAAAATATGCTTTAGATCTGAGCTATCCTCATCGTGTATCTGCGTTCAGTTGTGTTGTATTACCCTGAGCTGTGCAGTAATACACTGATAACAGCTCTCTTGAGTGATCACATCACTCCCATCATTCATAGCTCTTTAGAAACAGTGTTTAATGTGTGTTCTCACTCAATAAAAAAGAGATGAAGACTGGATTTGTGGCTGGGTCTTAGAAACATCTAGGTGGCTGGTAAATCTTTTATGAAATGGTTTTCTTTTTAAGTTTTTTTTTTTTTTTTTTTTTATTGAAAGGGGAAAAATCCATGTTAGTAATTCTGACATCTTTGTTTATAACAACTCACCACAATTATGTTTTTTTTGGATAATGATGTGTTGGCGTCTAGTTAAGTTATCTTATCTAGAGATGAAAAAGTGCTACTGGAAGGAAAATGAATGGAAAAGATAAAAATTCCCACACTACAGTCAATCGCTGTGCATTAACTAGACCAACATGACACTTTTTTTTTCTATTAACAGTTTGTGTCAGTCTGAACTGATGCATTAAAGTAACAGTTCACCCAAACATTTTAATCTAATGAAAATGTACTCACCCTCAGGCCATCTAAGATGTAAATGAGTTTGTTTCTTTATCAGAATATATTTGAAAAATGTAGCATTGCATTACTTGCTCACCAATGGATCATCTGCAGTGAATGGGTGCCGTCAGAATGAGAGTCCAAACAGCTGATAAAAACATCACAATAATCCACAAGTAATCCACATCACTCCAGTCTATCAATTAATGTCATGTGAAGTAAAAGGCTGTTTTTCACTTCTGGCGAAAATCCTTTCACATTAAAAATGATCCACATATTTGTTTAGAGCTGTTTTGGACTGTTTTTGCCTGTAAACTGTTTGATCTGTGCAGATTTCTCTCCTGATTCAGACAAGACTATTTTTTTTTAACTGGGTGAAGCAATGTTATAGATTGACAACTCATATTTTAGCAGAAAGCAAAAGTTTGAATCTTAATGGTGGATTTTTTTTTTTTTTTTTTTTTACAAACACACAGCTATTTACTTCACATGATGTTAACTGATGGACTGGAGTGATGTGGATTACTTGTGGATTATTGTGATGTTTTTATCAGTGTTTGGACTCTCATTCTGACGGCACCCATTCACTGCAGAGCATCCATTGGTGAGACAGTGATGCAATTCTACATTTCTCCAAATCTGATGAAGAAACAAACTCATCTACATCTAGGATGGCCTGAGTAAATGTTTAAAATGTTTTAATTTTTAATGCTGATTTGATATGATATTGAAATTACATTTGAATTGACAGAATTGTCCTGTCCACTGCTTGACATTCATAGAAGACAAATAAAATATGTTCTCGCTTTCGCTCTCTCTCCATGAACTCAGTAATTTGATTCAATCAACGTTAGCTGTCTAGACCTCATAATTACACGATTAATATTATTCCTCTTTTTCAAGTTTAGATGTCAGAGCTCAGCTTTCATTTAAAACACTGACTGCAGAGATTTATCGTGTTAAACCACTGCAGCTGATATTAATTCAGTGGCCTGAGGAGAATCACATTAGTCAGTGCTGGTTTTAATTGCTCTCTGGCTGAGAAATGAAGCAGGCTGCTGCCCTCTATAGAGGGAACTAACACATTTCATTGTTTCTGCACCCAAACCAAAGACTTCACTGCTCCACAAATTCAAAAAGCTCCTTTAAAAGAGAGAGAGAGAAAAGCATGCATTTTAACAGTCAGGAAAGAAAATGAAACTAACTTATGTTTTGAAATCAAATTAGGCGTCAACATGTGCAAGTTACATGACACCCTTTTTCTCAAAAACAATGAACAAAACTACACAAGTAAAGATATCAGACCACATTAAATACAGTGTGTGCCGACCGCAATGTGTTTTGTGAATTATTGGCTGCTGAGAGCATGAACAATTCAAGAGACATTGATATTTAACAGACCAAACACTCAAACTCTGTCACACTTCTGCTGTTTATGCAATTCTGGGATATAATAATAAAAAAAGGAAGGGAAAAAAAAATATTTAAAAGACATTTTTGTTCACTTTTGAAAGATAATTTGCATTGTTTGGTTGGCTCTTTATTTCTAGTGTAAAACCTGGACCAGTTGAGAATCACAGTCGTAGTGTATCAACGATACCGTTTTTAAACCATGGTACAATGCGCTTACTGGAGATAAATGTAATTGGTTACCAAACGTCTATTTAATTAAACACAGAGATCCTGTTTTTTTTGTTCTATCCATCTTATGACTTAAATTGCTAAAATCCTCTTCTTAGCATATTTTTTGAAAGAACGAATCCTTAAAACGTGTTGCCCAGCAACCAAGGCCAAGTCAAGCAAATCATCTGCTTTCTCTTGTTCGTTTTCCAGTGAAATGAGCGAATGAATTTGTCTCAAGGACACATTCCTTTTGTGTTTGTCTTTGAAAGACCTTCCTGCTGAAATACCCCTCAGATTCCCCAGATGGCTTAGCAGAAAGTTATCAGAAAGCCATGTTTTCATTTCGTTCTCATTTAAATACACTGTGTGCTTCAGTGTGTGTCGTTTGGTCCGTTGAACTTTGGTGCTCCTGAAAGAATTTGATTGTGTGTGTTCCCTATTAAGGGAGTTTTTTTGGGATAACCTTCAACATCACAGACCTGAGCTGCTTTATATAATAACATACGTGTGTCTATGGTGTGTTTATATAGGGGTCCTGTAGTGACTTGTAGAGTCTGATTGCTAATATATTTGTGGCTCCGGTGCCTGAGGGCCACACATACGCCCATCTGGAGAGGCTGACCTGTGAATGTCCCTCTGTCAGCCTGCTAAGAGCCTTATGAATCTTTAATATCATTCCCCGCAGGGTTAATATGAGCTGCAGCTCACAGTAGGAGATTTCTCTGTTGTTGTTTATTGTTCATTCATTTTTCCTGTCCTCCTCGCGGATCTGTTTCTGAGCGTGTGTCTGTAGGCTATGGCTTGTTCGGCTCTTTATCCCACAGGAGAGGGTTACGGTGTGTTATCAGAGTGACATTTTGTCATTTCTCACCCTTTATGAAAGATTCTTTAGCAGCCTGTTCAAGGCCGCAGGAACGGAGGCTGTAATAGAGGGATGAATCACAGCTGAATTACTCCAGTGACACTTTTTATTGGGACTGTGATTAACTATTATTATGTTTCGGGGTTTTGTGTATGGTGTATTCTTTAGAGCTCTATGTGTGTGCACTTGTAGAAGAAATACAAATTCTTCAATAATGTATTTGTGCATTAAAATTATGTTGTAAATGTAAATCCAAACCAAAGATTCAACAGTAAACTCACAAAGAAATGTCAGGCTCAAATTTCACCTCAAAATATGTTGTATAAATAAAATTAAGCCTATTTTAGGGTGATTAAGAGTATAATTAAATTTCACTAATTTTCAATAGAACTGCATGAGAATAATATGAAGAATAATAACATTAGCTATGTTTCCATCACCCTGTTTTATGCACATTTTAATTTCCCCAAAGAACCTTTAAAAGAGCCAGTGTCCTAAAATCTTTATTCTACATTAAGCAATGTGCTCCATCCTGGTGGCCAGCTATGGCATGTAATAGTTAATAAACAAAAATTACATACATCCACACCAACAGACAGTAAAACAACTGTCAGAGAAGGCAAATGAGAGCCGACTTGCACGGCGTTGTCTTTAAGCAAAAACACCAAAGAAGTTTCTCATAATGTATGTAGACTTAGTTATCAAAATGTATGTTTGAAAGTTTGTACCTTCCTGTAAATTGCTCATTATATCAAACCAGTATTAAAAACAAAAAAAACTAGGACCTAGGAATGTGTGATATTGACAAAAAAATATATCTTAATATTTTAAGTATATTTTAAGTAAGTATTTTGCTTGGTGTTTTTTTTTTTTTTTTTTGCCGGTACCTTGGCTGGTTTAGGCCTGTCATTGATAAATAAATATGACACTGAAATCGGTAGAAGGTGGTAGCAAGTCCCTGAATGATGAATGAGTGATTCACTGAATAATCCCTTCAAATAATTCATTCAAATCAGCTAATTAATTTAGGAATGAAGCAAGTGTCTGTCTTTATGAATGGATTATTGAATCATTGACATCATTGAAACAAAACACCATAGTGTTGCTTTGAGATGCGCAAATGTTCAGACAATACATAACACACTCAATATAAACTTGTTTTGAACTGTTGTATAAAATTTATATTACATTGGCAACCACACTCGTGCCAATATTTAGGAAAATGTCACTCTTGCTAGTGTGATATTATATCATATCTTCTACATATAAAAAACAAAAACCCATACAGGGATATTTTTTGCTTTCATAATTTGAATTATAGACTACGATATGATAAATTACAATATTGTACTGGTTTTCAGTCAACTCCACCATTTTGTGTCCATAATGCATCAGATGGTCAGTGAACAGACTATGGTGGTCCATGAGTACACCATCTGAGACTAATAAAACATAAACATAAAATTGCTTAGAGCAAAAAAATAAGGCTTATTTCCTGTATAAATTCTTCCGAATAATTATTTCCTTGTAGAGACCATCTTGATCTGATAATCTGAGGTAATAATAGATGTTGTGACAAGGTAGTGGACTCTTGAATTTAGACCTCTGGGGAATGTAGACACCTGAAAAAATAATTTACAGGAAATACAGCCTCTCATCTCAGCGACTCACAGCTCTCTGCCTAGAGGGAGCTCCACAGTGGGAACCGCAGGTGACAGATCGCCAATACAAGGGTGTGATTATGGCGCTGGAGCTGTTAAAGTAGTTTGATAGCAGAGGCTTTTTTTCTTCAAATGAGCTTTCATGAATGCCAGGATTAGGCCTGAAACACTCTTTGCAGATGCAAATGCTTGGCCAATGCATTGCAAGCGCGCAGTCTTACTTAACATGTTCTGACAATACTGAAAATTGAGCCTTAGTAAAAGACTATGAGTTCATGTACTTGCATATGTAATTAGGGTTGGGTACCGAAACCCGGTACCAATTCCTCTTGGCTCGCTCTGAGGGGGGTTGTCCTTTGTTTCTCCGAACGCACGTGGCATCACAGGTAGCAAAATGTATATTTTAGTCAGATTTATTGGATTTCATTGTCTCTGTTTGGCGCGCAGCACGGCGGCGCTACTAACAAGGAAGTTTAGCGTCGCAAAGCAGAAGCTAACTTCTGAGAAAATGGAAATATTTCCGTAACATTTACAGATGGAGAATATACCAATAAAATGCCTCTTGTAGCCAGGAGAGTGAGATTTACCTGCACAACTGTATCGTACCAGCTGGCCTCCCTCATCTGGGTCACGGCACCACTGTAACTGGTTCCACATTATCCTTTTCCAGCAGAGCTCAAATTGGCGATAACCGGGCTGGGAGTTGGGCACGCTAATGAGGCTGCTAATGGGACTGAGGTTTACCTAGGGATTGACATTTACCCACACAGCTATCTCAAACCAGCTGGACTCTATTACACTCATATCCATCCGGGTCACGGCACCGCTTTATTTAATCAGTTCTACACATACTGGTTTAAGCCCAGTTAGTGGCTTTGAAGTTGGATGTACTTGGAAGTGTTGCTAACGTAATTCTACAGGCCACAGGCCTCCATTATGTCAAACTTTGTCAACCTATTTGTGATATACAGTTATTTATGCATTAACCCAGATGCAAAGCGGGCAAGTCCAATTCAGTTACGTTAACATCACATTCCTGCAGTGCTAACAAACGTAAATTTTCAAGGGAGTCAAATTGTTCAAATGCAACGCATCTCACCTCTCGAGGATTGCAATCCAGCCAGAGATGCTCAAAATAAAGCTTGGGAAGCTAAAAGTGTCTACTTGCACATACTTGCATATGTTTATCTTTCTTGGACTGTAAATGTCATTGTCTCTGTCTCTCTAGATGCTGCATAATAAACATGTGATGGTGCGAGTTGGTGGAGGCTGGGAGACGTTCGAGAGCTACCTGCTGAAGCATGACCCGTGTCGCATGCTCCAGATCTCTCGTGTAGAAGGCAAGATCTCGCCCATCTCTGGCAAATCTCCCAACATCAAAGACCTCGCGCCTGACAGCTACCTGGTTGTGGCGGCCCACTACAAAAGCAAGAAGTAAAGAAGAACTGTCCTAAAGAAACAAAGACTTTTAACGTAACTTTGAAGCACAGCTCACTGGCTAGCCATTGTAGATGCCACAAGGACACATGGACTTCTACTGGCTTCTAGAACTACAAATTTAAAAGAGAAAAAAAAAATCATAATACATAAATAACAGTGTAGATCAGTTAGTTTGTGCATAACAAAGATACTGAACTGGAATCCAAAAACAAGGCTATTTTATTGTATACAATTTCTTACATTTATTTTTAGCCTCTTATTGTTTAATTGATTAAATATAAATTGCATAATAACCTTTTACATTCAATGGTGTCTATATCGAATGAAATCGCTGGATGAATTCAATTATTTACTTCTACCCTGGTGGCTATTCTTTTTAGTGCTTCCTACTAACAATATTAATGACTTTTTATGGGAGTATTATGATGTTCTGTTGATGTCATGATATATTTTCTGACATTTATTGTATTATACTGTACTGACCTTGCTCTGTTGGAGAATGTAATCTGTTCATGCCCAGTGTTGAGGGTGACGCATTACAAGTAAAGTGAGTTACATAATCAGATTACCTTTTCACATACAGTAACTAGTAATGCATTACTTTTAAAGTTACTTTTTCAGATAAGTAGCGCAAATTACTTTGTTTTCCTATTTATTCGTTGACATCTCTCCTGTCTCATGTTGAGAGAAATTGTGAGTGAGGTGCAGAGGCACTTTCTTTAATTTGACTTTTGGTGTGAAAGGCCATTAGAGTTGGCAAAAATCTAACCTTTGGGTTAAGAAGCAAGCCCGGCCCAGGTGACAAAATGTAGTGCATTACGTTCCATTAAAAGTAACTAAGTAATGCAATAGTGTAATGCATTCGTTTTAAAAGTAACTTTCCCCAACACTGTTCATCCCAAACATCAGAACAGGAAGAAATGTGATGGAAGTGACTATGACAGTAGAACAGTGGTTGGAATATGAGAAACTGCTGATCTCCTGGGATCATCCAGTGAGCGACAGTTCTGTATAAGGTCAAGGGAGAATGGCCAGACCTTGGATCACAACAGTGCAAAGCAGAAGAACATGTCTGGATGAACATCACATCAATCTCCAGAAGTCAGCAAAGAAAAGAAAACTCGTAACATCACTTCAGTGTAATCTCCAGAATTTGTAAGGATCTTTTCAAGCACCTTGCTGAATCGAGGTGTAACTAATAAAGTGAGCACTGTGGGTGTTATTTGCAGGAGAATAATAGTGCACCGAAGAGGCCTGAGTTCATCAGTTACAAAGCAAAAGAGATTGATAGTAACAAATGCTTGGTTGTTCAATCAAACAATCTTTATTTAAGCAATGACTCTTTGCAGATGTGCTTCTAAAACAGTTCCTGATCCGAAAGTGTTCTGCTGCCCTCTACTGGTAAACATGAACATTGCAATACTTTGTCTGATTTATTGTATTATTGTTATACAGTGTCTGTATGGTGATAACCCATACTGAATGAAACCTGGGAAGATATTTCAGTTGATTTGGTTCAAAATCTGTTTCCCTGCCGCAAGCAGTGAGTGAGTTGTTGTAGACAGAGGAAACAACTCATGAGCACAAAATAAAAGAAATGCATTAAAGGCAATATGATGAGTTTCAATAGATACAATATATTCCACACTAACCACTATAGCTCAGGCTGCTACAGTCACTGCTGCACGGCCCAGACACATGGATGTTGAGTTTAAATGTGATAAGTTAAGATTTTCTTAACTGAAGACAACCAAAGCCCTGCGTCTGATAAGATAAAGTGATGCACATTCAATTCGGTTCATAAGAACAGCAAGTCGTACAATCAACAGGCAGTGAAAGTGCTGAAATAATATCCATTATTATTATACTTCAAGTCCTGACCAATCGCAAAATGCACTATGAGCTTACAACCAAAACACACTGGTAACTGATGCATAAATATAAATGGCTAAATATGTATTAAATTATCCCAAATCCAATATAAAAGATGTTTTTCAGTTGTATAAATGTGTATTAAAATGACATTCATATCTCAGATTTGAGGATTCTATTAATCAATGTTAAAAATTGAAAGCACGTTGGTACAAAAGCTGTGTGAAATGATGCATGAACACAAACTGAACAGGTTGTGAAAAAAAAAAAAAAAAAAAAACTTAAATTGCTAAAGTCCCATAAACCCACTAGCTAGCCCATCTTGGCATTTAAAGGGGTGTGGCCTGAATGCACTCTGGCCAATCAGAAGGCCTGGAGGATGAAGAGTTTTGTGCAGGAGCTTGGCAAAAATTCTAGTCTCTATGCAAACTCCCCTGGCTAGTGTACACTTCAAAATAAGAACCGAAAGAATGAAGAGTTTTAAGAATCTCTCAAGTCAGCGGGAAATACTGCGGATGAAGGTTGACCCCCGATGTGGACACACCAGCGATCTTCCCTTCAGCCTGTGTTAGCCAACCTGCCACTGGAGAGAAAGAGAGAGAGAAACAATCTGGACCTATCATGTGCATTACAAACATAATCATAATGCTCTTCATGAGTTTGAGGAATTCACATCAAATACCAATGAAAGATGATACTGAACCTTTAGGAAATGTTGTCCAGCTCAAAGGGTCAAACCATATATGAGGTTTGCAGTTTTGCAATTTGTCATCTGTACCTACATTCAACTCTAATTGTCCTATAAAATGTCTGTTCTGATCTTGTTGTTTTTTAATTGCTATATGTTTAGATAAAACCAATAAATTACTTTACGTAATAAGATTTTTTTAAATGTTTTTTTTTAACAAGGCTTTGTTCGATCGATATAATTAAAATGTAAATATTAGCTTGATCAAATACTATTAACAATGAATTAGCTGTTTTCTATATATATTTATGTGATGGAAAGCTGAATTTTCAGCATCATTACTTTTAGTGCTTTAGATTTAGTGCTCAATAAACATTTATTATGTTATATATTATATTCTTATTATTATCCATATCCTATATGTTGAAATCAGATGTGCTGCATAATATTTTTTTGGAAACTATAATACTTTTTTCAGGATTCTTTGATTAATAAAGTGATTTTTTTTTAAATATTTTGTAACATACTGTAAACGTATTTACAGTCACTTTTGATACATTTCATGCATGCCTGCTGAATAAAAAAAAGAAATACTGATTATTAAAAAAAATATGCATTACTGACCCTGAATATTTGAATGGTAGTTTAATTTTTTTTCTTTTTTTTTTTAAGTGATACCGATTCATGCATTAAAATGGAATTATAACTGTATTTTGTATAAAAAAATAATAATTAAAAAAAGATAAATTCAGAGGACCTCTGACGTGGAACATCTGATACAGACTTTTTGATAAAAAAATACATATTGTCATGCTAGATGAAAGTTTAACATACTCTAAATATCTTTATTACATAATAAATATTAAATAATAGTAAAAAAAATAATGGGATACATACAGTATTTGTGTAAAAATGTAAATAATGCATGTACCTTTAGCCCGCCGCCTCCAGAAGGTACAGAGTTCATGGTCTGTTTCTCCGTCTCTTCTTGTTTCTTCTTTTTCCTCTCCAAGGCTTCTGGGTTTTTGATACCTCTGTAGGTGATCTACACACAGATCAGACAAAACACAGCTACCACACCATACATGTTCTCATATTCAGCAAGAGCAACAGTACATTTCAGAGATAAATCCAAACATTAACCAGTCCAGTATTTGCGGTGTGTGATATTATACAGTGCTCACGTGCCGAATCATAGTGATTGTTAGTTAGTTAGTATATAGTTGAAATAAACAAGCTGGAAATGTGAGTACAGTGTGTGCAAAAACTAAAACACTGAAATATAACTGCCCTGAACAACTAGCCGATCAGAAGAAATAATCATATTTGATCAAACTGTATGGCAACAAGCACTGTGACATTACAGCAGCAGCATGAATCGAGCTCATTCTGAGATCTCACAGATGTCTGTGGTGGTGTTTCAGCCGTAGAGTGTTTGAGGAGACAGCAGAATGAGGAAGTGTACTTACCGTGCTGCTTTAGCACCTCTGTGCTTTGCTTTAAACCTCTAAGAGACAGTAAAATAGCCCAGCAATCACATGTGGCCAAATTAAAAGCACTACTCCATAAAACACTTAGTTTTGTAAAAAGGATCATGTATTTGTTGCCTTGACAAAACTGAAGAATGAATAAAAGCACACAAATGTAGATCGGGAAGTCGTGATGTTCATATAATGAGTATAACAAAACAGTTATTATTAAGTGATACCTATAGATTACAGTAATGCATATATGTTCTGTGGTGCCGGTTACGTAATCAATGCTATAAATTTGATCATTTGTGGAAGAGGTGAATGTGTAAAGCCTCAGTGACCACCAACTCGGTCATCATAATCGCTCAAATCCTGAGTTTGTCCTGATCCAGAAATAATAATGGCTCAGATCTCCAGCAATATTTTATAAACGGAGTATTTCAAGTTCACGTTGTGGTCATTTTCAACTTAAGTTAAATAAAGTGTTAATCTAACAACAGCTCTTTTCTAAGGTGCTTGCAAAACTTGTTTGTACTTGTAAATGTCTATTTCACAATATAGAAACTAAACTAAACAGCAATTAAAATGGTTACAGCATGGTTACGACCCATGTCTGTGTGTAACGCTGTGAGACATCAGTGTTACATCACCTCTTTCTGTCTCTTCTCTGCAGCCTCCGCTAGCTGTCTTCTCCTCGTCTCCTGTGGAAAAATAGAGAAATGCTTTGCTCAAAAACAGACGAAAGTATAGACCCAAGTCTTGACAATTATTTATACATATATATATATATTTTTTTACTGGCATTTTATTCATTTTAAAGTAATAATCAATTTAAATCAATTTAATTAATAAAATGTATTCTTATAATTATTATCATTGATTGTAAATTAATGAACTGTAGCAGACATTGAAGGAAAAGTTATCAATATTGTTTAAACCTCATGGAGTTAGTAATTCTATACTTTCATGTCTGTGTTTTCATAATTTTGATGACTTTGATGACGAACCAATATGTTTGCATTCTCTCTCTCTCTCCTTTTGTTCTTGTTAAGGAAAGAGAAACAATACTGTACAAAACCCTTCAGGAGAACTTTAAAGTTTACAAAAACAAAACAAAAAATCTTCACATATAACAAACAAGAACACACTAACACAAGCAAAATAAACAAAAACACCCATACATAAGCAAAATAAACAAATTAATGAATAAACAAAAGTATATATATTAAAAATAATAAAAAATATTGATTTAAAAAATATATTAATTTTAAAAAGTAATAATTAACTAAATAAGAATAAAATGGAAAACATTGACCAGCCAGGGAAAGTGGACTAATAGTCATATTAGCTAAGAAATATTTTTCTTTCTTTCTTGTTATTATTATCAGTTAAACGATGAGAAAAAAAGAGGATATATTCCATGTTAGAAGAGTTAGTTTAGCCTAATAGCAAATAATATCTTTTAAATAAAGATTTGGCAACAATTAGGCCAAGTGGGTTTAAATCAATGAGAGTATAAATTACACCAACATTTCAGATTTGTTCCGCAAAAAACAAATAAGTGTATTAACATTTGATCATTAAGTTTTCATTCATAATGTCACGGAAAGTGTGTTTGTCTGTAGGATGAACTTTAGTTCTCAAACATGACTGGAAAGTCTAACATTTGAAATATGAACACAGTTAAAGATGTAAAGCAGATGAATGCATAGATAAATGTATTACAGTACTCACAGGGTCTGGTGTGACCACTCCATCATCCCCAGCTCCACTCAGACAGGGTAAACACATCCCCATACTGATGTTTAATGAAGCACAGGCACAAATAAAACCCTTTTCAGCCAAATCAGAGTAACTTTGAGCACCTATGATGAGCCAGGCCGCTGAGATGATGTCTGTAACAGTCTAATAGCGGTTATGTGCTGCTATAAAGCCTCTATGAAAGCTGCTTGAACTGAACTAGCAATGTAAACAAAGCTACTTCAGCCAGCTACCGCTACCGCTAAATAACTTTACCACACTAACAGACTAATGTAACCTTCAGCGAACCTCTTTCTCACGCCTCCCGACATTTGTTTTTGGTTTGCTGTATAAATATGATGTATTACTTCAGCTGAAAGTGTAGCTGTCAGGATGACAGCATCAGCAGCTCCGTTCGTCGAGAGAAGTGAAGCTCAACAGCGCCGTGCTGCCGTATGGAGTCAAATTACTGCCACTACTGTAGCGATGGTAGCCCAGTACCACTGTACTTTGATACTGTACCATGGTACTGAATGATCACCGTGATCGTTCAGAGAACACCATGGGAATACCATAGCAACATGTTCAAAATATGTTTGTCGATAGTAACTGCTAGATATTTGTGGATATAGTTTGTGAATCTGAGATAATATGTATAGCATGGAAATTACTAACAAAATTGTACTATAGTGTAGCTGCAGCATTTTAGGCAAGAATCTACAAACAAACACACAAACTAACAAACAAATAATAAATAAATAAATTTACAAAGAATGTGGTATACATTTTCAAAGCCAAAAAACACAATTGCATTTATTTTATGTATATATTTATTTTATTATGGCATATGTAACCAATCAAATGCACTTTCTTACAGTAGGCTATGTTGACACAACATCAGACCCCATGGAAGAAAAGTAGATAACAGTGCCTTGTGAAAGTATTCACCCCTTTCATTTTTTTTTTTTCACATTTTATGTTGCTGCCTTATGGTGAACTGCTTATTGCTTTTTTTTCTACACTCCATACACCATAATGGCAAAGCAAAAAACAGGGTTTTATAACAGCTTTGCAAATTTATTAAAAATAAAACAAACTTAAATGATTCCATTGCATAAGTATTCAAACCCTTATCTGGGACAGTTGGAATTTAGCTCATGAGCATTCATATTGCTTGTAGATGTTACTACACTTTGAGTGAAGGTAACCTGTGGCACATTCAATTGAATGGGTATGATTTGGAAAGGCACACATCTTAATAAAAGGTCTAACAGCTGAAAATGCATATCAGAGCAAAAACCAAGCCCTGAGGTCAAAAGAACTGCCCGTAGAGCTCAGAGACATGATTGCATCAAACCACACATCTGGGGAAGAGTTCAGGAAAAAAATCTGCTTCATTGAAGGGTCACAGAAGCATGTAGTCTTTGTGACCCTTAATGGAAGAAGTTTGAAACAACCAGGACTATTCCTAGAGCTGGCCTCCTGGCCAAACTGAGCAACTGATGGAGAAGGGCTTTGGTTAGAGTGGTGACCAAGAACCGAATGGTCACTCTAGTTGAGCTCCTTGATCATATGTGGAGATAGAATAAACCTACAGAAGAACAAACATCACTGCAACACTCCACCGATCTGGGCTTTATGGTGGTGTGGCCAAACTCAATCATCTCCTCAGTGAAGACACATGAATACACACTTGGAATTTGCAAAGAGCCCTTCATTGACTGGCCATTAACAATGTTTCTGTTTGTTCACCTTATATTCTATGAATCTGTCAGTAACCTAGTGTGTTAGGGTCATAATCGCTGCACACGCCGGTAAGCCATAAGTGTGCACTCAAAATACAGCACTTATGGCACAGTAAACTATAACACAGGACTAATACATTATTGATGGGAGATTGTTGTTAGCAGCATCAGATCCGGAATACCGTTACATTATCTGTGCTTGTAAATTTGTTTGCAAATGTACAGTATGTAAAACTCCACCCCATCTGTGGTTGCTGAGCACAAATAAACATGACTGTGGGCTCAGAACTGCTGTCAGCGTTTCTGCTGAATATAACTTTATTCCACTAGTTCAAGACGTCACAATGGACAAACATCAGTGGTAAGGGACTTGAAAATTGTTTGCAGTAAAGATGCAGTTTCAGCCAATCCCGTCAGAGCGCTGGGACGCTTGCAGTGAGACAGAAAGCTTTGAGCTGGGGAAATGGCCAGGACATTCATCATCACAGGAATCTGGTAATGTGTTCATCTTTAATTATACTGAATTTTAACAGGTATTGTGCTTGTGATTGTTTTATATCTGAACAGATTTTTTTCATATATTATTGTATTATTTGCATAATTTTGTACAGCTATTTTAGGGTTGCAACTAACTTGTTTGATAATTGATTCCGTATTTGTATCAGTTAATTGTTCTTCTACCAGTTTCCAGCATTTTATTGATTAGCTTTTGATAATTTCATATTATCAAACTCATAGAAGTTTATACATTATAGCTAAAAATAAATTTATTTTTGCAGTAATTTCATAATTAAAACAAATTCTGATTAGTTTGAGGTGAAATGTGACACAGATTTTTATATTACAAAATTCACATTTTGTCTTCATAAATTTATACTGTATCATACCAGACAGAAGTGTCACACTGTCTTTTTAAATGGTGAAGTGGAAGTGTCTTTATCTAAAGAGGTTCCAACTCAAGAGAGTTATTTGTTACACTAAATAATCAATATGACAGGAAGTCTGAGACTATCGATCATGCAAATGTGGAGGATGCAAAAGCATCATGAGTCTTACTACTTTGAGTTTACTGCTGTGAACTGCTGTTAAAGCTGTATGAAGCTAGTCCTTTTAATACATCTCATATTGTTTATCATATATGAAATAATTAATAAAATATTAATATTATTTTTATATATATATCATTTTTCTCTTGCAACACAGGTTTTGCTGTTGTTCATGCATTATTTAAAATTTAGAAAGTACCTTTCCAATTTTTAATAATTAAAAATAATTATTAATTATTATTAAAAATAATTTAATAATTGTCAAGACGATTTTATTTGTAGTACAATATACATTGTTGCAGCTTTACAGAAAATCATGATGTTATTGCTTATAATATATTTAATATCTATATGCATAATAGTTGCATTTAGCAAATTAAAGTTGGATAATAATATGCGATGATATAAACAATGAAGCAGCAGACATTTCCTATTTATAGAGAGAGCTGAGCGATAATATTGTTCACATTTTGTGACAATATAAACAAAGTAATATAAATGTGGTAATAACATGATAATAACATTGCAACATGCAAAAAAATTTCAGTAGAAGATATTAATCAGATACAATATGAAATTGTTAAATAAAAATGATAAGTTATGAATGTTTTGTAAGATTAAGTTTCACTGGGTATATGTAATATGAAGGATAAGAAAGAAAGAAGAGGTAAATAGTTTGATTTGGAGGGTCAAGAACAGCAGTGAGGGTCAAAGCACATCTATTCCCAACAGCAGTGAATCCAGACGAAAAACTCATCAACTGAGACACAAGACAGGCAGAGAGCGCTGAGCCCTGATGGATGAGCACTGAATTCTGGGAATGATGGTCTGTAACATGCTGTCCACTTGCAGCCTGTCCGACAGGCATGTTCATGTCCACTGTTTCTGTTCAAATTTGACGTCTCAGACCACAGGCTGTCATTAATATAGAGAAAATAATATGATCTTCATGTTAACATGCTTCTGTTATGTCTTGGCCGATGATGTTCATGGAGTGTGTGTAGATTTGTTTTTGGAAATGCATAAATGTGAATCCTGTTGATATTAATGTGACTAAAATAGGCAAATATGGCAAATATAGGAAATGAATACAGGGCTTGTGGTCACAATGGGGAGATAAACACACTTCCACTTTATTATTTAATCTTGCTGGTTATACAACCCGAATTCCAGAAATGTTGAGACGTTCTTTACATTTGAACAAAATGAAAACTAAAAGACTTTCAAATTACATGAGCCAATATTTTATTCACAATAGAACATAGAGAACATAACAAATGTTCAAATTGAGAAATTATACACTTTTCTTCCACTAAATGAGCTCATTTCAAATTTAATGCCTGCTACAGGTCTCAAAAGTTGGCACGGGGGCAACAAAGGGCTGAAAAGCAATACATTTTGAAAAGATTCAGCTGGGAGAATATCTAGCAACTAATTAAGTTAATTGACATCAGGTCTGTAACATGATTAGACATGTAACATGATTTTATAGATTATAAAAGGGATGTCTTAGAGAGGCAGAGTCTCTCAGAAGTAAAGATGGGCAGAGGCTCTCCAATCAGTGAAAGAGTGCGTAAAAAGATGTTGGAATACTTTAAAAACAACGTTCCTCAATGTCAGATTGCAAAGGCTTTGCAAATATCATCATCTACAGTGCATAACATCATCAAAAGATTCAGAGAAACTGGAGAAATCTCTGTGCGTAAGGGACAAGGCCGAATACCTTTGTTGGATGGCCGTGGTCTTCGGGCCCTCAGACGACACTGCATCACTCATCGGCATGATTCTGTCATTGACATTACTAAATGGGCCCAGGAATACTTCCAGAAACCACTGTCGGTAAACACAATCCGCCGTGCCATCTGCAGATGCCAACTAAAGCTATATCATGCAAAAAGGAAGCCATATGTGAATATGGTCCAGAAGCGCCATCGTGTCCTGTGGGCCAAGGCTCATTTAAAATGGACCTTTTCAAAGAGGAAAAGTGTTCTATGGTCAGACGAGTCCAAATTTGACATTTTTGTTGGAAATCACGGATGCCGTGTCCTCTGGGTTAAAGAGGAGGGAGACCTTCCAGCATGTTATCAGCGTTCAGTTCAAAAGCCAGCATCTCTGATGGTATGGGGGTGCATAAGTGCATACGGTATGGGCAGCTAGCATGTTTTGGAAGGCACTATGAATGCTGAAAGGTATATAAAGGTTTAAGAGCAACATATGCTCCCCTCCAGATGACGTGTTTTTCAGAAGGACAATGCAAACCACATACTGCAGCTATTACAACAACATGGCTTCGTAGTAGACGAGTCCGGGTGCTGAATTGGCCTGCATGCCGTGCAGATCTTTCACCTATAGAGAACATTTGGCGCATCATTAAACGTAAAATACGTCAAAGACGACCCCAAACTCTTTAGCAGCTAGAAACCTATATCAGGAAAGAATGGGACCAAATTCCAACACCAAAACTCCAGAAACTCATAACCTCGATGCCCAGACGTCTACAAACTGTTTTGAAAAGAAGAGGAGATGCTACACCATGGTAAACATGCCCCCGTCCCAACTATTTTGAGACCTGTTGCAGGCATCAAATTTGAAATGAGCTCCTTTTGTGCATAAAATTTTAAAATTTCTCAGTTTAAACATTTGTTATGTTATCTCTGTTCTATTGTGAATAAAATATTGGCTCATGTGATTTGAAATTATTTTAGTTTTCATTTTATTGAAATTTGAAAAACGTCCCAACATTTCCGAAATTTGGGTTGTATATAGTTCTAGTCTCTCAGCCCTGAATGATGCACTTCAGTATAAATGAATGAATTAATGAATTAGAAAGTGATATTAATTACACAGAACTATGTTTGACATACAGTGGAAAAATACAGATGTACAAAAAAAAAGTGTTAGTAAATTTCACAAACATTTACAAAGAATACAATTTTGAAGTACAAAAACTGAAATAGTATTTTCTTGTAAAATGCACTGTAAAATTGTAAAAAAAAAAAAAAATATATATATATATATATATATATATATATATATATATATATATATATTTATATATAGAGAGACATATCCAGCACATATCTAATACTAGGACTATTTAGAGGTAAATATTTGATGTGGTGTAGCATGTGTGTCATAAGTGTCATTTGGCACCATATGCAAGTACTATTAATATACATACTACTAATAATGTTTTTAAAGTAATATTTAACTACTTATTTAATTTATTTTATTTCATAATGTATTTATTAAATACCATTATTATTTACTTATTTATAGTAATGACGTTTATAATGATTTATAGTTTATAATAATAATTTTTCACATTACAAAACCCCTTAACCAAGTATTTTAGTATAATACAGTATGTGTAAATGAACAGCATATGTATCATGGAGCAAAAATATTTGTAGTCTATTTTACAGATGAATCTACATTGCGATTGAATCAGTCATGAGTCCAAATCCTGTTAAAATGTTGTGTGATGGTGAACAGCTGAAGGGTTATTTGCTGTGGTGGGATTTATTGTCATTTAGTCTTGTGGGGGAAAATAATATATATACACCCCAGGGAGTTTTGAGGAGTATATTAAACTGTGTTTAATAGCTTTTCAGCAAGATTTACACAGTGAAGCAATTATGAAACCAATGACAATTCAAAAATAAAAGGAGAAAATACCCCTGTCTTAAAAACACAGTTCAACTTTCAGTTAAAACCTGCCTTCATTATATGGTTGACTTGTCTGAGTGTTATTTCTACAACCCCAAATCAGAAAAAGTTGAGGACAGTATGGAAAACGCAAATAAAAAAAGAAAGTAGTGATTTCTAAATTTACTTTGACTTGTATTTCATTGCAGACAATATGAACACAAAATATTTCATGTTTTGTCTGGTCAACTTCATGTCATTTGTAAATATACGTCCTTTCCTGTCATTCAGACCTGCAACACATTCCAAAAAAAGTTGGGACAGTAAAGCATTTACCACTTTGTAATGTTGCCATTCCTTTTCACAACACTTAAAAGACGTTTAGGGACTGAAGACACCAAGTGATGAAGTGTTTCAGGTGTAATTTTGTCCCATTCTTCCTGCAAACAAGTCTTAAGGTGGGCAACAGTACGGGTCTTCGTTGTCGCATTTTGCGCTTCAAAATGCACCACACATTCTCTATTGGAGACAGGTCGGGACTGCAGGCAGGCCAGTCAAGTACCCGTACCCTCTTCCTCCGCAGCCAGGACTTTGTAATGTGTGCAGAATGTGGTTTTGCATTGTCTTGTTGAAATATGCATGGACGTCCCTGGAAAAGATGTCTTCTTGAAGGCAGCATATTGTGCTCCAAAATCTCTATGTACTTTTCAGCATTAATGGTGCCATCACAGAAGTGCAAGTTACCTTTGCCAAGGGCACTGACACAACCCCATACCATGACAGACCCTGGCTTTTGGACTTGTTGCTGGTAACAGTCTGGATGATCCTTTTCTTCTTTGGTCCGGAGCACACGGCGTCCATTCCTCCCAAAAAATACCTGAAATACTGATTCATCTGACCACAGTACACGTTTCCACTGTGTGATGGTCCATCCCAGATGCCTCCGAGCCCAGAGAAGTCGACGGCGCTTCTGGACACTGTTAACATAGGGCTTCCTTTTGGCACAGTACAGTTTTAACTGGCATTTGTGGATGTAACTACGTATTGTGGTACTTGACAAAGGTTTACCAAAGTAGTCCTGAGCCCATGTGGTGATATCGCTTATAGATGAATGACGATTCTTGATGCAGTGCCGCCTGAGGGATCGGAGATCACGGTTGTTCAGCTTAGGCTTGCGCCCTTGTCCTTTACGCACTGAAATTCCTCCAGATTCCTTGAATCTTTTAATTATGTTATGCACTGTTGAAGGTGAAATATCCAAATCTCTTCCTATCTTTCTTTGAGGAACATTGTTTTTAAACATTTCAATAATTTTCTCACGTATTTGTTGGCAAACTGGCGATCCTCGGCCCATCTTTGCTCCTAAAGGACTAGACCTTTCTTGGATGCTGCTTTTGTACCAAATCATAATTACAATCACCTGTTGACATCAACTGTTTCAAATCACATCATTATTTAACCAATTTACCTCATTACTAGCCATAAATTGCCCCTGTCCCAACTTTTTTTGGAATGTGTTGCAGGTCTGAATGACAGGAAAGGATGTATATTTACAAATGACATGAAGTTGACCAGACAAAGCATGAAATATTTTGTGTTCATATTGTCTGCAATGAAATACAAGTCAAAGTAAATTTAGAAATCACTACTTTCTTTTTTATTTGCGTTTTCCATACTGTCCCAACGTTTTCTGATTTGGGGTTGTACATGTTTGTGTTGTTGTGGTGAAAGCCATGAAATGATTAACTGCCAAATGAGAGGATGTGTCTATAAACGAGTGAAATCAATAGCACTAACTGTCTGAAATATCCTGCACACATTCATTCAGTCTGAATTGATGAAGTGATCAGCTCAAAATGAACTCTAATAAACATGCTCTCTGTCTGTTGTTTTCTTCCTTCTTCATTGATTTACCCTCTGATAAATATTTAATCAGTGAAAGAGACTGCGATGCTCTACTTTGATTCTTCACAGAAGCACAAATCGACCAGAAGCTTTAAGATAAATGAAGTTTGTTGGAATCGTGTTGCTTTTGAAAATCATTTGCCACTTTCAGTTACCTTAGTGACTGTAGAGCTGCTCAGTGATATCAGTTCACTTTAACCCTTCTGTTCTATTCCAATCCAGTTTTTCTAGTGATATTATGTATCAGCGAAGCTGAACCTTCAGAATGAAATGTAATGGAACAAGAGGGGAATTTGCTGTGACATTCTGTACCATCCCAAGTGTCCAATGATTTGTGCAGATCTGCACAACAATGATTCCAGGACAGTCTTGCAGGGACATCATTTGAAACAAGAGCCTCCAAGATCCAGAATAAAACCAGAACCACCTAAAAATGAGACCAATAGTAATATATATATATATATATATATATATATATATATATATATATATATATATATATATATATATATATATATTGATTCTCAGAGTTGTACATTTGAAACTATTTATTTATTTGTTTGTTTGTTTGTTTGTTTATTCATTCATTCATTCGTTCATTCTTGTTATTTTGAACTTTTTTATGGAATATTCTCATTAAAAATATATAATATTTCACACATGCATATAAGCTCTTTATTATTATCATTTATATTATTTAAGCTCTAAAATATATAAGTGAACTAAATGTTAAATACAAAAATAGCATCTTTTTATATTTATTTTTAATTTCAGTCAACATTTATTTTATTTCAAGTAATGAAAATAGTTTTTAATCGTTTTATTTTTATTATTTTTATTTATTTATTTATTATTATTATTATTATTATTATTTACTTATTATTATTATTTTATTTTTTTACATTTTACTTTTAGTAAATGATAATAACTCTGGATTTCATTATAAAGACAATCTCATACATTATGGTTTATGTTTTTTTTTTGTTTTTTTTTTGGAAAACGACATATTTCTTGAAATCTTCATTTAAATATCTTACTGCTGTCAAGCTGTGTATGACATCACATGCATGCTGTGATATAACAGACTAATATAATCAGACACTTTGACTGGCAAGCCAAATGACTGCTAGTACACAATGAGAGTAGTGTGCACTGTGCAGTTCCATCAGGCACATTAATTCATTTTCATTTCTCCAGTAGGGGGCAGCATCAGATCTCAGGAAATGACATGCGGCACACTGCAGCAAAGTCATTTGACCAGGATATCAAAACAAGACCAGTGCTAATCAGCAAAAACACCTCCATTATGGTGAAAAATCACACTATGAATGTGCAGGAGGGGTTTGCAGTCGGTGTGTTGTTGAGAGGACAAACATGTGCTCCAGCAGGACACTACAGAGACTGTGTGGGGACAGTATGTAGTGGAGGTTGCCTGCTGTTTGCAGGGAAGGCAGATGGCACATGCGATTGCAGAAGTGAAAACACAAACAGGATGGGGGATGAAAATGAGGATAGAGAAGCTCAGTAATAGATGGAAACCATCTCACATATTCTGGCTTTCCAACAGTCATGTTCTGGGATGCATGTGTTTACGTGTTGTTTATCACGCCTCTGACATTAAAGTGTGTGGACGAGTGTGACGTAACCCACTGCACATGCCCATCTCGATTATAAATCAGACCACCCGAACATCGGGTACTAAAGAAAATGAACATCAAAAAGGGCGGAAGAGAGATGAGTAATCCAGGATGAGAAGATATGCTCATTGTTTAATTTATTGTAATTGATTGCAGTTTTCTAGGGACAACTTTCTTTAAAAAGGGAAAAACTCCTCATTTGAAGCTGCCAAGTGCACAAGGGCTCATTTTGAGTCCAGTGTATTTCACAACAGTGCTTTCAGATTTAGAATGTCATGATTAATCATTTAAAGAGGCTTAGGTGCCTTCAGCACATAAACTATGGGGTACCATTTGGGCCAAAAAAAAATTGTTGCTGCTTGTGTTGTTCTCTTTGTTGTGCGTTCAGTTCAGTTTGATGCTTTATAAGTTCCTGCTTTCAATGATCATTCTGCAACACATTTTAGATATCATGGTAAACAACAGAACTTTTCGATTTTTATCACCATCTTGCTTGAAACCTAAGATGAAACCTAAAGGTGCGTTCATACCAAACGCGAATGAAGCGTTAAGCGCGAGTGATTTACATGTTAAGTCAATGCAAAGACGCGAATAGACATCCGGCGGCGCGGTTCGCGCGACTGACGCGATTCGGGCGTTTGCCGCGCGTAACGCGTGATTCGCGCGAATCGCGCGAGTTGAAAAATCTGAACATTGGCGGATATTCGCGCCGCGTTAACCAATCAGGAGCTTGCTCTAGTAGTGACGTGATTACGACATAGCGAGCGGAGGGAATCCGAAACAACAATGGAGGACAAAATAATCATTGCTGTATGTGGACACCCGGAGCTGTATGATACATCTTCATACTTTTACAGAAACAGGAATAAAAATGATTTTGCTTGAAAGAAAGCGAGTGAACACGATATTGCTGTGATCTAAAGCTCTGTGTATTAAATGCAGCTCCATCTGAAAGGACGTGATGGAGATCACAGAACCTGCCTTACTGATGAGATGTGCGATTTATCGTGCAGCCCTACTTTTTGTTTGTTTGTTGATCACAAAGTACAAAGTAGATGAGGAAAACTAGGATGCCGGTTGTATTCAAAGCGCCGCCATTACCGGTACTGTTTACAGTGGCAGAAGCCCCTTCCATGACGCGAATTCGCGTCTGTTGTGAAGTGAATTTCACGCGCGAATGATGCGGATTTCACACGCGAATGAAGCGAGTAAATTCAAAATGTTCAAGCGTCCAACTACGCGTGAATAGCTGTCAGATCGACTGTCAGTCAAGCTCCCTGAGAAGAGTCTATTAGCTGGTGAAGTCTATTCACTTATTGTAGAGTTAATGAAAGTTATCATGTGCATTGTAATGTTAGAAGCAGATGTCGTAACAAATGTCAGTAGACCGGGAAGATTTTAAAATGAGCAGTTCATTCATAAATTCCATCATAAAGATCTAACCTTCATGCTGTGGAAATACAAACCGGCAGACAGAAGACAATCAGTGCAGTGCTGAAAAGGAACAGAGCTACATATGGCGTATAGAACACAACGATAAATTCATCTGAAAGTTCTATAAAACTCATTATGTATAGTATACAAATGTATTGTACAAAACAGTCAACATTATTTTGGCACAAATGGAACTCCATAGTAAACAAACACTTTAAGTTGCTGCATTTATCACGCTGTTGCATTCTGGCATTGATTTTGTGCTGTTTCATTTAGGTCTTGAGGACACACCTAAATTCTTGTTTTTGTCGTAGTGATATTTAGTTCATGAACGATTTGACTCTGTGAGTTGTATTAATATGACACACCATGTTCCATTTTGAGTATAAATCATTTGGAATGGTTTATGTTCCGATATTTTACTGTAACGTTCTGTAATAGTTCTATAATTTTGTACATAATTCAAGGTTTTATACCACAAATAATGTACAATTGTGGAATTTTGGAAAGGTTTAGTATAATTACTTTGAATAATTTAAATGATAGCTGGAAGTGGTGCTAAATAAAGCGCTAGTTGCGATCACAGTTGCCAAGTCCGCATATTATACGTGACTTTGGGCTTCTTTTATTGTAAAGTTGCGGGAAAAAATCCCTGGTTGTGGGTTGCAGTTTTTTTTGTCTTATTTTAAAAAATATGGTTGCTTGTTTGGGAAATCTGACAAGCAACTTCGTTTCTTTATTTATGTTCGCCGTATTCTCCAATGCATTGATTGACACTCTGATGCAAAACAGCCCGTTCTTATTGCTGAGCTGAGCTCTCTAAAAGGAACCAGAATTCCTATCACTAATTCATGGCAAACTGCTCTGGTAATTACCACTTACTTGTCAAGAAAAAGTCTGTTAAGTACATAAACTAGGTCTTTACTTTTTCTGAAGAGACTGTTACTAATGCTTCCCCATTCAAAGTGTTTGCTATGCGATGCTATGCTAACATGTTTGTTAAGTTGCGGTCACATTTTTTCTGGAAGCCACAGGTTTGGGTATTTCATGTGAGGAAGAAAGATTTTTTTTCCATGCAGATTTCGCAACTGATTCAAGTTGGTCACTCGAATTAACCATGCTTTCCAACAGAAAGTTACTCAGTTCTAAGTGACTTCTGTGTGAGTTGTGCTTCACGTAGACAATGGACTTTTTTTGCCTGCCAAATTTTGCCAAAATTTCAGTAATGTGACAGCACTTTTAGTGTATTGTTATCAATGATGGGAATAACGGCGTTATAAATAAACGGCGTTACTAACGGCGTTATTGTTTTCAGTAACGAGTAATCAAACTAATTACTGTTTCCCCCGTTACAACTCCGTTACCATTACTGACAATAAAATGCGGCGTTACTATAATTTATTATAATATTATTATCATTTTATTTTTCAGTTCATCTGAATCGATGCGCAGTGTAGCTGTATTTGACGTACCGTAAACTCTAGTGTGAAGCGCACGGCTCGCCATAGCTTTGTCTCTCTCTCACACACACACATACACACACGCGCGCGAGCGCGCGCAAAGAAAGATACAGAGGGAGAGAGTCTTTCATAACATGCAGAATTGACGCGCTACATGTAAACGATATTCTTTGTTGTGTTTTCCTGTCAAAATAACGGAGTTCCTTTGGAATTCTTCAGCTTTTAAGAACTGCCGGGTTCTCTGCTAGTGGGCGGAACTAATGCGCAAACGACAATCTCATTGGCCGGCGCTCACCTATTATCATCCCTGTTTTGATTTCAGCGAATCAATTCGAGCAAACGCAGACAACGTGATTAATATTCATGAACCCAGCAGCTCCTTTATCCTTAGTGCATTTTATATTGTTATTAGTGGTATAATTCGTAGTAGTTTTGTTATCTTATCAATTCCCCCCCCCCTTTTTTTATAGAAACACTAAATGACAAACAATATCTTAAGCACCACCACCAGTCCTAAGTTCAGTCAACATGACAAATATGAATTCATACTTGGTTATTCTAATTACTAAAGTTCTATAATCATGTAATGCAAAATTATCATAATATCATATTATAATGCTTGACTAACTGATGCTAAGTGTCAGTAGATAAATAGTGTCGATTAATGTACAATGTTTTATAATAATAATTTATTCTATTTAGTGTCCATTTCATTCATTTAACATATTTAATATTGGGGCATCCAAGTTATTTGACATTTGAACATTTAAAAACAAAATCCCTGGTAATCCCTTTCCCTGGTAATTAGTTACTTTTATAATGATGTAACTCAGTTACTAACTCAGTTACTATTTGTGAGAAGTAACTAGTAACTATAACTAATTACTTTTTTAAAGTAGCGTGCCCAACACTGATTGTTATGCAGTTGTTAGCTATACGGATGTGCTCTTTCCAAACCAGTTCCAAACCTCGTCTAGCCAATTTCATTAGTCAACTTAATCACGCAATCACCTGTTCACACGCAGTTCACAGTAATGTTAACAATGAAGAGATGAGCTAACAACGCTGTTATGATAGTTAGGGTGTAGGTAGTCTCAGCCTCAGACATCACGCCCACGGACCATTGGCTAAACATCTGATGCATATGGCACACAAAAGTGGAAACACTTCAGGAGTGTCGAAGTCATCGTTGGATTGGTTTAATTATACAGGATTTCCGGGAGACGCGTGTGTCGCGTTCTTTAACGTTCCGCCTGGAAACAAAGATGCCGTGGCGCCAAACCCCCCTCATGAAAGAAGAAAGCCATCGTGTTTACAACTGTGATGACAAACGCTTATCAGGATCAAATAAACGCTGGATTTTCAAAAGTATGTGAAATATTTAAAGTTTGCGGCATAGAAACTTTAAAATACGTCCGAGAGTTTTACACACCGGTCTGTTAATGTGGTGACATTTCCACGGCCCAAAACATGACGCTGAACAAAATGAACTGTGATTGGTTGTTTGACATGTTGGTCAAACGGTCTCATGGGCAGGCCTTGACCAATGAAAGCTACAATAGATTCCAGACCTTCAGCCGTCAGTGAATGTGATTGGCATGACCAATTAATTTTTTTTTAATTGCACTATAGCACAAATGTTATTGGACAAGTCGTGCTGAAGTTTCATACTTAGCACTAGGGGTTGTTAAAATCCCCAACCCTACACATGAGCAATAGTAATAGTGATGCTTGACTTAGCTAATTAACATGTGTCAGTGTGCATCAGTGCAGTGCAAATATAATTTATATTCATGCTACCGCAGTTGAAATGTTTTCATGTGTGTGGGTGCGATATATTGTATGATTGATTGTTTTTTGCTGGTCTCAGCAGATGTCTCTGTCATTTGTCACTCGTGGTTGAGTTGTCAGCACTAACCTGAATGGATATTGATTTCTTATACTTTTTTTCCCAGTGCTGTCTGACTCTTTTTCAGTGTGGAAACCTGCAAAGGATATGTGACATTTCAGTCAGGACGGGATAGGCTGTATTGAATTTCACCTGTCCAGCCATGACATGTAAAGACAGCATCTCAAAGGTTTGCCCATCACTGTCTGTGGATCATATGCAGTCACTCCTAAACCCAAACTTAAACCTGAAATAACATGTCAGCTAGGCTGACTGGACTCAGAATCACATGACACCATAATATTTCAAACAGCTTTGCTGTGTTCACAGTACCCATGGGGTTTGTGACAGCAGCAGTGTGAATGAATGACTTGTAATGAGACCAGCTGTTATTTGGCCATCTGGACTGACCAGTACTGAAACACTGCTTTGCTGATGCTAAAATGAGTGCAGGAAGTTAAAATCATCAGTGTCTAACAACTGCAATCCTAATAGACTTTAAAGCACACAGGAAACAACAGGACTAAGGTAGCTAACATAACTAATTGAGTGCTGCAGAGTTTATGTATTTTTGTAGGCTAAAAAAACTAATTGGGAAAACCGATTAGTCACCAGAAGAGAAGGACGGCAGCTCGCGTAAGTATTGTAATACTTTTTCGCAGTTCTGTTGTTTAAATTATTTACTTGCTGCTAGGAAGGAATTCTTTGTTTCCTACCTATTTCTATTGTGCATTTTCGTTGAGGTTTATATGTTTGATTACACTTACTGGTAATTAGAATAATTTGCACCTCAGCTAAGAACGAGCCTGTGTGATTGTGCGACGTGTTTAGTTTTGTATTGAGCAATTAGCAGTCCTTTAAGGTTATTGGCTGTGCTGAGCAGAAGCCGGCCTCAGCTGTTTTCACTCTAGTCTCCTAGACTGTATTTATTTGATGTCAGAGCGCTGACGTGGAAGCGTCTACGGAAGCGTTCAGCCGAGCAACGACACCGAGCACACACTTAAGTATCATTTCTATCTTCCCTCACACACTCTCCTTCCCTATCCTCTATCCCTCCACCTCTATCATGTGTTTCCAAACTATTCCGGTTCTCTCTCAACCACGCTCTAAAAACACACGCAGACGGCAATCCGATGTTCTTCGTGAGCATCGGACCAAACTCAGACCGGCAGAGAGAAAATGGCGCAAATCAAACGATCCGTCGGACCTGACTAGGTATCAGTCTTTGCTTTCATCTTTCTCTACTGAAGTCCACACTGCCAAATCCTCACATTTCCACAACAAGATCAACAGCGCTCCAGACATGCGTAATCTCTTCAGAACATTTAATTCTCTCCTCTGTCCCCCTCCACCACCGCCCACCACTTCTATAACAGCTGACGACTTTGCCACTTTTTTCACAGACAAAACTAGAACAATCAGTAACCAGTTTTCACCTCCACACACACACAGGACCTCCAACCAACCACATCCACTGCTCAAACTCCCATCTTCTCCTTCTGTCCCCTCACCGAGGCGGAAGTATCCAAACTTCTCCTCTCCAGCCATCCTACAACATGTCCTCTTGACCCAATCCCCTCTCACCTTCTCCTAGCAATCTCTCCCACACTCTTACTGGCACTCACACACATTATCAACACATCTCTCCGCACTGGCATCTTCCCAAACAGCGTTCAAGCAGGCTCGGGTAACCCCACTGCTCAAAAAACCTACATTAAACACTTCACTTTTAGAAAACTACAGACCTGTCTCTCTCCTTCCATTCGTAGCGAAAACACTCGAACGAGTTGTCTTCAACCAGATCTCACTGTTTCTTTCACAGTACAACAAACTGGATGCTAAACAATCAGGTTTCAGGAGTGGCCATTCAACAGAGACTGCACTACTCTCAGTCACTGAAGCCCTGCGAATTGCAAAGGCCGATTCCAAATCATCAGTCCTCATTCTGCTGGATCTTTCTGCTGATTTTGACACTGTCAATCATCAGATCCTCCTGTCCACCCTCTCATCGCTGGGCATCACTGGGATTCCACTTCGCTGGTTTGAATCCTATCTCACCGGTAGGTCTTTCAGGGTGGCCTGGGGAGGGGAGGTATCCAAAGCACATCAACTGGTCACTGGGGTTCCTCAGGGATCGGTTCTTGGACCCCTCCTCTTCTCCACATACACTACATCACTGGGACCCATCATACAGGCACATGGCTTCTCCTACCATTACTACGCCGATGACACACAGCTCTATCTCTCTTTTCAACCTGATGATTCAACGGTAGCTGCACGGATCTCAGGCTGCCTGGCGGACATCGCGGCATGGATGAAAGAACATCACCTACAGCTCAACCTGGCAAAGACTGAGCTTCTTGTCGTCCCTGCCACTCCGACTCTACAGCATGACTTCTCGATTCAGTTAGGCACATCAATAATTACCCCATCAACTTCGGTCAGAAATCTTGGTGTAATCTTTGATGACCAGCTGACCTTCAAAGAGCACATTGCAAAGACTGCTCGATCTTGCAGGTTTGCGCTACACAACATCAGAAAAATCAGGCCCTTCCTGACAGAGCATGCTGCACAATTTCTTGTCCAGGCCCTTGTCGTTTCTAGGCTGGACTACTGCAATGCTCTTCTGGCTGGACTTCCATCAAACACAATCAAACCTCTACAAATGATTCAGAATGCAGCGGCATGACTGGTCTTCAACGAGCCCAAAAGAACCCATGTTACACCTCTCTTCATCTCATTGCACTGGCTACCAGTGGCAGCTCGCATCAAGTTCAAGACACTGATACTTGCATACAGAACGACCACAGGCTCAGCACCCTCCTACTTCCACTCACTATTACGAATCTACATCCCCTCCAGAAGTCTGAGATCTGCTAGTGAGCGACGCCTTGTGGTACCATCACAGAGAGGCTCAAAATTACTCTCCAGAACGTTCTCATTCACCATTCCTGGATGGTGGAATAATCTTCCCACCCCTATCCGGAATGCTGGATCCCTGTCAATCTTCAAGCAACAACTGAAAACTCATCTCTTTCGGCACTACTTGACTTCATCCTAAACTTGTTCTAAAAAAAAAAAAAAAAAAAAATGTTCCCTTTATCTTTCTCTCCTTCCCTTGCTAGCTTGTACTTGTTTGAACAATGACTGAGACTTGGTGTTACGAGCACTTCCTCTGTCTGATTGCCTCTTCAAGATGAATCGCTTTATGTATTCCCCAATTGTAAGTCGCTTTGGATAAAAGCGTCTGCCAAATGACTAAATGTAAATGTAAAACCTGGAAAAGAGTTAGCATTTAAGCACTTCGGGTTTCATCATTCTGGTTAAATGTCTGAAAAATGTCTGTTGTTAAAACAATCTCAACATATTATTACGTTTTATTCTAGGACATAAAATACATCACTAATAACGGCTTGTTATTGAAGCTTTTACTTAAACCCGAAAAAGGCATTTGCTAACAAGTGGCTAAATGGGACTAGAGACAGTTATATAAATTAGCTGACAATTCGCCAAAATGTAAAATTGTTGAGAAAGAGCCTACAAGAGAGTTGCTGAAAACAAATTGTTACCTCCTCTAATCAGTTTAACCCAATTATTTTTTCTTTTTTTCAGTGAAAACTAGCGGTGTAGCAAACATCACTAACCTACGGTGGCCCAGTAGTGCACAACACAACAGAAACAAACCTCAACACAATGGAAACATGTTGCAAAACAATGGAAGCAAGTTGCAAAATAATGGAAACAAGCTGCAACACAATGGAAACAAGTCACAACACAAATAAATTAGCACAACATAACGGAATTAGTCCTATGCTGTTGTCACGGATTTCATTGTTTTGTGCACTACTGGCCTGCCATTCCAACAACATATACAGTAGTTCTATCTATTGGGTTAATGATTATTTATAATGGCATGACAGGACCTTATTCTATATTTAACCACTAATATCATCAGGAGAAAAAAAATATATATATTTCAAGAACTACTTCTGGTGGTTGGTCATTAATGTGTTGACTAACTTTCACTAAAGTTATATAAATTTTAGGACAAAACGTTCTTAAAGTAATGTTTATGGATCATTCTTTTAACCTTTTTGATATGTTATATACATTCATTGAAAGATGTCCTTATGATGTTGTTTGTACTTGATGAACATTCTAGGAAATCTTTTTGTAACCTTTAAATAACATTAAATTCGCAACAAGAAAACTGCACATATGAACAATCTTAGAATATTAAAAATATACATTCAAATAAAGTTATATTGGGGTTAAAAAAAGTTAGAACGTTGTTAGAGATATTTTTGCAACCTTTAAGGTTCTAATCACGACAAGAAAACTGGACGTTTTAGAACCATTTCAACACAATGTTCCCACAACGTTTTCATAACCTCACCTGGGTTCTTATCTAATCTGAGAACGCGTGACGCTCCCTTACACTTTTAGAAAGATTTCACTGCTGTAATTAACTTTATTTTAACATAGGCTAAAATAATTTACCATACCATGCAAAATTGCTGTGAGATAGTAGAGACAGTTGTTAACAATATTTTTTTAAATTGATGGACGAAATTCTTTAATAAAATGGAGCGAAGAGTAGGAAATGATATAGGCCTATTATTGGTGCATTATTTCCTGGAGGTACTGGCTTTGACACGACTGAGGTTCATCACGCACCTATCCTGCTATATTTTTTATATATATATCATATTTCATCTCCTCACGCAGAGCGTTCTTGGGTTTAAAAACGGAATGGAACAGAACGCATGTTTTTTTTTTTTTTTGCTGTTTTTAACTTTACAGCGCGTCTTTAAACGCGACGCGTTAGGGATAAACGCAGGACGCGACGTAACAGTCAAATACGTCCGTATGACGCGTGAGTGTATGTGTCTAACAATTAAAAATAGCGCAGACGGAACGCAACAGCACCCCAGAACGCGGGTCATTCATCGAGCCACTGAAGGGTGTCCATCCGTCCTCTTACAGTACGTAACCATGACAACAGCCCCGGATGGTGGAGCGCGAGGGTAGACAGGTGTTGGGTTGCGCAGAGGAGAGACACCTACGCGATCGCTCCATACTTTCCCATGTATCCTGCCTTCATCTTCTGCACGCGAGGATCTCTGTCGGGAACCACCATGGTGCATCACTCTGGATCCATACAGTCCTTCAAGCAGCAGAAGGGTCAGTGACAGCGCTGTTTTTGCGGGGTTTGCGTGTGAGAACGTGTTTTGGGGGAAAGTGCGGCTCTGGGCAGCTGTAGCTCATGTCCCGGTTTGGAGATGCTGTCATGATATGCTCAACTTCACGATCAAGTGTTTGACGCATATTGTTTTTCTGCTGGATGCCACTGGAATATAATATCGCTCTAATGAATTGTTCACGAGTCAAACAACTGTTTAGCTTATTCGCGTTTAGATCTCACGGATTTGAATGATTATGGCATAGGAGAAGTTTTCAAGGCTTTCAAAAAACATTTAAATATTTATTTATTTAATTCCCTTTTTAGAAAACCTTAAAGGAATGCTAACTGAATTCATATCATAATTTGGTACATACTGGGCTAACTGAATTTGATTATTTTTTTTTAAGAACTACTCATTATATATATTCTATTTTTTACTATATAATTGTTTTATTTTAGTACATTTTATTGTCTTTGCTTGATCCCATATTTAAATCTGTAAGCATAGAAATTATATTAGCAGTTCTTAAATATTTATTTATTTTGATCAGGATATCTATCTGATATCTTTCTAATTTGATATGGAAGCTATGCATCTGTGAAGTTCAACAACAACAAGCTCTAATGTTACTTCACTGGGTTTATTTCAAGGCTTTAATAACACATTTAAATATATCTTTATTCAATTAAAATGTAAAAAAAAACTTAAAGGAATGCTAATGGAATTTATATCATAATTTGGTACTAATGTGTTCATACTGGAAAAACTGGAATGTGTTTGTTTGTTTGTTTGCTTAAGAAATATTATTATTTTTATTTTTTTTGGTAACACTTTATAATAAGGTGCATTAGTTAACTACAGTTAACACGAACTAAGAATGAACAATACTTCTACTGCATTTGTTAATCTTATTTAATGTTAATTTCAGCATTTACTAATGTATTATTAAAGCCACAAGTTGTGTTTGTTAACATTAGTTAATGCACCGTGAACTAACATGAACAAACAATGAATGACTATTTTAAGTAACTGACATTAACAAAGATTTAAAAAATTGTGTAATAAATGCATTGTTCACTCATGTTAGTTAATACAGTAACAAATGTTAACAAATGACACCTTATTGTAAAGTGTTACCATTTTTATTATTATTATTATTATTGTATATAAATTCTAATTGTTTTAGCACATTTTATTGTCTTTGCTTGATCCCATATTTAAATCTGTAAGCACAGAAATTCTATTAGCAGTTCTTAAAGATGTTTTGATCAGGGATATCTCTCTGATATCTCTCTATTTTTATATTAAAGCTACTCATCTGTGAAATTCAGCAACAGCAAGCTCTAATGTAACTTCACTGGATTTATTTTTGGCATTTGAGTTTTGCATCACACTGGATGTTGGTTTGCTCTTGTTGTTCTTATTTCTGCAGTTTTGGTGATCAGTAACATGAACCATAGAAAAAACTCAGGGTTATGGGAATTTGACTTGAGGTTATGGGAAAACACTTTCCATTGATCTTCCTTCATCTTGTTTAATGGGGTCGCCACACACACTAAGTGGTCATCTGCCTATTAAATCACACTGTGCTGAAAATCGCTGCTCTCAGGGTGATTCTGACTGAATTGATAATTTGATTACAGTGAAATGGAAAAGAAAGAGCCAGTTTTGCAGGTTTTAGTAGCTCACTATGTGATGAAAAGGACAGCAACTTTGGTGCACTGAGGCGTATGTTACACTTTGTTTTGATAAAGTGCATTTGTTCCTTGTATTGAAGATATGAGATTCAGTAACACAAACAGATATGATTACACTTCTCAGGACGTGGTCAGTGTAAACAAAAGCACTTGAGGAAATATCTCTATAAAATCTCATTATTACAGCATGCTATTACGGAGATTGAACTGAGAGATTGAAATGAGTAAAAGACTGAATTGTCAATAACTAGCAGTCTGTGTGTTTGAGCATAGATTGTTCACAGCACTCACATCTTATTAAGCAAATCTAGCCTATTTTTGCATCAATCTTCTGCAGCAGTTTAGCTTAGAGAACCAAAATCCATCCAGAACATTGCCTTGTTTCAGTCTCGTGCAGCCATTTAGCAGTGGACGATACAAGAATAAATATCACAGCATACATACATTTTGATTATAACAATACATATGACGATACATGTTTGTTTTATGGAAAATTACATAATAATAATAAAAATACAACAACAACAATAATAATGAAAGTGACATGTGGCCAAGTATGGTAACCCATACTCGGAATTAGTGCTCTGCATTTATCCCATCCAAAGTGCACACACACAGCAGTGAACACACACACACCGTGAACACACACCCAGAGCAGTGGGCAGCCATTTATGTTACGGCGCCCGGGGAGCAGTTGGGGGTTCGGTGCCTTGTTCAAGGACACCTCAGTCGTGGTATTGAAGGAGGAGAGAGTGCTGGTTATTCATTCCCCCCACCTACAATTCCTGCCGGCCCGAGACTCGAACTCGCAACCTTTGGGTTACAAGTCCGACTCTATAAACATTAGGCCACCACTTCCCCCCTGGTTAATAATAACAATAATAATAATAATAGTTAGTATTATTATTATTATTATTGTTGTTGTTGTTGTTGTTACTGTTGTTATTACTATTTTTATTATTATTAGTAGTAGTAGTAGTGTTATGGATTTTTTCTTTTATTTTAGTTTATTCAAATAGTAATAATAATAATAATAACAATAACAATAACAATAACAACAATAATAATAATAATAATAATAATAATAATAATAATGTTTAACGCATTACTATCATTCTATAATGCTGACACATGAGAATGAAATAGTAATGTATCCACAGAATTTACATACAATAAAAAATAATACTAAATAAGGAGTTAAAGTTCTTGTTAACAAATGTCTAATGTAAATGTGCCCCTATCAACACATTTGAATAATAATAATAATAATAACAAGGACAATAATTTATCATAATAAATAATGATAAAAAAGTTATTATTACTGTTCTGGATTTAATTTAATTTAATTTAATTTAATTTATTTTACTTTTTATTTTAAGTTATTTTATTTTATAATTAAATATATAATTACATATAAAAGCAAGGATAATCCTGATATTATGCAGTAGTTCCTGAGTTAATTCACTCAACCTGATTACTTTTCTGCAGATGTGCTGATACCAAATTGCTATTGCCATTGGGAAAGCTTTACAGGGACAGTAATAGGAACTAAGGGGGGCAGAACCACGCCTGTGAGGACACACTTTATTAACAAGCCCTTCCTCATTTTATCTCTGAATGTTGTGATTAGAATGAATGGCTCCAGTGTGATGCAGTTTCTTGTGCCACAGTAAATTACACATTTCCCCTTTAAGCATAATGACAGTTGTGTGTATTTATAGTGCCACTTTGCATCCTCACTACCTAGACGTGACTCTGTCACGGTCATTAGCTATCGATCTAAGAGCGGATATACAGATTATTGCAAGCATTCGAAGCTCTTTAATGACACACAGTTAATTATTTAGGACTCATGCAGCATGCCAGGACTGAGGTAAAGCCACCGAACGCTGTTTCTTAGGTTTTCACAGGAGACTAGAGCACATTCATGTGCAATTTCAGGTTATTACAGTAAGCAGTCATTCAACAGATGCTTTTATTCAAAGTGACTTCCAGTGCACTTATTACACTGGCAGTCCCTCTGGAACAATGGCTCGCAATCCGTGAAGGTCTCTAGAAAGCTAAACTGGTTTTCAGTTGATATGTGCAGGACAGGGCTAGGAATGGATCGAGCCGTCGGGAAGCTGATAGCTTATGGCCCACTCTTTGTGGGACTGAACTAGTGCCCTTCCAACATTATACAGCCCTATGAGAATATTATAAGAGTATATAAAGTGATAATATGGAAGTTGGACTTTATTGGTACCAAAATATGGACTTTATTGGTACCAAAAATTGGGCTGGTAGGCTGCTTTTGCACTTCAAGGCTCACTGCTGAGATGAGATTTTGATATGATTTTTGTCCTGTATGTGTCACGGTGCACACACGAGGGAGGAACAAGGACACGCAGACGAGGACGTAAACTCAAATAATAGTCTTTAATGGAGACATCAAGGCAGGACTGACATGGACAGAAACACCGGGGACTAATTAGACAACAGACTAATAAGACAAACACAGCTGGAACAGACTTAACTCATAATGACATCAGACGAGGACAGGAAACAAACCAAATATGGACACAAGAGGCGGGAACACATGACACACACAACAGAACCCTGACATAACTCCCCCCTCCAGGAAGGCGTGTCCCACGCCGTAACAGTTCCACCGGGGAGGGGGGGTGGGCACTCTGGAGGCCCCTCAGGACAAACACGGACAGGAACACAGGACGGGGACCTCCAGAGCGGAACAGATGACGGAGGCCATGGCGGAGCTGGGAGCTCTGGAGGCATGGCGGTGCAGGGAGCTCAGGAGGCCATGGCAGGTCGTCTTCGGGGCCTTGGCCTCGGTCCCCTCGGCCCGGCCCCCACAGCCAGAACCCTTTCTACCCCCCCAAAAATTTCCCTGGGGAAGTTAGGGGGTATCAGGAGCCCTCCGGGGCTAAACAGACAGGACAGTACAAAACACGACAGGAAAGCCCTCCAGGGCCAGACAGACAGGACAGGACAGCCCACAGGAACCAGAAGCCCTCCTGGGCTGGCTTGGAGGCTGAGGCTTCATCTGGGCATGACCAGGAGTCAGAGGCCCACAAAGGGTCCCTCAGCAACCGCCTCCATATCCGCGACAAGGGGGCAGGCAGCTAGAATGGCCTCCATGGCCACAACAAGAGGAGCCGCCTGCCCCAGACGAGTCTCCATGGACTAGACCAGGTAAGTTTAAAATGTTCCTGTGGGCACAACAAAACAAACACACGGCACTCCTGGCCGTGACATGTGGACTCGATCCACGGGGCTAGGGATAGCGGCGGCCAGCGGGCATGAGTCAGCGCCAATCCGGTGGGCTTGAGTCAGCGGCGATCCGGCGGGCTTGAGTCAGCGGCGATCCGGCGGGCTTGAGTCAGCGGCGATCCGGCGGGCTTGAGTCAGCGGCGATCCGGCGGGCTTTGAGTCAGCGGCGGGCCGGCGGGCATTGAGTCAGAGGCGGGCCGGCGGGCATTGAGTCAGCGGCGATCCGGTGGCGTGATCTCCCGTGAATGGCGTGCCTGGGGGAGCGGCAACCCGGGAACCAGCCGGCGGGCTTGGGAGAGCCACCGCCGGCGGCAGATATCTCCCGCGATCGGCGGGCATGAGGGCATCGTGGCCATTGGACTTGCGGCACTCGTGGCGATCCCGCCGAACTCCCACGCCCTCTTGCAGTGGGCTATGGCGGGATAATGAGTGGCGACTTCCTTGCCACGGGACAGACAAACAGGAACAAATAAAAACTTTTCAAAAAACGAACAAAACAATACGAGGTGAAGGGACGCCGCTTACGGTTAGGTCTGGTCTTCTGTCACGGTGCACACACGAGGGAGGAACAAGGACACGCAGACGAGGACGTAAACTCAAATAATAGTCTTTAATGGAGACATCAAGGCAGGACTGACATGGACAGAAACACCGGGGAATAACGAGTAGACCAGACGAAATCAAACTCAAAAGACAGGACTAATATACACAGACTAATTAGACAAACACAGCTGGAACAGACTTAACTCATAATGACATCAGACGAGGACAGGAAACAAACCAAATATGGACACAAGAGGTGGGAACACATGACACACACAACATAACCCTGACAGTATGATTACATGGGAATGTGTTTAGATTAATGCACTGAAACACTGATCTAGGATACATTTCCTGTATAACAGCATAACTCACTGCTTAACTACCATCAACTAGATAGTCGTGACTGTGTTCTGAATCATTAGTCATTTTGTTGCAATACAGAATCCGAGTCGTTATTGACGTCGACATGCGTGGTTAAGTAATAGCTTAAGCTAATTAACTAGTTTAAGATTGAATAAATGCCAAATTATTCCTGTAAATAATGAACATGGCATCTGAGATCTGAGGAATACTTAGCTATTTTGTTCTCTGTTCTTATATTTGTTTGATTGTTTGATTTAACAGAGCGTCTATTTACACTAAGGGCAATTAGCCCGCCTTGTAGGTAGAAGCTATTTACACTTAACTCCATCCACCATCGTGTGATTGGCCTGGACTACATTACAAAAACAGACATCAATCAATGGCTTCAGTGGCATAGATGATACAACGCTTGATGCATTCTTTATGACGCGAGCGACCCGAGTTCCAATCTGCCTTTTGCCGAACTCATTCATCTCCTTTTCACATCAGAAAGGCATGTATTTTCAATAAAAATTATTATTTTCAATAATCAAAAAGTTTAAAATAAAGTATCAGGTAGGGTTAGGGTTAGGGTTAGGTCTTCCCAATAAGGCAGCATCCATTCAATAATTCTAATAAAAAATTACATTTACATTTATGCATTTAGCAGACACTTTTATCCAAAGCGACTTACAGTGCATTCAGGCTATACATTTTTTTATCAGTATGTGTGTTCCCTGGGAACACAAAAATGATCATTTGCACTTAATATGTTATTATTGCACTGTTTTATAACGTACTACAATATTGAGGTGCAGATATTTTCCACTATTTGTAATAAGTAGTATACAGTAAATAGCAGAAAATACTGCTATTTTTTACGCAGTGTATATAGAATCGCCGCTGCCTTGATTTAATCACAGTTTCTCTCTTAAGTCATACTCTAAGATTATAGAGCACATACAAACATGAACGCTTTTTAGAAATGACACTTTTATTCAACTGAAAATCTAAAAGATGTAGATTTTGCTCAGGTGCATGATCTATTGAAGTCCACATGTTCCAACCACAAAAGTTTTGTGAGACTGTTTGCGAATGTTTGTTGGAACTGTGGTTTTCAGAAAAATTGCAATCTTAGTTTGTTAATAGTGCTTTTTGGGAAATGCATCAATGACCGTGTGGTTGCAGCTTGTCTGTGATCTTAGTGAGTCATGCAAGTAAACACAGATATTGGTGGGCATTTTGCTGGTCAGTTGAGATTTGGGGTGTTTGGTTTCCCAAAACTATGTAAAACTTACTGTAAAACTTAAAAGTGGTCATCGGATGCAAAATTCACTTTATAAGTTGTTTGAATATAAATGTGTGTTGGAAGTGTGTGTGCACATGATAAAAATTCACCCAGTTTTTTTTTTTTTAAATCCCTGTTTTAAAATCCCCTTCCTCAAATCAGGCTGTTCTGAAATTCCTGTCAGAATGGCGTAGTTCTGCACAGGCCGCTCCCACAATAGTTGATTGACAAGACCGTCTTACCTTAGACCTGCCCTGAGTGAGCTGAGAGCTGTCCGCCATTTTGTCGACTCCGGTGCAGGTGATTGAGGTGTTTTGCTGTTGGGTGTAATACTGAATATAGCAGTCATCATTTACTCCCTACATCTGAGCCGTTGAAGACGCAGAGGATTAACTTTACTTTCGTCTTTGAAAGGAATGCGATGATCCCAGATCTGCCTAAATGCGTCTATGTTCACGCGAATCATTCATGATCCAGCTTCATCTACAGAAGAAGTGAATATAAGTTTTTTTATGAATCTTTAATGCATGCACATTATCGCGATTTTCTTCATAACATCATAATACTTCTCTCTAAAGAAAAGTAAACATATATTTTCTCCAGTACTTTACCACCTCAAGAATTTTTCATTAATGTAAAATATACATCATTGTCATGTTCTATCCTGGTAATATTTGTCTTTCAATAAAAATCTAAAATTGTATGCCCTTAATGTTGTGGCAGTGTTATCGGAAATAGTATCGAATATCGATATTTTTCAAGGTATCGTATCGAATTTAGAAATTCCAGTATTGTGACAACACTATATTGGAGAACGTTTTACATGAAAATACTATTTCAGTCTTCACGTCAAAATCTCATGCTTAAGTTCATGCTTGGTGTTACTTGCCATTTCTTTGTAATTTTGTACAATTTACAAACAATTTCTTAGTGAAAATAGTTCCTGGGCCAAATCTTACTTTTATTATTAACAGGTTACAGAATTCACACTTGTAACGTCACATCCCAGAAATAAAATTCACCAAAATGATCAACCCACATTAATGCCCCTTTCACACAGTGTGTGTTAAAACAGGCTTGAGTTAGTCTTAATGCTACATTTTCATTCCAAACATACCCAGATGTTGGAAAAGCAACAACAACTTGGTCTTTAGCCTGGCCAAGCTGAGAAAACAGCCAACAGACCAGACTGACCGACCTGAGATACCAGCAAACTAGTGCTGGCTCATTTAAACTGTGCAACTGTTATTGCTGTCAGCAGTGATATTCCAGTTCTGCATCAAAGAACAGCCCTGAAGCTTCCACAGATGCCTGACTAAAATCCAAATATCCACTGACCCCAGAACCTCGCCTGTCTCAAGTGCTTAATGATGAAATAACTACAGCAGGAAACTGGCATTCTACCTCTTCCTATCTCTCTCTCTCTCTCTTTCTTGTTGCATTCTCGTTTATGTTTTGAGGGTTTCTCCTTTTGTTTTCATTTTGACACTTCTGTACAGTTAAATGAAAACAGGATTTTGCCCAAACAGTTCATGCCCTTGACATAAGAGTGATGTGTGGAGACTGCAGAGGAAGAAACGTCCCAGTCAGGGAAGGTGAGATGTGATGGGCATAGAGAGAAAGAGACTCTTTGATGTTTAGGCCTCTGCAGAAGAGTGGATTTTATATTCAGTTATGTCCACATCAAAGCATGTTAAGCCACAGACTCCTTGACTGGCTTGCAGTGTATCTTATCACATTATTACAGAAATATGCAGTGCCAGGATAATGCATTTTGAGTATAATGTTCTATGCAAATTGTACCATTTGAGTGCTGATAATGGATATTACACTAATTAATTCTCTCAAAATACAATTCCATAATTAATGAAAATATGTAATTTAGCATTGAATCGTGAAAGCGTGAGATGAATTATCGGCTAATGATAATTGTAGGAAGTGTGACAGACGGCTGAGGATGTTTTTTTTATTTACCACAAAGAATTGGACTTGAAAATATGCTCTCAAATTAATTTTAGGTTCAGGGCCGGATTGGACTAAGGCTACATCCACTTTAATCTGAATACATTTAAAAACACATGTTTTTATCTTAAATTTGAGGCATTTTTGCTCAGCGAAAACTTAAATCTGTAAAATTTACAGTTTTAACTTAAATGTACAGGTAAATACCGTAATTTCATTAACTGATATAATGTTAATAATATACCAACCTATTAAAGTACTGAAATTTGTTTTGTACCTTTGTAATACATTGATAACTACCAAAAGCAGGTTGTGATGAGAGTCACATGATGAACCAAAGCCCATCAAAATCAGCTTTTAAATATTAACATATAGAAGGTGCACAGTGTCATTCAAACAAACACTAGACACCATCATGGTAACACACATGCAACTTATATAATGCAATAAACATTAATTTAACAGCATTAGTGTAACAAATGGTCCACTGAAGGTGAGTTTAAGAAGCCATGTGCAGCTTTTATTTAACAAAGTGAAATCCAAACAAACGAAGACTTGACTTGAAACAGACTTAACTAGAAACAGACTTGACTTGGTATGAACAGAAACACAACTCACCAGCAGCAGGTTACACAGATAATACTCGACAAGAGACAATGGCAACATAAGGGCTATAAATACCAAACAATAAGGGTCACATGACACAAACCAACCAATGGGAAACAAGGCACATGACTAAGACAACCAATCACAACAGGTGTGTTCGACTTGAAGCGGCGCTGCGCGGTACTGTGATGTCATACACTGATCATTCTGTGCAGCGCCTCTTCAAGCCGAACACACCTAACATGACACACAGACAAGAGTAGCACATAACATGATCACATGAGGGGCAAGGAACACATGACAGGAACATGAAATAAGGCAAAATATCAAAATAAAAGACCAGAAAACCTAAACAAGAAACAAAACCCAAGCCCCACGTTACAATTAGATGTAACATACAACCCTATTGTACAAAACTGATAAGAAAAACTAAGAAGAAACATAGTTATTTAAAAAAAAAACATCAAATTTGTTCTTTTTCACTTCCAAAAACGGTACACTTCCGTAAAATTACATGTAATGTCCAATACTGTTTTTCACCGTATATGTGACCCTGGACCACAAAACCAGTCGTAAGGGTCAGTTTTCCGAAATTGAGATTTATACATCATCTGAAAGCTGAATAAATAAGCTTTCTATTGATGTGTGTTTTTTAGGATAGGACAATATTTGGCCGATATACAACTATTTGAAAATCTGGAATCTGAGGGTGCAAAAAAAATCTAAATATTGAGAAAATCGCCTTTAAAGTTGTCCAAATGAAGTTCTTAGCAATGCATATTACTAAACAAAAATTAAGTTTTGATATATTTACAGTAGGAAATTGACAAAATATCTGCATGGAACATGATCTTTACTTAATGTCCTAATGATTTTTGGCATAAAAGAAAAATCTATAATTTTGACCCATACAATGTATTTTTGGCTATTGCTACAAATATACCCCAGCGACTTAAGACTGGTTTTGTGGTCCAGGGTCATATATAGTAGGGGAACTTACTGTTAACCATTTAACAGGTTTTTACTGTAGCATTTTTACAGACTTTTACCGTTAAATTCACAGTAACTTTTGTGTGATCCCAGCTACTGACTGCTTCATCAAAACTCTTTTCAGCCACAGACCTTGCAAACTTTGTCAAATCCAGTGTCTAGTTCCTCCTCAGTAGCACTCATACTGTACAAACTGACCTGGCTCATTTGGAGCATTTATTTCAGAACCTGGTGCATTTTCCTCTTTAGGGTGTACTCACACTAGGCACGGTTGCCTTGAACCGAGCCCGAGCGTGATTATCCCCCCTTCCCACTCCCCCGCTGGCCTGCACTCACACTTGCAATAAACTCTCTGGGCCGGAGCATGCTTACATCATGTACAAGATAACGGAGAAAACCACTTTCGCTAATATTCTGCCGAATAATTAATAATAATTAATTTATGCCGTGCATTGATTTTCACTTGTACGTATCAGAGAATTATTACGGAGGCAGCTGATGTTAATGAAATAATTTGCAGCTTTACTCACAAACTGCATTTCCTGTTCATCAATAAAGTGAGAACCAGAGCCATTATAACCCTAAATACACTTGACTGAATTAAAAAGTGTAGTGTAGTAGTAGTAATAGAATATGTTTGTGGTCGTAATGATGACAGAAGCGCACACAAAATAGTATCTGTTCCGTGCTCCGGCGCAGGTAGCGTTCACACTGCATGCGTACCGCACCTGAGCCCAACCGAACCGTGCTCTGGCCCACCTCTTCCAACCGGGCCAGGGACGGCTAAACGAACCACGCCTGAGCCCAACCGAACCGTTTGGGGGGTCAAATGCACTCGGGCACGGTTCAAAACGCCTAGTATGAGTACACCCTTAGTTTGGTTCATTTAGGCATATGTGAGCACAGCAATTGTGTGTGTGTGTATGTGTGTGTGTGTCTGCACCAAAACAATCGGTCTGAGATTGCCTGAATGAAGTGTTCTCAGCACGATTGAAAACAAACTCTGGAGCAGTTCGATTGTGGTGAAAAAAACAATCCAAGCCTACAGATCAACAAACCAACCTGTATCATAATTGATAATGGGAAATGCGTTATGTAAAAGTCAAAAGTGTCTATTTTGTGGGTGAGCACATTAATTATCGCATTGAAAGGCAAAGAGATATATACATATTTGCAATGTTTGGGGAAAGTTACTTTTAGACGTAATGCATTACAATATTGCGTTACTCCCTAAAAAGTAACTAATTTTGTTACTTTTAATGGAAAGTAAAGGGTTATGCTACTTTTGCGTTACTTTTTCTCTGGGCTAGGCTGTTTGTTTTTAATATAAAAAGGTTCTATTTTTAGCAAATGTAAAAGACCTTTCACACCAAACGTGAAATGAATAAGCCTCAGGCTGAATGCAATGTAAATTCACAGCTGTGCTGCCATTCAGGATTGCATGAAGAATAGGACACTCATTTTTGCTCATCATCGAAGATCAGCAGCAAAGACATTGGTTATTAAAATGGGTTTACATACACCAAGGATATTTGTGTTATTTAACACTGTATTTATACTTCACTATTGCAGGTTTGCGTCATATTCTGAGTTTATTATTTCACAGGTTTTTTTTTTTTGTTATCAACATTTTTTATTTTCCATACACAACATCACAACATAACATCCAAAATATAACAAAACAAAACAACAGACATATACTCAATAACTCAAAAGTCCAGTCAAAAGGGAGGGAGAGAGGGAAGGACAAGAAAAACACAAAAACAAGTCACTCCTTTATACAATCACGTACACTAGAGAAAAAACACCGCCAAGCATCAATGGTCGAAGGCTTGGCCCCATTGATTCGTGCTGTTGTACATTCATAAGTAACTATTTGCAGGAGGCTATGGATCCAATATGTTTTTCCACACATGTGCGGTGTAAACCAGTTCTGAATTATTGTCTTCTTCGCAGCTGTAAAACCAGCAAACAACATTCTATTTTGCATTGAACTAATACAGAGACCTGAATCATCATTAAGAAGACACAAACTTGGGTTAACAAGCCAATCAATTTGTAGTAAGGAGGATAAAAGCAGGTTTACATGTGTCCATAGACTAATGACGACAGGACATTCCCAAAACATATGAAGAAAAGTACCTGATGATGCAGTATTACATATATGGCAGTTAAAATTTGGTTGTAGTTTCATATTTCACTGTTTTTATTCATTTTGAGGGATTCTGTAAATACATGTTCACATTTAGTCTAGAACTACAGTAACATCATGTTCAAACAGCACTCAACGCCTCTGCACTTACTCCACATGCAGACAGGAGAACAATACATGGGAAAACAAAGTAACTGCTGTTACTTATTTGAAAAAGTAGCTCAGATATTTTCTTGTAAATGAAGAAATAATGTTACTTTACTAGTTACTTGAAAAAAGTAATCTGATTACATAACTCACATTACTTGTAATGCTTTACCCCCAACTGATTGTAACATTTTAATTCCCTTGTTTTGGAACAATGTGATCAATCTACACTCTAAAAAATGCTGGGTTAAATACAACCCAGTGCTGGGTAAATATTGGACAGAACACATGCTGGGTTGTTTTCAACCAACAATTGGGTTAAATGTTTAACCCAACCTTCTGGGCAGTAACCCGACCGCTGGGTCTAAACAACCCAATCGCTGGGTTCGTCCATATTTTACCCAGCACTGGGTTGTATTTAACCCAGCATTTTTTAGAGTGTGTTGGTACAAACACACTTAGTTTCCCAGTGGACTGATACAAACGTGGGTAACACTTTATTTTGATAGTCCACTTTAGATATTCTACTAACAGTAAGTAACTTTGTAAGTATTAGTATTAGTAGACTGTGTGCTTAATATCTTCTAACACTTTATTTTGATGGGTCCACAACATACAGCATACTGACTATGAGAAACTTTGCAAGTATATGTCAACTTATTCTACTAACCCTAAACCTAACCTAACAGTCTACTTTGAGAGTTAGTAGACATGTAGTTGCAAAGTTACTTATAGTTAGTAGAATGTCTAAAGTGGACTATCAAAATAAAGTGTAACCCAAACATGTATCCTGACTCCAGGAAGTTGCACAGCAGTGGGCCACTTTGATAGGAACCAGCAATTTCAGACAACTTTTGCTATTATTTGGAGCTATATATATGTATCTGATAGTACATCACAATCTGTGGATGTGCCGTCTCTGGGTTACATTATGTACAATCTGATGAAAACTGGATTATTGAAACCCAAACGGATGAGATCTGACAACCAAAACGGAAAACATCCAGAACTAGAGACCAACACACTTTCATTCAAGAAGAGCCACATGTGGCAGAGACATGAGAAATGTGATAAGAAGAAGAAATAAGATCTAATACCAACCCGTGTCAAATAACCAACATTTCTCAGCTGCTGCCATGAGATGTATAATAGCTACTGTACTGACATCTTCAAACCATTGAAGACTCAGTGGAGCACCAAAATCAATTCCAACCAGCACAATAACCCAAAGCAATAAACTGATATATGCCTCAGCGGCGGTGATAATTTATACGCCTCACTACAGAAGACGAGCAACAAGCATCAGAAACTAGAAGCCATGATAAAGCTTTCACTGTTAAAGAAACCACGCCATATGGATAAACTCCTAGATGATTTCGGTCCAGAAATTTGTGATCGAAAAGCAAGCGGTTAGTTAACACGGGATTCTGGCAGTTCTGATCTATTGCAGTGTAGCACAAACAGATTGGCCAGACACAAGGACTTCCTGCCACATGGGCCACTCTCCAGCAACTGTGAGTTAGTAGGAGGCTGACGATATCAACGTCTCTGTGCTTGATACCACATTCAGCTCTGGCTCTCGTGACTGTATATATGCTCAAGCTATATGCTAGATGTAATAGATAGGACAGGTGTGTTTTTATATTAGGTATAGGTTGCTAAAAAGAGAGGGCCCATTTTCAGAGAGACATGACTTTCTCCACAGGGGAGCTGTGAATTTATCTTTTTTCTGTGTCAAAGCAAGGGTGTGTGTGTATTGCACAACATCCCATGAGCCACAGACTTGCCACCTGTCATGTTACATAACACACAGATGGGGAAGAGTTTGGCCGTAGATCACGGACACCAGACAGACCAATAGATTGATTATTTAAAACAACAACCTGTGACCTGTAATTGACAAAAATGTGTTCTAGCAGGGGCTTTTATAAATGAATGAATTAATAAATGCCCTAATTAGTTCTCATATTGAAATTAAAAAAAAAAAAATACAGAACTGACTGGAAAATTAATGGAAATTATAAAAATGGAAAAATTATGTACCGAATAAGACCAGATAATTGCTCTTTGTGAACTCATTCCACTATAAAAGTCATGGGAATTGCTTGCTCAAAAGTCTTGGGAATGTCCAAGATTAACAAACATTAAATATCTGACCTTGTTAGCATGTTTCTTTGTGATAAAAACAAAGTATAAATTGTTTCTGCAAAAAAGATAAGTAATAAATCTTTGTATCCAGGGGATTTAAAAGTATTTAAACTTAAAACTTTTTTTCTTTTGGAAATCTTTTATATGTGACCCTGGACTACAAAACCAGTCATAAGTAGCACTGGTATATTTGTAGCAATAGCTAACAATACATAGTATGGGTCAAAATTATCCATTTTTCTTTTACGCCAAAAATCATTGGTATATTAAGTAAAGATCATGTTCCACAAAGATATTTTGTAAATTTCCTACCGTAAATATCAAAACTTAATTTTTGATTAGTAATATCAGAATCAGAATTAGAATCAGAATTAGCTTTATTGCCAGGTATGTTTGCACATACGAGGAATTTGTTTTGATGACAGAAGCTCCACAGTGCAACAGAATGACAGTGACAAGACAAGACACAGATAATAAAAATAATAATATACAAATATACAAAATAGACAATGTGCAAAATAGCACAAACACAATATACAAAATAAACAATTTAGTATGTGCATATACATTGTATATATATATACGTATATATATCCTATCCTAACAAACCATACATCAATTAAATTTATTTATTCAGCTTTCAGATGATGTATAAATCTCAATTTCAAAAAATGTACCCTTATAAGTTGTTCACCTAAGTACATTAATTTATACCAACAAAACATATTTCTATGGATTAATCAGGTAGAAATAGCTCTTTAAGAGTAATACGTGTTGGTTACCACTTTTACACTTTACTTAGGCTGGGCTATATGTAAGATTCAGTATTTCAGAGAACCAACAAACAGTCACACTTTGACAGCATTTGTAATAAAATAATATCACTTATTCCAGGTGAAATTAATTTTTATTATTGACTATGTCTAAGGTTTAGCAAGACAGTAAAATATTTTGATAAGGTGGCAAGGGAATACACATGAGTAGACATTAGGTTTGTATATGTTTATGTTCAGGGGAGACTATGACATTGTTTGATAGGACTGAAAGAAATAGAGGAGAGTGCTGGATTCTGTAATCTCCTGTCTTTATGTTTCAGCACGTCACTGACTGGCTTGTGTGATTCTGTGCTGAACACAGTTAAGCTCTGGAAACATGCCATCTGCTCATAACTACACACTAACTTAAGGCCCAGTGTGATTGAGGGATTTCAGTTCTGGAGATGATAAAAACAATACTCACATGAAAAATCATGTTTTGGTAGTTTGTCACAATTTTTAAAGGAATAGTTGACCCAGATTTTTTTTTTTTTTAAAACGTACTCACCCTCAGGCCATCCAATATGTAGATGAGTTTGTTTCTTCATCAGATTTGGAGAAATGTGTCATTGCATCACTTGCTCACCAATGGATCATCTGCAGTGAATGGGTGCCGTCAGAATGAACTCATTTACTTGTGGATTATTGTGATGTTTTTATCAGCTGCTTGAACTCTTATTCTGACGGCACCCATTCACTGCAGAGCATCCACTGGCAAGCAAGTGATGCAATGCTACATTGCAATGATACTCATCTACATCTAGGATGGCCTGAAGATGAGTAAATTATCAGCAAATTTAAATTTTAGGTGAACTATTCCGGTAATTATTCCGTTACTTAATTAATTAAATTCCTTAAGTACTAGAAGATATAGTTCATGACATGTACATAAGGTTATTTGTGTTTAAGTAAAATGTGAAGCTATTGAGTTCACAGTATGATCAAAAAGATTCATTTATTATTTTAATATTATTATGTATGTATTTATTTATTTTCACAATAGAAACAAAATAAATAACTTTATATTGTTATTTACCATTACAAAGATATACATTTGCTCATGCCACCCACTCATATTTTTAAGCTAGTGATTTTGCATTGTGTTGAGACCAAAGTTACAGTCCAGATTAAATGCACAAATAATTAATTTAGGCTGCATTGCACTTTGCTAACAATATCCCAGAATCAGTCTAGCGACTGTAAATCACGTGCATCTGAAAAAGCCTCAGTCGAGCACCTCTAAATCCATCCGCATCTGATCGTCAGCCAGCAGCGCCTTAACGTCCCGTAAAGACAGGCTCTGAGAGGGGTGTAGAGTTACCCTCTGCCTCTCTGATCTATAAATAGCATCTGTTAGTGGGGCAGGGCGATGCAAAACTCCTGTGTGCCGAGAGCGGTGGGGAACCAGAGATGAATTATGCAAGGTTTTCGGATAGGGGAGACGGGCAAACACACTGACCTCATTTCCTTCACTCTGTTCACTCTCTCGTTTCCCTCAAGCAAGGAAAGCTCTTTATTTCAACTTGTATTTTTTGTAACTTTTTTCCTAAATACTTCTTTTGTTCTGTAGCTCTCAGCTACTTTTCAGATAGAAGTGCATCTTTCTTTTTCCTTTTTTGATTACAGTAGAATAAAAATAATGCCCTCAATCGTAGTCTAGCCATATTCTATCTCTTAACTCGGCCCTGCTTTATATCAACACTAATCCAGCTGCATTCCTCAATTTGTTCAACAGCTGTCCTCACATGACATTTGGCTGAATTTCACGAAGTATGTCAATAACACACAACACACAATGTGTGTGCGTGTGTGTGACAACATTTTTTAATGACATTTAAACACATTCACAAGTTTAGGTCCCACTTTATATTAGGTGGCCTTAACTACTATGTACTTACATTAAAATTAATAATGTGGTATAATGCACTTATTGTGTATATACATGTTTTTACAGTGTACCTATATATAAAAATAAATAATAAATAAAACCTGCATGTTTACAGCTGCAAACTGTTGACCCATCTCTTACAACTTAACCCACCCTTAAACCTGCCTAAACCACCAAACCTGTCCCACCTACCCATATCCCACCTCAATAGCAGCAAAAGTGTCTTGCAATACAATACAAACACAATAAGTACATTGTACTATGTATGTAAGTACATAGTAGTTAAGGCCACTTAATATATGGGACCCAAATTTATAATCAGCATATTAAAGGCAGTACAACATATACTATACATATGCCACAATACACTTTTGCAGACTTTAGGTACTATTATGTACATTTAAGATACCAATAAGTTACCTTTTGAAAAGGTACTGCCTCAATGTCAGTTTTTTTGTTTTGTTTTTTTGTAGAAAGAAATGCAGGCTTACACATTCAGAATAGAAGACTAGTGTACTGAGTGAACACTGCACAGTATACACTATTCTTACAGATCACACATGCTATGAAGAAGATGCTGATCTCAGTCAAGGTTGACATTAGTTCCAGTTCATTAGTCACATTTTGAAATGGTAGCACATTGCATTGTGGGATACAGTATTCACATTATGTGACACGGTATTCATGCAGTATTCTCCACACATTTTGTTAAATATAGTCGGTCTTCTGCCAGTCGTTTCTTGTAATATGCAATAGTGCAGCTGAGAACTCTATGGTATTTATTGCAGTCAGTGGATCTGTTTAAAATGCAGCACATGCAAAACACCTAAATGTTAAACTGTGAGTCATCTTGAGATATTTATATGCAGTATAATTATCTAGGATCATAACTTGCCTGAGTAGAAACTAAATTGAAATGTATAATGATATAATGTGAAAAGTAAGCCAACATCAAAAATGTCAAATGCATTTTAGTCTGTAATTAAGTCTTTAACATTACTTTAAACATTACCTTTTTAACTTTAAATGTTATAGTGATATCTATATATATCTATATAGCTCTCTCTTTATATATATATATATATATATATATATATATATATACAGATAGATAGATAGATAGATAGATAGATAGATATTGTTATATATAACATATATATATATATATATATATATAAATACATACATAGCTGCAGGAATACACTATGTAGTATTTCACAGTGTGTTGTATAAAAACGTGAACAGCACACAGCTGTACTTGGATTACACACAACGAGACTCTTGATCTGTTTAGATTACCTCTTTATCTTTATTATTGTGGTGAATTGCAGGTTTGAGGTTGAGAATTGAACTGTCCAGGTGGGGCACGTGTGTGAGCGTGCAACAGGAACACACACACACACACACACACACACACACTGATAATCTCCCTCAATCACGAGGTCCTATTGGCTTTGCCTCCCTGGATAAATCCAGGATTGCAGATTTTTGCCCCTGGCACAGCAAGCATGGCGTGTTTGTTTTTTATGGGAACATTTATTATGTCTCTTCTTTTTCTCACGTTTTCAATTGTTGGTGTAGATGTGCTTGATACAATTACACAGAGCTGCAGCGCTAACAGGCTGGACTGAATCCAACCAATATACACTTCACAGTCTTTCTCTCTTCCTCCGTTCCTCTGCATTACTGCCTTTCTGGAAGATTTTTGCATAGTGTTGCACATTGAAATTATTGTGTTACACTCTCATTTTTATTTAATTATTCACTTTAACTTTCATATAAAGCATAGGATTATGTTTCTCTTCCTGACAAACCAGTATGAGCTCAGAGCTAGATTAAAATCTGGATCAAATAGGCTTTTATATATTTGTATAAACCTACACAATGAGTTCACCAGAACCATCTGCTCCTACAACAGCATGTGCAGACATGTAGGATGTCTGTCTCAGTTACATGCCAACATGAAAATCAAAAACCTTTTTTTTTTCATTGATTTTGTGAACAATTATTCAGTGCCTGATGTTATTCTAAATAAGATCTTTGCATTGTTTCATCGAAGTGTATTAACTTGTCACTTGTCATTCATCGGCATCTATAAAAAGCACCTTTATTCTCACAAGTTCAATATTAGGAAATGATCTACACTATGACATTAGGAATGAGAGCATCACAGAAAGAGTACTAACGTTTAATGAGTGTTTTTATGTGATATCATCACATGCTGCCCATAGCACCATCTGCTCTTCTCTTGCACAGAAATCTCCAAACCGAGATAAAGTGGAGGAGATAATTAGTTAATGGTAAGCTATGACTTATTCTCTCTGCCTGTGGGGAGCTGTGGTTATTGTGGAGCGTAATGAATCTGGCAGTGGTGATGCATATCTACAGACAATATGGAGATATTACACAGATTTTGATGAGAGAGAGAGACGCACGTCATCTTGGCAGTTTCAGCAGAATGTGTGTGTAAACGAGAAATATAAATTTTACTACGCAACACCTGTACCCAACATGCATTTATGAAGGAAATGTGCATCCACACAAGCCTGTCTGATTAAAACCTTCAGTTATGAAGTATGCAGATGTGTTGTGAATATGTCTAAAAATTGTTTATGAGCCTTAGAGGCCTCAAACTTTACATTTACTTTACATTATTGATATGGCAGACACTTACGTTGGGGGTAAAACGGTTGCAACACAACCATTACTAGTAACCTGAGTTCAGATTACTATTCCAAGTAACTAAAGTAACACATACATTTTTAATTTACAAGAAAGTTACTTTTTCAAATAAGTAACAGCAGTTTGTTTTCCTATGTATTGACTGCCGGCTGACGTGTTGCCATGTTGAGAGGAATCAGGAGTAAGTGCAGAGCATTGTGTGCGCTGTGAGAACATGATGCTTATTGTAGTTCTAGACTAAATGCAAAAAATCTCACTTGCAAAAAAACAGATTCAGTAAAAACAGCGAAATGCAAAATCAGAATATGAGGCAAACCTGTGATAATTAAATATGTTAAATAACACAAATATTGTATCTAATATTTTATTAACCAGTGTCTTTGCTACTAAGCTTCAATGCAAACATACAAAATATATAAGCAAAATAAATTCAGATTAACATAACATTTGTGTTTCATTTTTATTGGTGAGGAGTGTGGAGCTTTCTTCTCTTGCGTCTTATTCTTCATGTAATCCAGAATGGCAGCACAGGGTTTGTTTGAGTTGCGTTCTGTAAAGACATGAATTTACATTTCCTTCAGCCTGAGGCTTATTCATTTCACTTTTGGTGTGAAAGGGCTTTTACATTTGCCTAAAATAAAACTTTTTATATTGAAAACAAACAAACAATTCCAGGTCAGATGAGAAAAAAAAGTAACATAATGCATTATTTTCTATAAAAATAACTAAGTAAAGCAATTAGTTACTTTTTAGTGAGTAACGCAATATTGTAATGCAATACTTTCAAAATGAACTGTCCCAAACACTGAACACTTACATCCATAAATGCCTTACAGTGTATTCAAGCATAAGTGTAAAGCATAGGTTCATAAATTGCCAATTTAAAAAGCTGTACAGAGGCACATAAATAGTGCTCCACATGACTAATTAATTTATGGTTAGACATAGCATGTTGTTATTTATTTATAGATACAATTTAATATTGAATGAAAGCTTATTTATCACATATTAACCTTCCTTTAAATCATCCATCATCTTGGATTTATTTGTGTTCATTACATTTTGGAACTGCCAAAGGATACATGTAATTCTGCCTCAAAATTCGTCTAAGATAAGGTATCTTTTAGAAAAGTCTTTGCGGGCACACATAAATGCTGTAGACTCATTTTAATAGGGGATTTGCACTGTTTAACCCTGGTAGAAAGCAGGGGTAAAACTAATTTTAATGTGAAAAATGTGTGCAGTGGGAAACAATGCAGTGCTAGAATGTTATGTTGTTGTTTTGCAACAGATAATCAATCATAAAGTGCCTCAGTGCTCATCTCATTAAATATTCATGTGTTTTGTACAATCTCAGAAACTTTCATGCTGTGTTCAGTTTATGTTCAGTGTGAAATCTCAAAATCTGGCAACCCAGGAGTAATTACATTTTGAGTTTTTTTTTTATGTGGTAATAGCAGTGTTTAAAAAATACAATAAGCACTCTTTCTCTCTTAAGAAAAAGGTGAGTCAGATGTGTCTTGAAAAGAGGCAATGTATTGTGTTCATTGACATCTATGTATATTTCTCTCTTTTTTGCCCTTTTTGCCTTATACTGTACATGTGTGTAACTTTTTACCTACACCATTTGCGATACAAATGTAAATGATGCCTCGTATCATGTGGTGTGCTTTTGCATTTCTAATATCAGGACTTAGGGACAGTAAAATAAAAAAGAAGTCCATAGATTTACAGGAGGAGGGACCTAAACGGTGATCCAATCATAGTTGCAAGTTCTGTCGTTCCCCACAAAGTTCAACAAAACAACAAGGATCAAAAAGAGTGAGGCAGTCCTCAGATTCCAGTACTGTTACAGCAGTGTTTCTGAGTGTATCGGAGAAAGCTGCTGACTGAATAAAATATGGGAATTGCCAAATGTGTCAAAGTGATTAAAAAATGAAGAGATTTCTATTGTTTCATGTAAATGAACTATAAACCCTGAAGTTATTACTGCAGCACCTGTGCATGATGTCTTTAATGACAGTTCTGTATTAATGTGGTTGAAACGATGGCAGTGTGAACATGTTACATTAGTTTTGAGAAACAGCCATGACTAGCTAGCTAATTGTTCTAATAAAGCATCGTGCAATGGTGGTTAAGCATCTTGTACAGAAAACAAACACAACACTCTAGGAACCACATAACAAAATATGGAAAATAACCACTGATAACACCCGATCTTGGTGGTTGAGAGTTGTTCACATGCAAGCAGCATTCGCATCATCTTCAAATGAAAGTAAAAAAATATACTTTTGTATGCAGCAAAATGGGTTACAAGCAGATTTTTTCCCAAAGTATTTCTCTCTTGAGTCTCGATCCCAGGAAGAAGATATTTTAGGGCTGAGCATTTGAGAGTCAAGAGCCTTGTGCTGAATTTTGAGTACTTAAGATGTGAGAGAATCTTAATTAATTCAGTCCTGCATGTGTTTGGGTTTGAACTTTCTGTGTCTCTCTCTCTGTGCGCTTTGGGTTTTACACTCTGAATCATGGCTTCTTGTTTCATGTTAGCTCTATTGAAAAGGCCAGCCGTGGGTTATGAGTGGGTTAGATTGATGCAGCTGTCATGGACAAGGTCACTATGAGAGGAATTCCACATCAGCTCTATCTCTGTGCAGTCGTGTGGGGAAGACCAGACGCTTTCCCAGCCTCATTCACAAATGAGCTTTTCACTGGATGTGTGTCAGTGTGACCTTGAATCGAACGTTCATGCTGTCATCACATTGTGGAATGGTTTTTAATTAAATGGTTATGTGGAGTCATTTATCCAGATTTGACAGCAGCTTTTGATATTCTTGTATTCAAGGGTGTTTTTTTTATGGTGGGTTTCGGCACATTGTTATTTCAATTCATTCATGCTATACTGTATGGGAACCAGCAGAGTGTATATTAACTTAGCATTAACACAGATGTCTATATTTTATCTGAATGTAAATTAATTTCTACGTTTGAATCTGTTATGCATGAGACTAGGTTTGTTAAAGGCTTATTAAAGGGGCCATATGGGTCATTCTGTGTATACACTAGAATAGCCCTATCATATTACTACATTCATAGACTGAAAATTGCTCCCAAGAGGACTATGTTGCCTTCATCAGCATTGTTGTCCACTGTTAGTATAATGGCAGCTGTAAAACATTGTCCTAGCAATCAAAACCTTAACATTACTTCTCTGATGTAAAATTCACTTTAAGGTAAATACCTTAAATATTTTATCAACTTAGCCTGCTCGTCCCACCCACATTTTAAAAAGTAGTATGTGAAAGCAATTGCATTTCAAACATTTAGTTTATGTGGCTTTGAATTATTACATAATTGAGTACTGAATAGAGGTTCGATATGTTGACAGAGTTAAGGTCCTTGCACACTGAGTCTTAAATTTTCGCGTGCGTTTTTCCGTTTTTTTCCTATTTGTCATCCTTTCCTATCAAAATGCATGCTACAGATGCGAAAACGCAGAAAATCAAACCTGAAAAACCTGATCAAGCCTGATTTTCAAACCTGAAAAAAAACTTCTTTTTTTTTTATGACGGATGGAGTTTTGGAGGCAGTGTGTAAATGTGATTGACTCAACATGAGGTCGTATTTATTTTTTAACGTGCAAAAATTTCGGACAAAAATTTTGGACTCAGTGTGCAATGACCTTTAGGCTTGTTGTTAGGTTCAATATGTCAACAACTGAATAAGCACAATGTCGTAACATCAATAGTTTACATATGTCTAATGAATGAATACATATGTTTCAAATTAATTCACCATACTTTTGTATATTAAAATGAGACAGATTTTAAAATGATGTTGTATGTTTCTGGTCAATGATGTTGTTATGCTTTTAAAAATGATATCTTTGGGTTTAAAATTTGTTAAAATGTGGATTTTCAGAACCACTTTAAATTAATGATTTTTTTTTTCATTATAGTTAATGAATTAAGTATCAATAAACAACATTTTAACTAACAATAAATAAATCCAAAGTTCTGGCATGAAACTCTAGATGGCGCAGTCTGATAGGTCTAACTCAATCTGACATGATGACATCATTATCACATGGCACAGCTGATTGGTTCTCTCCTGTAACAGTAGCCAATGAGATCGCTGCTCAACATTCAAATATATGACTAGTGCTTGCTGTAGCAGTCGTTAGTGATGGGAAGTTTGGATCATTTTACTGACTCTGATCTTTGAGTCTCGTTCAGCAAAATTAAATAATCTTTTTTCGAGTCATTTCGTTCATTTTAGCAAAATATAATTAAAATGTTACGTACTACTTCCCTAACACATCTACTACTTATGCAAACGTTGATCACACTACAAACAATACAAAACTATAATGGTATAAGGAACAGAAAAAAAAATATTCATTGTTTACCTGGGTCTTTAATCTATGATTAGCTCACCTCACCTCTTATCTGACAAGTCTTCGGGTTTGAGTCATTCGTTCATTCCGTTACAACCCCATAATCTTAACCAATGCAGTTAGAGCCAGAAAGAGAATTGATTAGTTCATCTATCGAGTCTTCGGGTTTGAGTCGTTCGTTCTTTTGTCACGTGACATGACAGCATTGAATAGAGAAATTAGTTAATTTACAACCTTCCTTACAAACGGCTGCATAGTTATTATTATTATTATTATTTACTTTTACAAGTTACTTGATGCGTTTCTGGTCTTAAAGTGTAGCTTTTTATTTCTTACTGTTTATAAATGTGTGAATTTCTGTCATGATGGTTATTTTCCATAACACTGAATGTGGTAACAAAGGTAATAAACTAAAGAGTTGGTTATTATTATTATTATTAATCTTTTTCCCTTAGACTGCATATGTTTAGCTTATGGGGATGTCACATGATGAACGAACGACTCAAACACGAAGACTCCAGATGAACTAATCAATTCTCTTTCCGGCTCAGACTGCATAGGTTATGCGTATGGGGCTGTCACGTGATGAACGAACGACTCGAAAAACCCGAAGACTCGCAACAGGTGAACTAATTCAGTGCAGAACCTATAGGATGTAGCGCATGCGCGAGTGAACGAATCACTCCCTGAGACGACTCGTTCTTCCCGAGACACATTAAAGATTTGTTCAAAATGAACGAATCGTTCAAGAACGACCCATCACTAGCAGTCGCAGTTCACTTCAGAAACCCTCCACCTTCCCCAGCTCCACCTGTATAGATCTGCTACAGGTTGATCATGTATGCTATGGGGGTTATTCACATATGTTATGTGTGCAGTAGCAGTATTTATCACAGCAGCATGTTGTGGATGTGTTGGCACATGCTCTGCAGCAGCAGTGTAGCAGATCTGTTCCACCATGACCAAACACTTTAACATTGCCATGTACAGTACAATACCATGCCAATCCCTATGAGAGTTGTCATGATAGAATTTATATTACAGCATTGTTTAATCTCATTGTGGATTCTTATTCATTCATTCATTCATTCATTATTTAATGCACTGTGAATTAACAATTAATGAATAAACAATTGTATTTTTTTATTAACTAACATTAATAATGATAAACTGTTACATTGTATGTTACAAATTAAACCTTATTATAAAGTTTTATCAGTTTTTCCATATCAGCTAGTTTATGTCCTCTTTAATGGAAATCATTATCTATACCAAAACTGCTTCTTCTGAATCTGCTTTCTGTGACTATTGCAAAACCAACAGCATCTGGCCCACGTGGTTTTGAAATGCAGTTAGTAAATCCTTTATCCTTAGATGACCTTGTGAGTCAATAAAGACCGACTGTGCTTCCAGGAGTTATTTAATTACGTAAATGTAATACACTGGTTATCCTTGATGTGATCATTATAGCTTTGCTTTTGATAACGTAAATGAGTTTCACTGGTACTATATTGCATTACAGAGTATTTGTCTCAAATACAGATGACACTGACTCTTGAGAAATGGACAACAGAACTGAAAATGCCTTTTTAAAGATAATCCAATGTCATATTTTTGTATTTTCAAAGTGGAAATGTTAATATTTTTAATCTGTTGTCTCATTGATGTCTTTCTCTGTTACTCTCCCAGCAGGTATGCACACCAGTATCAGTGAGATTTTGAAGGCGAAAACGCTAAAATCGTCTCGCCGCAGTTTGCCGTGTCTGGCTCAGAGTCAGACACATCCTCAGAACCTCAATCACTTCCTCTCTGTGCCTCTGAGTCCTGAACCCAAAACATACAGTCACAGCGTCAGTGCCTCCTGCACACACTTCACACCTCCTTCCACAGGTAAGCACTAGCAAACTTTTGTCTTTGTGTTTTAGTATGCTTGTGGTTGGCAAACTCACCTGATAGGAAAGCATGCCTTATGAAATGTAGTAATCATATCAAACCTTTGGGCTTTCATTGTGAGATAAGGTAATACCAACACAATCCCATGATTATGCATAAGTATTTTACATATTGGCAGACCCGAAAGCTCACTCTGCGATTTATTTTTGGTCAGCATGAGGACATGATACTGGCTGCATCTTGTTCTGTGGAGTTAAATGTTGAACAGGGTGATGTTTCCAAACATAGAGATTAAAGACACACACAGTCCCTCACTTCATTGCCTATGAGGAGTTAACTGATGTGTTAGCTCGTGCTGTAGACAAACTCAATTAGAATTGGCCTGAGGAAGAACTGAAAGTGTCCCACATTATTTTAGACAAATGTTTTCTATCAGGTCAAAGCACGTATCCTCCTCGTAGGCGGCTTTCTTTCTTCCAGGATCTCCACAACAAGTTATTGAGGTCCTGGGAGCAGCCTTATTTGACTCGCTTTGTCAACCCATGATGACTAATTGTTCATCTATCATGGGGCTGACAGAGCATGGGAATTGGCTCGTCCTGAAGAGGACCATCATTACCCTCCAGAACATGTAAAGTTACATCTATTATGATTGGCTGGGGCATCACGGTACACCAACATTCCATCTGAACTTTGTCGGGCCGCTGACCTCAAAGCAAATGGCCTGCACGATTGACCATTCAGTGGCTGGTATGGCTGTCATGAAACTGCACCTGTGGTTAAACCTGTCTCAGCAGTCCAGTTGAGAGCTGGACCTCCCGGTCTGCCAAATAAGATCAGCCCTGATGCCGAGGCGTTCAGGGTTCTGAGGGCAAGCCCCCTCGGGGGAGAGTGTGTCACACCACAACATTGTGTGCTCTTTCTTCCTCAATGCCCTCAAGGGGCTATCTTGTTAAACGCGGCATATTCTGTGTTTTGGAGAGGCAGAAGTTCCCAATGATTTCTCTGCACAGCACCACTGCTGGAGCATAGTGTCTGCCCCCTCCTCGAAGGGTACTGGGACACAAGAGGTTGTTAGAACTGTCTTCCTAGTCACCATGCTGTCGAATGATCAAAGGTATCAAAGGCTTGCTCTCATCTACCCGACTGACATGAGGCAGAGCTTGAGATACGCAGGGTGAGTGACTTAATAGAAGAGAACAGCCAAACTTCAGAAACAAGGGCAACGTGCCCTAAAACCTCTTGTACTCTGATACAGGGGCAGTCATGCCTTGATGGTTAGAGAGTTGGGCATGTAACCCAAAGGTTGCGGGTTTGAGTCTCAGGTCCGGCAAGCATTGTAGGTGGGGGAATGACCAGTGCTCTCTTCCACCCTCAATACCACGACTGAGGTGAGACCCTTGAGCAAGGCACAGAACCTCCAACTGATGTGTACAGTACGTGCACTTGGATGGGTTAAATGCAGAGCACAATATCACCATACTTGTCATACCAAATGTCACATCACTTGTGAGGTACCCTCCGAAGAGGGGTTGGATGCCAAACGGCTAGAGACCCACAGGGATCTGCTGCCTCTTGAGACAGAAACTATATACTTTCCAATGCTGTAATAGTTTAAGAGTGCCACAAGATAAATGTTTCCATAACTGAGTGCCCATGAGCAAAGATATGCAGGCAATATATGGTCAATATATTCAATATGTCAATATGTTCAATGGTCAATATATTCAATTGACCATTGAACAATCATGGAAAACAAAAAAAACAAAAAACCACTGAATGTGCGGGGATGAATGTTATGCGAGTGCGTGCGTGTATAGAGAGCGAATGAGTGTGTGTAATGGCGGTGTAGAGATACTGACCAAGTTCTTCAAAGGATGCAGGCTTCATACATTAGCAGAGTACCACAGCCAGTGAGATGAATTGGGATTTTCTCCAGGTTTTATAGACCTCCTTGGTACAAACTAAATCAGGTCCAAACCATGAACTATTGTTACTCAGGTAATGGTTTAGTTCTACTGTTGTTCTTAGAACTGTCACTACAAAAGGCAGACCACACCATGCTGGTTTCATCTGGCCAGAGGAGAACTAATCCCTCCCCACCCCCACCCCCACCCGACTGAGCTTGGTTTCTCTCAAGGTTTTTTTTTTCTCCATTTCTGTCACCATTGGAGTTTAGGGTTCCTTGCCACAGTCGCCTTTGGCTTGCTTAGTTGGGGACACTTAATTTCTGGCAATATTGTTGACTTGATTGCACAGATACTTTTTGAAGAGAACCGAACTGAGCTGGACGATAACATAATTGAATCAACAATGAACTGAAAAATTGACCGTTTACTATTGTCTTCCTACATTATTGACACATTATTTTCCCATTTAAGACTGTACAGCTGCTTTGACAGAATCTGTATTGTATAAAGCTCTATATAAATAAAGGTGACTTGACTTGACCTTAATTTTCTCTGTATGCATGTGGACCGAAGCCACAGAATAACTATGAAAATCAGCTGGCTTAAAAAGGACCATCTCATTATCCATTATTCATTCTGCAATTGTGTTGACCTCATCAGGTCAGGTGCTTTTGCTAAAAGATCTCCTGGCAGGAGTGTAGTATCAAAATGATGGCCATTAGTGGGTGGTACTAAACTCAAGGGAAAATGTAATGCTTTTCTTAGAGGAGTCCGGCAATGTCAGCACTTGAAAAACTTCCAGCATCTTCACTAAGAACCTTGTGCAGCACTTGGAACAAGCTGTCTTGTCTAAACACCTGTAGAGCTAATGAGGGTTACTGGCTGCAGCAGTCAGCAGTAATCTCAGAACACAGAAGATAAAAGTGGACAAATATTGGTGATGAAAGCACTAACTTTGTGCTAGCAGAAATTTAAAGGCTCGTTGCTTTAATTCAAAGCCCTTTGTCAAGTGAAACCCAACCTGTCAAATCCAATTAGGTCTATAATACCTGAAGAAAGTTATTCCCAATCTCACTGACAGTTTCACAAGCGCTGTATGCCTCTAGACGTATGAGGCTATGAATCCCATGCCACTAATTATGGTTAAGTAAAAATGATAAATACTATAGCAGTCATTGTACACAAGACTAAGACTAGGAATAAATTAGAAAACAGCTGATAATTTGCACATCCATATTCATCACCATTTAATTTTAAAGAGTTAATCTCATAAAACCCAGTGTTTCTCTCTTTGACAGACACTAGTCAGGATGTCTACATGGAAGAGAAGGAGGTGGGGGAGTCTGAGCCTAAAACGGATGAAACGTTCCTCGTCCAGCAGAAGCCTGTGTCTCGAGCAAAGCTAGAGGCCCGCACAGACTTCACACAGGTACAACATCTGTCCTCTTACCTGCTGATGTGCTGCCAACCCAGCTTCAACATCTCTGTTTGATGATGAATTAAATCAGATCTTGAGTAGCCTTTTTTACCTTGAATTATAAAATTGCTCCCCTTATAAAAGTGCCTTTTATAATCACATAAACATGTTTTTTCTTTCTCACAATTAAATGTTTCAGCAACATATCAAGATGTTCAATGACGGCAATTTGCAAGCCAAGACTGAAAAATTCCCTAAGGAAATTATAATGGGATTTAAGAAAAGTACTAAACGAAACTAAGTTTCGTTCGACAACATAAATTAAAATCATACCTCAAAAGTGGATTTTGAGGGAACCCACGGCTTAATTTTTTAGGACTAAAACTTAACAGAATTATTGTTTCATATATTCTAATAAAATCTAATGCATTGCTCTGATTCATTTTCAGGGGAACAATCCAGAAAACCCCTCAGGATTGATGTTTAGAGATGGGAAGAAGCGCATTGACTATATATTAGTCTATAAGAAATCCAGCCCTCAGGTGGAGAAGAGGTGCACGTTTGAGAGGAACCTGCGGGCGGAAAGACTAATGCTGGAGAAGGAGGTACAGAACAAAATCTTTCACTAGATGACAGTGGTGTTTTAACGGTCATTTGTTTGGATTGATTATTTTGCCCTTAAGGAAAGATCACAGAATAGAATGATCAGGGTTATTTTGGCAGCTTTTGAATGCCAGCAGAAAATAGACACTAGCTCTGTTCCAAAGTGAGCTGATTTGCTGTCTGCTGTCTACAGACCGCTGCCTTCTAATGCATCTGTCTGCAATGAAACCTCAGAAGTAAAACTCTTCATAGACAACTCTGCACAGCATAAAAATAGCACTTCTAATGTGACGGAAAGTCAGGAGACTTCACTCACAATTGATTCATATAGAGTCTGATGTTAGCATGCTACTATGCTAACTACTTAATATTCTTCTAAATGCAAAAAAATACATACAAAGGAGTATTCTCAACTGAAACAAGTAGTGGCTTTAACGCAGAAACAGTTTTTGATATGTCATGACTTATGCTGATAAGTTTTAGCACAGACCTAATGTCAATAAAGCGTCTTATGTGGTTTTCTTAGGTAACTCTTAATGTTCTATATTGGTCGCTGAACACCTGAACTCTACTTTATCAAACCTACTTTTCTTCTCCCAGATCTGTCATACCATTTTTATACTGTAGCACAACTCCAGCATTAGTCATGCTATTTTTTACCTCTACAGCTCTTCTGCAGGTGTGTTTGTCATGTCGAAACATACAGTACAATAAGTTTCACCTTTTTCCAAGCTTGGTAACAACATCAGCTTTTCCTAGTTCTGCTACTTTACACAGATCCAGATAAGTTTTGACACTTCAAAAAATGAACAAAACTCCTTTAAGCTCTCCTTTAGTCGGGTTTACAATTTTCTTCCTTGGGATCATATAGACCCCAGACTTTTAGAGAGCGATTACATAAAGAAATATACATTTTTAATATTACAAACTACATATCATTTTTTTCGTTTACTTCTCAGCTTTACATTCATGCTGTTTTCGTGGATATTTGGTACTTGTTTACCTATTTACTGCACAATTACTCAACTACGCCATCAACTGGCCAATGAAAAATTATTTTTTTAATGAAAAATCACTTTAATGATGATCTAAATTAAATCTAAAATGTTTTTGGACATTGCTCTATGTGTTAGGGATATAATACTGCCATCTGCAAGTTAGTGGAAAAACTTTAGGAATTACAGTTAAATAAAGAAAGTGCAATGACCACATATATCCAGTAGAGGTCCATAGGGACTCATTTAATTTTCACTTCATTTTTCTTGATGCTTCAACTTCTCCTCACAACTTTATGACAGGGGCATAGAATTAGGGTGGGATGCTAGGGACTTGTCCCTACCAATATCAAGCCACTACCAAACTGTCCCTAGCAATATTTTGATCAAATAATTAAATATATGTATATGTTTTTGTCATTTCAGACGCATCTGAAACGTCACATCATTGATATTACCTAACAAATTAAAATAAATACGTTAGAAAACTGCGCACTCTCTTATATAAAGGAGTGACTTTTGTGTTCTTGTTGTCCTTCCCTCTCCCCCTCCCTTTTGATTGGACCTTGAGATGTTGAGTATGTGTCTGTTGTTTTGTTTTGTTGTATTTTGGATATTATGTTGTGTTGTGTGTGAAAAAAAAAAAATGTTGATAACAAAAAAAGAAAACTGCGCACTCTCAAGGACGCGTATTTAATACATGTGCGGAATGTAGTCACACACCGGACTAGAAGCGCAGCCGCGTTTAGAACAACTCACGGGTATTGCACCCAATTCAAGACAGCAGTCTAAAACAGTTAATATAAAAGCCCACTTCAGGAATGAACAAAGTTGCATCGATGAGTTTGAAGTGGTGTTTGTTTGACAAAACAGAGCAAATGGAAAGAGAAAGCGCGATCTATGGCTATTATTAGCTCCCTTTATAAAGCATACGGACAGAAAGACAAACGTTGTGCGGAAAGATACACAATCTTTCAGCCTAAGATAAAGTCATGAACATCAACAATAATTTGGGACAAATATAATGTGATTTTTTTGGGGGGTAAACTATGTAAGTGGCACTCTGTGGTGCAGCAGGATTTGGAACAGCATCCTGAGTCGCCGCGGACAGTCTTTAACTTTAAATGAATGTTGTTCAACTGAATGTACAAATCAAACTGTTAGCTGAAATCTATCCACAAAATAAAAAACAACACTGATATAAGAGTGTGCAGTTTATCTGTCAATCAGATGCGCACGAGTTTCGTTACTACAGCAACAGCAGAGTATTCTTTCAGAATCATCCTGGGCCCAATTCAATTAATATTCAAATAAAGTGATGTGTGATTAAAGGGTTAAGACACCCAGCGCTCTGATGCTGATGTTGTTGGTTCACAAATTCATAGTTGTGTAATTATTGTCTGTTAAACATACTATTTAATAAAAAATAAAAAAACTCTGTAAGCTATATATGACTTATAACCGGGGAGGTCGTGTTTATGTCCGCACCAATGTCGAAAGCAAACCTACGCCCTTGCTTTATGATATATATTTTGTGAATATATATTTAAAAATTCTAAAATAAATAAAAAAATATAGATTTTTGTGTGTGTCTCTCTCTCTCTCTCTGTGTGTGTATGTGTGTGAGTGAGTGAGTGAACATGCTTGTTCCATGTTGCACTTGTGCTCTAGTACCAGTCATTCATTTATGAATGAAAATTTTCAGATTTATGCCAGATTTGTTGATTTTATATGCCAGTTTCTATCAAAATGCTCTCTGTTGCAGTCACACACGTGTGTGTGGTATGTGTGTATGAGATAGAAAGTTTGTTCCACTTTGAGTTTATGCTCTAGGACCAGGCCTTTATTTAAATGTATTTTCTTTCATATTTAATCTGGATTTACTACTCTTTTTTTTTGGGACAAACAAAATGAAAATATATATATAAATATTTTTTTTTCACTTTTTCCATTCATTTTCAATGTGGGGTCAATCTGACCCCAAGGAAGACAAACTGTATTTTATTTTATTTTATATTTTTTACACACTTTTAGAACAACCAAATCAAGTCCAGATTTTTCGTGTGTTTTTAGATTATTTAGGAAAAGTCACAGAGTCTCATGCCCCTGAGATGAAGGAAAAGTCCAGTGGGGTCAGCGGGACCCCAATGAGAGTTTAAGGGTTAATAGGGTATCAATGAAATTAGATGCTTAACCAATAAATCTCAAACTAAATAACACATGCTTTTATTAGTTTGTTTATTCATTTATTAAGTTTATATTACATTAACATTGATGTTCTCCTTAAAAAAAAGACTCAGAACATTGTTCCCACTAGTTACACTTAAATGGATAACAAGTGGTTGTAGACTGAATGATCATTTAGTAGGGGCTAGTTTAGAACCATATGTGGATTTTTAATTAGATTCATATTTTAGTTTGAGTCATATTTCTAGTACATAATGACCTGGTTTCACAGACAGGATTTAGCCTAAACCAGGATTAGGCTAAAGTTCAATTAGGACATTTAAGTAATTTTTATAAACGTGCCTTAGAAAAAAACATTACTGGTGTGGATCTTGAGACAAAATAAAGGCACTGATATATTTTAAGATCAGTCGGTGCAAGTTTATTTTAGTTGAAACAGCTCAGATTTAGATTTTAGTCTGGGGTTAGGATTAAGCTTTGTCTGTGAAACCGGGGGTAAATAATACAAATTTAATTCCTGCTATGTAGAATGAGCCCAAATTAGATAATTCCTTTGTATCTTGCATCTGTTTTAACAGGAGAAATCATGTTGTAACAATGTTGGACACAAAACTAGCTACTTTTCATATGATGCTAATTTAATTTTATCTTTAATATTTTAGATCACAAATTGAATAGTTCTCATTTTAAATAGCATGAGATCAGACTTCTATGAGAATGATAGCCTGTAACTCACAACACTTGCTTGTTTAAATGATTATTTTTGTATTATATTTTTAATTATAATTGTATTACTTTTTCTGTTTACTTTAAATGTTTATTGCTAAAAAAATCTGAAATGTATTTAGACATTTAGAGTTGTAAAAATGACAAACCTCATAAAATGAACAAAAATGTATATGGATACATTTATATATATATATATATATTTTTTTTTTTTGATTTCATATACATTTTATTTATATGATTATTTTTGAAAACAGTCTGCTCAAAAACCTCAATTCCCAATATTATAAAACCCATACAACTGATTATATGTCTGTTATATGCCGATATTGATTTGTTTTTCTCTTTGACAGCCCTCATTAACAAACGGTGATATCATGTTTGTGAAGATTCATGCGCCGTGGGACACGCTGTGTAAATATGCTGAGCAGATGAACATTAGAATGCCCTTCAGGTAGAGATCACTGTCCCCATACTGTACTACACTTCATACTGTAGCCTACTGTATGTGAATGCATTGTGACCGCGGGATTTACATTTTTATAGGAAAAAGTGTTACTTCACAGACTGGAAGAAAAAAACTATGGGCAGGTAGGATATTACAAAGTTCTTACTGTTCTGTGTTTACACATATTTGGCTGATATTTAATTATTTCATTTTATTTGCATTAAAGTCAAAAGCCTCTTCAGTACCTCAATTTTGTTCATTTTCTTGAAATTTATTTTTTGAGTCAGACTTTAGCTGTGGGGATAAAGATTTTATAGAGTTAATTAGCCCAATATTTGTTGTGCGTCTCAGGGGACTAAATCACCTCTGAGTTAATCAAGCTTGATTTAATTTGCATCAGAAAATAATTCAATTCTAGAAGTGACTGTGAGTGTGAAATGCAGAGACTACCATTAATAACTCTGCTCTGTCATTTTTTAGTCTGCTCCTTGGAGATAATATTTTACTTTTGAGAAATGCTAATGCAAACGTATGTCTACAGTCGATTTCAGTTGAGATTTCGTCAGTTGAAGAGCTGGCTGCCGAGAAACCCCATGAAACTGGATAAAGAGGCGTTACCAGACCTGGAGGAATCCGACTGCTACACCGCTCCCTTCAGCAGGGCCAGAATGCACCAGTACGTCCCTCATCCATGACCTTGTTATAACCAAATCCCATGTCTTCTAAAAACTCATATACTTTATGTATACAGGGGAAAAAAGACATTGCATGGCACCTTTTGCTTTCTGGGAATATGATACTGCAATTAAATAGCTGTGGCCTCATATACATTTCAGCCATGGTTTGCTAACTGAAGCTGAAACCACGATCCTGCAACCTTCATCCACCCATGAGCTCAAGCGACTTATAGTCTCCACCACAGATTTTAGCCTCAGCTGACCCTTTTAGAACAGATTTTATGATGGAGGCACTTTCAGACCACGTACTTGATGTACTTGAACCTGACGACTATTTGTGAATGTTTGAGTCATTGGTTGCTGACATCCACTTTACAGATCAGACATCAGTGGAAATGCATGACCCCACAAAGAACTGTGTCCTGGGGCAGTAGAGTTAGTTTTTGTTAAGAGGGTGATGTTAGTAAGGGTTTGTTTGAGGCCGGACAGAGGTTTTAAATGCACAGAAATGTTTCAAGAGGGCAAGTAAGGTTTAACCTGACAAACAACTTGAAACACTGTCTGCAGATATCTTCCCAATGCACTGCAGTGTCAAATACAACCGAGTGATACAGATAATGTTTTTGTATATTTTTTTCACAGTAGCAGAAGGGTTTATCTCATGAAACCTGTTAAAAAATTAATTATTTAGTATTATTTATACTGTTATAGTAATTATAAATATTTTGAATTATCTTTTGCATTTTGCTCTTATTTGACTTTAGTTTTTAGCAATTTTGTGGTTTTGTTATTTTTATTAAAATAAGATTTTTTTTTTTTTTTTCAAACAAAAATGTTTCTATTTAGATTTTATTTATTTTTTATTCCAGTATTATTATTTTTGTTGTTGTTGTAATTTTACTACTTCAACTTTTGAAACATTAAATGTATTTTTAAATCACATTTCCTAAATGTGAATTTTATTTTAATATAATCTGTGCTTAAGTTTTACTTGTGAGTTTTAGAAGGGAACGAGGCGAGTCCAAATGATGATGGGGAACATCTTTGTGTGAATGCATCTAAAACACATATACAGCTAGTCCAATCTTGATTGGTGCTGCATCACTTGTGACGTGTGACGGTGAAAAAGCTATATAGTATTCCTGCAACCAGTGATGGGGGTAACACATTACAAGTTACACAAGTTATCAGATTACTTTCCCTAAGTAACTAGTAAAATAACGCATTTCTTTTAAATTTACAAGAAAACATCTGATTTACTTTTTTTTATAAATAACTCAGCTCAGGTGGCAAAAAGTTTTTTATTTTGTATTTTAGTATTTTAAATTTTAGTAACTTTCCCCAACGCTGCCCACAGAAAAGCAAGCTTCTGATAGGCTAAAGCAAGTCGCTCTCAGGCATGCAGTAGGTATGGCAAGAGTACACAGCATCTCGTTACCTTCTCAGGGAACCATTGTTACAGTCATAACCCGAGGCGTTCCCTTTTGAGAGAACTTGCACCGTGTCCAAATGATAATGCTATGAGGAACAAAATGCAGAGACAGAATATATGGGTTCGAAGAGTGCCAGAGTCAACCCCTCTAAAACCACGGTAAGATCCCAGGCCGGGACCACAGACCTTCAGTCAATCGACCGTCCAGGATCGCTCACCAGCCTGCAAAGGAAATTGGGAGTAGAGCGTTCTTAGCAGCAGCTGTTTGCAGTGTGCATAGCCCCCTCGAGACCTGACCATGCATGCTCTGCTCCCAAGCAGCTAACGCACAGATCTGTGATGTAGCGTGGGCAGGGTGTCACACACAATTTAAACGGCTCATCACTTGTTTTTTTCTGTTGTACACTTTCTGTACGTTTTCTTTATTTTTGCACTTTTACAACGACACCAAAAAGGACAGACAGTTTGACATTTGCACTTGCTGCAGAGCAGAAGCTAGCACTGCTTTGTTTCATCTGTGCTATACAGCTTCTGCAGTATGCCGTCACACGTCACAGGTGACGCGTCAAGATTGGAGTAGCTGCACATGTGCTTCAGACGCAGTCATGCAGAAGCATTTTCCATAGCGTCATCATTTGGACGCAGCGTGAGTTCCCTCGAAAGTGAACTTATTTGTTGTGTAATATAAAATTTGTATTTAAATGGAGCATTTACTGTAGTTTTTGTAGAACTGCCGTTAATTTATGAATTAAAGTGTCCCAATTATATATTTGAAAGTTTCATAATTTGGTTTCGGGAGTCCCCAACAACAGGTTCACTTGCATGCAAGGTCAAAAAACAGTTTCAATTTCGTATAATATGCATTTAATTGTACATTATTTCTCAACGACTCAAATGATTTGTTTGAAGATTCATCTTTCCAAACCCCTCCTTTGCACTTTCAGCTTTACAACTTTGCAGACTGTTACATTTACATACAGCTACATTACACACTGCATGATAGGTCATTTTCAAAAATACTAATTTACTAATTTTCAAAAATTTAATTTTCTAAAGAAATTAAAAAATAATTAGGGCACTTTGATTTACTTAATTTGTTAACTAAGTTAAAATTAAAATAAAAATTGTTAAAATTACATTTAATTTGTTTTTAATATGTTAAATAACAGATTGTACAGTAATGCCAATCTAATTAGAATCATCTCTCATGAAAGCAGTGTCACAGTGCAAAATATATTCTATAGGCAAATTCTATAAGGAAAATTGAAATTATTTTGATTTGAGGTGAAATATGACGTGCAGCATGTTCCTGACGGTTTCTGTGAGATTGATTTCATCCAGGAAGGAAGCCCATCTTTAATTTATGAATATGTCTGTTTGCTGAGATGGCTGTAAGCCACACAATCTGCTCTGAGCTTTATGTGTTGGGTCAGCTGTGATCCTCTCTAAATTAATATTTACACTGACATACTAAAGCTATCAGTACTGATGTCTAGGCTGCTGTGGTGCACTTATATTTACTGTATTCAGTTTAGTACATGCTTTAATACATGCAACTTACAACAAATTAGTGTATTAAAACAATGTATTTTGTTTTCTTGAAGTTTTACCATCAACAACAGACAGACGTTTTTCTCCAACTCAACCAGAAGCAGGATAGTACATCATGTACTACAGCGCACAAAGTACGAGGACGGGAAGTCTAAGATGGGTAAGAAGACAGCTAAACCCCTCCAAACATCTTCATCAATCGTCACACACACTCCTTTCTCACTCCGCAGTCACTACAATCAGGGCCGGATTATCCATAGACGGGATTGGGCGAGTGCCCTGGGGCACCAGCCAATAGGGGGGCACCAAGTGATTAAGATAATGACTAGACTTTTAAAATATTTTTCATGTTTTTTATATATATATATATATATATATATATATATATATATATAATTTTGCTGGAAGAGATGCAGATGCATAGAAAATGAACAGTTAATGATACAATATATACAGAGAAAATATAAAATATAAAGAATTGCGATTGGGTCAGGTCACAGTGGATTTGCCCCCTCCCCCCAGTCAGAGTTGAGCATTCACAAATGGATAGGCAGCATCAGTTTAGCGGTTGTGCGAAACGTAAATTTAAAAAAAAGAGAAAATATCAGGACACATAGCCAGGGCTCTACAGCGCGACTGAAAAGTACTGCATGCGACTATCAAAAAATATTTAGGAGCACCTGTGCAACTAACCCGATCAGCATAGGCTATTTGTGTTTGCGCTGAGGCGAGCTTCAAAGGTTTCTACTTGCGTGTTTGCGCAGCGTTGAGTAATGTATCGAATGCAATGTTAATCAGAATCCACTCACTGCTCAAAATACTTTTGTTTATTGCTGAGTTATGCAAGCTCACAAATCCTCTCATTATAACAAACAAAGTGTAGACAGGGTGTAAATAAGAGATTCGTTGTGCAGTGTAGAGAGCTTCATTGATTATAGCTTTGTGTGATCGCGATGAACTGAAGTGAGTGACAGCTTTTAAAGATTATTAAGGGAGTTTGCAAATGTGTTATTAAATTAATACAACAGTTCAATAAACAATAAGTTAATATTAAGTGATGTACATTGTATGACTTTAACAATATTGCCTGATTTTGCTCTATTTCGTCAAGAAAAATAATTTCAAACAGTCACAGTTGCTGCGCATCTCCATTCAAACACAGCGTTGTTTCGTTTATGAATGAACCTGCATTTTTAAATGAATCTAGTGAGTCGATGATTCAATTACCCATTCATAAAGACTGTCACTGCATCCCAATGTGCATATTATCCACCCTCTCCGCCCTAAATAGTATTGAAAATTACTAATATCACATATAATTTATGATGGATAGTATGCACATTGGGATGTAGGCTGTCAATTGCTTCGTTCCTGAATGAATCAGCCGTTTAAACGAATCAATTGAATGAATGATTCGGTGATAAAATCAGTGACTTGCCGCCACCTGCTGGCAGTTTTATTTTTATGTTTAAAGTGTCAATTTCAGTTATTTAAATAATTTCAATCAAACAATAGTTCTATATTCAAAATGTTATATTTAAAACATTAATCTCACAACATTATGAATTTAAAACATCCATGCCACTCGAGCCTCTGTAAATGTCTGTAAATTTACCTACATGCCACTTTTGTGTTCTTTTTGTGTACTTCAAATGTGGTCACCCTAGTTCACTACACTGTGTTAATCCGGGCCTGGCTACAATCTGTCTTTATCATATACACAATGATACCATTTCTCTCACTCATTATTAATATAGCATTTCTCTTGCTCATACCATTCTCTCATATATGATCTTTTTTTCAGTAATGTTATTAAGAAGTTTACAAAATTGGTTGAATCTAAAAAAAAAAACAGGTCACACATTACCCCAAAATCAACCCCAGTTTCAACTAAAATTCAAACTATTAAATAAACAATTTTGGTTCAATTGAAATCAAGCGGGATAAAATATTAATATTATTAGATGACAAAAACACAAACTTTAAACTTTAAACTTTAGAAATGTTAATTTAGAACTGAAATAAATAAAATGATGCACAAAAATTACAGAAAATAGAACTGAAATGAAAATAAAATTAAAGCCATATAGAAATATTTTAAAAACTGATTAAAAAGGACAAAAGCACTTAACAAAATTAATTAAACAAACTAAAATTAAAAAGAAAACTGAAGATAGTTAAAGCTTATTCAAAATGTTAAGAGTATGTAAATAATAAACACTGCTGTTTTCATGAAATTCACCCATTGTCAATAGATTTCTGTCAGTAAATATTTGAAGAGATATGATATAGTTTTATCTGCAATGACCTGTATTATCCCTCTGACCTTTTTAATTGAATGCCGCCTTTTTGGCTAATCTCTCTTTTAGTCCTCTTATTTTAATGTCACACTTCTTATTTGGCTTTCTTGTCTGCCTGCTCTTGTGGTTTCCTGCTGATTAAAGCTGGCCTTGCAATTGGGATTTTCATGTTAATAAATTAATACCAGTGACCGCCCACTCGCTCAGACCAGATCAGATTGGGAGAAGAACTCTAAATCCCTCATAAATCCCTGCGCTCAATCGTGCCACTGCAGCTCAGCTCAATGTCCTATTTATGAACTCAAAACATCTGCAGAAAATGAGACATAGTTTACAAACCTGAATGTTAAACTGTGAGTTTTTATTAAATAGCTCTTCGGTAACAGTCAATAATGCACACTAATAAAACACTTGTCCCTCAGTGTGTTTTTACTTAAAATTTTCAATGAAAGTAACCTTTTTCTGTGTAAATCTTAATCCAGGCTCATTGGAAATATGTGACTCTGCCTCTACGTGCCTCGACAGTTCTGCAAAACCTGAAATATGTTGCTCTGGGTATATTTTGCTGTACTTTTCAGGTGACACATAAACAAGAAACACTATAAGTGTTTATAATAACACTATATATTTTTTTTCTCCATTGCAGATGCAGATTTACTAAACAACCCAGTTTTGTGAAAACAAATAAATAAATGTGCCTATGTGTACATAATAGTTGCAAAATGCCATTTTAGTGTTTGTAGTACGTAGCATGTTTCACAGCAAGTTTTAAAGTGAAATGTCTATTTCAAATGGAAACTGCAGTGAGATTTATGTATACTGTAGGTACTTTTTGCATTTTTGCAGAAATGTGGGCAAAGTCATGTATTTCCAATTTATTTTTTTATTTTTTCTGTGTGATGCCTCAGTTTCCTAGAAAATTAGAACATAGAAATTTATAAACTTTTTAAACTTTAACTTTTACATTTAAAATAATGTTCATGTGACCTGTATTTGTAATTTGTCCACCAAAAAAAAAACACTTTTATATTCAAGCAAGGCTCAATGTTTCAGCAACACCGATATTCCGTACGTTAGTGCAAGTTTCGCAGTAAGTTTTGAAGTGAAATGTCCAGTGAGTGGCGCTAAAATGCGTGTTCTTAGTACATTGGTACACGGACTTATTGCTTTTTTTATTATGTTGCTTCAGGTACAGTACTTATTGCGGCGGTTCATAATTAAAATGTTAGGGAGTGTCGCGGAAAGGTTAATGCTCTATTGTGTTGCAAATACCCCTACACCAAACCCGACCCTAAACCTACCCGATAGTTTTAACAAATGCGAATATGATATTAAAACGCATTCACTAATGCAACTATGCTTTAACTTCTTTCTACGTTGGTTTGAGCTGTTTTGTTGAACCGTACTGTAGTTCACAGGATTCGAACCAGAGCTCTTCACCACACAACTGCAACACCGTATCGCTTGAGCTACCAGACAAACCTACTGTTATAGAAAACCCATACAAATGAAGCTGCATATGTGATGCTAATGATCAAAAGCTGCATATGTGATGCTAATTATCAAAAGCTGCATATGTGATGCTAATGATCAAAAGTATCCGTTTTCAAACCTCAATTCAAATTGTTTTAAAGTCATAACATAATATTGTGCAAGGAATTGTGCGAAAATTAGGTTTTCTTAATCTAAACTCTTGCCCTGTAAATCATACTTTGTGTGGAAAGGAATAAAAGTTGTGAGTTTTACTGCCTCTAGTGCCTTTCAACTGGAAACTGCAGCAATTCCTATATAGGTGCGTATGTGCAGAAATGTAGGTAGAGGCACATATTTCCAGTGAGCCTGGGTAGTCACATACAGCATACTTATTGATGCAGCATACTTATTATGAACATAGATATTCGTAAATTGTAATTACATTTAAAGTACTTGCATTTAACTGGTATTTAGTTACACTGCCCTTAGCCCAAAACTCTAACCCTTAATCCTAAACCTAACCATACCTCAATCTCCTCTATATGAGTTTTCTAGAACAACATGTAGTTACAAAGTAAATTCATAAATTCAGTCTTGTAGATTAATGTTAGTACATAGTAGTTAAGGCCATCTAATATAAAGTGTGATCTCTTCTTTTTTATATAAAAAAATGAAAGTTATAAAGGTTTGAAATGACATGAGGGTGAATAAATTATGACAGGATTTGTGGTAACACTTTATTCAACGTACCAATCCTCACTATTAACTAGAATGCATATAACTAGCATATTGGTTGTTTATTAGTACTTATAAAGCACATGTTAATGCCTTATTCTGCATGATCATATTTTAGATCCCCTAATCCTACTCCATACCTAAACTCAACAACTAACTTACTAGTTATAACCAGCAAATTGGGAGTTTATTTAGGCAGAAGTCATAGTTAATAGTTAGTTAATTGTGAGAATTGGACCTTAAAATAAAATGTGGCTATATAATTATGTTATTATATATTATAATATATATATATACAGTATATACACTCCCATTATATATTATAATGGGAGTGAACTGTCCCATTAAACCAAGCACAGCTGTTTATTTCAAACTTCTGAAGATCAACAGCAACTGAGAGTTGAAAAGCTTATGAATATTTCAACCAAAGATGAATAGTATGTCATCATTTTCTCACTCACATGGTGTTTCCAAATGAGGTCACTCTTTTTCCTTTTCCATTTCATTTACAAAGAACAAAACCTTTAAATAAACATAAAAAGGGCATGAATGCCCCATGAAAGTATCAAAAATGTGGTTAAGTTAACTTGACTATGCTATTTTTCACATTTCAAAATGATTAAATCAAGAACACTTCTACTCTGCAAAGAGACAAATACACATTTTACACAGTTGGCATAAATAAATAAATAACATCACTGCCTGTCTCCATTATATAAATGAAATAATATGGGTTTGGAACAACATAGTGAATGAAAATAGAATTTTGGAAGAACTATTCCTAGTTCCTTATCGAAAGGTATCTCTCTTTGCGTCAACTTTTTAAGCTTATGAGAAAACTCCCGTTTACTATGTTACTGAATCCAGATTTGTTAACGTTTTTGTAGCTGCACAAACCAATGGCGCTCGAGCCTGCCAGAAAGTGCAGAGCCGACTGCTATAAGTTGGCCCGGTGCGCCATCTCATCAGACTCTTTTCCTTCAGCATCAAGACCATCTCTTTGCTGACTCTGCAATCACGGAGCTGAGCAACTGGGTTTGAGTGATCCCACGCTGGCACAGGTCCCACATGCTCACTCTCCCCGCAGCACTTTGATTCGCCAGTGTGTTTACACGTAAGGATCAGTGCCCCTCATTACTTCAAACAGCTCAATACGTCTAGGCAGATCGGAGTAGAATGCTGTCACCGATGTCACCGAGGTTACTCGCTTCACTTTGCTTGCAAGCCACCTCAGATGTATTATTCAAACTTCTGGTAACGTTCTTCGGTCTGAAGTGCTAACATTGCTTGCAAAAGGTGCCGTAGAAATGGTCCCTTTAGCGAACAGCGAGTCAGGTTTCTACAGCTGCTACTACCTTGTTCCCAAGAAAGATGGTGTGCTCAGACCAATTCTCGATCTCAGACATCTGAATCGCTCTCTCATGAGACGGCCATTCAGAATGTTAACTTTGAAACAGATCCTTGTGCAAATATGTGCTGAGGACTGCTTTTCTGTCTGTGGATCAGAAAGGCACATACTTTCACATCCAAATAGCCCCCCGTCACAGATCGCATTTTTACGAAGTGTAGGGACACAGCTCTTTCGCCTCTAAGACAAATTGGAATCCGCATCTTGAATTACCTGGTGCCAGTTGGATCAGAACGGGAACTTATTGCTCACAGGTCATTGTTGCTCATCCATCTGGAGCATCTTAGGCTGAGAGTCAATTCAGCCAAGAGTTTTCTGACTCCCAGACAGCGAGTGTCCTGTGACTCCCAGACACATGTGGCCCCTCCAATATTGGCTCAAAAATCGTGTTCCATCCCATGCTTGGTGCCTATCGCTGTGTCAGAGAAGTGCCCCCCTGGACAACTCCTCGCCTATTCATATCAGGCGTGCAGTTGGGAGTGGCCTCCAGAAGGAAGGTATTCTCGACGGATGCCTTCAGCTAGGGAGTTTTTGGACAAGGGCCGTACCCCTTTCACACTTTACACCTTTCACACTTTTTTATGTGGCACTCATCATTCTCTTGTGGCTGGCCACTCAACCTGGTCATTAAGTTTCTAAAGGAGGCTCGGAGACTGAACCCACCTCACCCTAGAACTGTGCTGACATGGGACTTGTCTAGTCTAGTTTAGTCATCTTTATTTATATAGCGCTTTTAACAATACAAATTGTGTCAAAGCAGTTTTACAGTATTAAATAGGAAAATAGTGTCAATAATGCAAAAGGACAACTGTAAACACTCAATTTTCAGTTAAAGGCAGTTCATCATTGAATTCAGTGATGTCATCGTCCCGCTCAGTTCAGTTTAAATAGTATCTGTGCAATCAAGTCGACGATATCGCTGGAAATTAAGTGTCCCCAACTGAGCAAGCCATAGGCGACAGCAGCAAGGAACCAAAACTCCATCGATGGTGTGAGGGCCCATTCCACCAGAAGAATGGTCTCCTCCTGGGTGTGGTCCAGTGGGATTTCTATCGGGGAGATTTGTGCCACCGGATGGTTGTCGCCATCTACCTTCATTAGATTTTACAACTTGGATGTCCCCTCTATGCAGGCGCAGATCCTTTCTGCCTAATTCTACCCCATTCCCCCCTTGAGTGGAAGGGCTATCTTAAATAGACCTCAGATTATTGACTCAGGTCTCTTCTATAGCTCAGGCTTACGGAGCCCTCTGGCAAGTGCTCCCGAGTTGGGCTTGTAGAACAGGGTACGTTCTGCTTCTTCTCATAGCACAGCACTACTGGATGCGTTCCCCATAAGTGTCAAAAGCTGAGGAAACAAGAGTTATCTTTCGATAGAGAATGCTCCGGTTACTAATGTAACCTCGGTTCCCTGAGATAAGGGAACGAGCTTTGCATGACGTTTGCGTGGCTGTCGCTTCAGTCAAATGATTCTGATGAGATGGCACTCCGGGCTGACTTATATAGCAGTCGACTCTGCCTTTTCTGGTGGGCTCAAGTGCCATTGGTTTGTGCAGCTACACAAACTTTAACAAATCAGGCTTCAGTAACAAAGTAAACAGGAGTTTCCCATAATTGACAAAAGCTGACTTATCTCAGGGAGTATTTTTTTTTTTCCTTTTCAGTATTCCAGTCCTTCACTACACACCCATTAAGCCTTGAAACTCCATCATTAGGACCAGCAGTAATCGCATTATAAACATCACAAAACTGAAACGGGCCCCGTCTGTCAGTGTCCCTCATGGTCCCATGTGTGAGCTTGTATTTGCATGTCTCTGCTGGTCACACAGTCTCCGTCTCTCTGCAGCTCCACCGTTGTGTTGTCTGTATCTGCTTAATTATTATGGGCATCACGAGCGGCTCCTCATGGGCCAGTCAGGGAGTTCATGGGAAGGTGCGTACAGTGCTGTACAGTCTCTGTTGTACGGGCACACAGGGACGCCCAAATATCATCACACCTCTCAAAGTAGCATCAGCAAGATAGAGTGTGCGTTGTAAATCTGTTTTTGGTTGGATCTCACAAATTTGAAATGTCCAGTGTTTTTTGTTTTTTTTGCACCACTATGCAAATAAATTTAAAATTACTTTTCTATCTGGTAAATTTCTATAATTTAATATGTAATTTATGAAATACTTAATGTGCTGCTTAATATTTTTGTAGAAACAATGATTTTATGGATTCTTGATTAATTTTCAAAAGAACGTTGTTTATTACATATATACATTTTTGAATAGCAAGTCTTTACAGTCACTTTTGATCAATTGCATGTATTGTCCTTTCTGAATAAAATTTTATGACTAAAAAGGTATAAAAAAAGTATATGTACTTTTTTGGTCCATCAAGATTTAAACACATTCCCGCAAATTCTTAACACCACAATGCATCTGGATGTTTGTTTGTTTGTTTAAATATATCCTAAGCCTAAAATAAATATTTACATTAATGATTTGTATGCAATTTTATGCAGTTTTAAGGCTTTTATATGGATAAACAAAACTAGAAAGAATGCTGCAATTGATGTCTCTTTCTTTCTTTCTTTCTTTTAAATATCTGAATAAGACCAAGAAGTGCTCTGGGCTGTTTTGTGAGATTCATCCATTTAGCGTGTTGTAAATGTTTTAATAATGACATATAGTATAGAAACATAAATAGGCAATATGAGACAAATGCTAAATATTACATTGATATCACAGCAAGATTTTTCCTTCTGTTTTCATATGTATGTTTTTTGCACTTCAACCAAACTGGGAAATTAACACCTGCAACCTACCAAAGAGGTTATTTTGCCATATATGCCAGTCATTGTAGTGCCTAAGACTGGCCTTTGACAAAAAACTATTGCTTAGTATCTTATTTGATTATATATTGAACAGAATAAGATTAATCAGAATAAGATTGCATCACTTGCTCACCAATGGATCCTTAGCAGTGAATGGGTGCCGTCAGAACGAGAGTCCAAACAACTGATAAAAACATCCACACCACTCCAGTTCCTCAATTAAAGTCTTGTGAAGACAAAAGCTGTGTGTTTTTAAGAAACAAATCCATCACTGAGACATTTTAACTTCAGACCAGTTCATTGGTGAGCAAGAGAGATATTGCTGCATTTCTCCAAATCTCTTCTCATGAAAAAAAAAAACTCCTCTACTATAAACTCAAACTGTCTTAGATGGCCTGAGGGTGATTAAAGTTTCATTTTTAAACTATTCCTTTAATGGACTAGGGAAAAGATTTAAGTGACAAATATATTTTATAATTCCATATTGATGACTAAAGACAACAATTCATGAACTATTGTCTCTAGTCAACAACATAAAATCTCAGTGTTCGCCACTGTTATAGAAGCTACAGAAATACTGGAGTGGTATTGTTACTTTTTTATTACTATTTTATTGTCCGCTTGGGACGAACTTGGTATTTTGCATATTCCTCATAAAAATACCTTTAGCTAAATAAATATATCATGACAATTGTGAGCCATTTTCCATCAGTTTCTTCCTGCAGCTGTTTGATTTAGGCTTAATTCAATTGCTGAAGCTCACACCCAAGCCAGGCGCTCACTTACACCCACATATTGAAAAGGCAAGCTCTGCCACTATTTACAGGATTGTGCCTGCGCTCAATTCCATTTTATTGAAAATGATTTGTGTTCTCAGTCAGTATTTTTTTTCCCCGAGCATCTCCCTTTGCTGTACTTTCATCTCTGCCATCAGCAGGCCAATTTCACTTCTGCTGTTATCCGTCTGTAAATGAGTCTCCTGCCAGAAGCCAAACATGCAGGGAGATGGATGTCGTGTTAGCCGCAAGTTAATCAAGCAGTAAAATCACAAAATAAATGCAGTCAGATGCACCCCGCTAGAATTAATTGAAAAGCAGTGTGGTTTTATTTCTTAACATAAATTAACTGTGCAATAACATGAATGGTGTCATAACATTTTGGAATTATTTTTTTTATTATTATTTTTTTTTTATTGTGCTGCATTTGCAATACTTCAAACATACAGCATACAGTATATCAGAATATATGAAATGTGTAAACTATGCATACACTGTACATCTAGTGGAGAGGATACCCTCTGCAGCATAGGTATATATACACTATATTGCCAAAAGTATTGGGTCGCCCCCTTCTACTGAACAGGTTTGACTACTTTAGTAATTTCTATGAGTACAAATCTTAATGTTAAAGCATATAATGATATTCTAGGAAATTGTGTGCTTCTAATATTATAGCAACAGTTTGGACTCTTTTCTATTCTAACATGACAATGTCTCTGTGTATAAGACAAGGTTCAAAAAGAAAATGATTGATTCAGTCAGTGTGGAAGAACTTGACTGGTCTGCATAAAACCAAGTCCTAATCCCAGTTTAACACCTCTGGTGTGACTGTAAATGCAGACCTTGAGCCAAAAACTCATCACCAAACACCAATGACTTGTACATACACTATATAGACAAAAGTATTGGGACACCCCCTTCTTTAGAACAGAAAAATTCACTTCCTAATCTGTGTCAACAACGATGGGAACATAATTCATGTATTTAAAAATTGTATTTCCATCTCTGTTGCAACAGTTTTGGAAGTGTCTAAAATGACTGAACCCATATGTACAAGTCATTGGTGTTTGGTGATGAGTTTTTGGCTCAAGGTCTGCATTTACAGTCACACCAGAGGTGTTAAACTGGGATTAGGACTTGGTTTTATGCAGACCAGTCAAGTTCTTCCACACTGACTGAATCAATCATTTTCTTTTTGAACCTTGTCTTATACACAGAGGCATTGTCATGTTAGAATAGAAAAGAGTCCTGTCCAAACTGTTGCTATATTATTAGAAGCACACAATTTCCTAGAATATCATTATATGCTTTAACATTAAGATTTGTACTCATAGAAATTACTAAAGTAGTCAAACCTGTTCATTAGAAGGGGGCGACCCAATACTTTTGGCAATATAGTGTATGAGTAATAGAAAGTTAACTGAGGCTCTTCCTATAAATATGTAGTGTGCTTTATTTATATTTAATACATAAATAACTTGGCTGGTTAAAAGACTGGTAATATTGGGCATTCACTAGTCGCTCTGGTTGGTGTGCAAAATTAATTTCCCAACCTCACCCTAACTAACCCATCTGTTTCTGGAATCAAAATGTGTGTTGTTTACAATTTTAAAAGTTGAAACATCCCATGATGTATCTTTATATCGTTGTGTATTTATGTGTTGCATTTTTTTTTCATTATTTTCTGTTATTTCCTCCCATTTGTGGTGTCTGTGATGTTAATCAATGTTTAATGTGAAATTATATGTTGTGGTTATGAAAGTTTCTTCAAATCCTTAAATTGTTTACTAGGAATGTAAAATCATCAGACAGTCAGACATCACAACTGTTATTGTCATTCTGGGCACTGAGATGGCAAAAAGATGCCAATATTGAGAAAAAAAAAGAATAAAAGAAGGTTAGAAAAATGCTTGTTTTATTCTGTTTCCATCTATTTTGCAGGTATTAATCGGTTACTTGGCAACAGCACTTATGAGGCAGCATTTCCTCCACATGAGGTAAAATGTGTGAAATTTATTGTCACAAAGTTTTTTTTTTTTTTTTTTTTTTAACTTCAATTTTTTTTGTTACTGTTGAAGTGGTTGTGTGCGATATGGAAAACGCTGATATTGTATTTCTAGGGAAGTTATAAAAGCAGACATCCGATTAAAACCCATGGGGCTCAAAACCACAGACACCTTCTGTACGAGAGATGGGCACGCTGGGGGATCTGGTACAAATACCAGCCTCTAGACCTCATACGGTAAGAAACACACACACAGCAGAGTAAAAAAACACAGTATAATATAGAAGTATCTGGACACTTTTGGACACATCTATTCATATTCAGCTAATCACTAAAATCTATTTGGCAATAGAGAAATTACCCCTCAAAAATATCATTTAACGTGATTATTGTGTTAGATGAGAAAAGCATTGAAAAACATTACAAAAGTAGCTTTAGAAATAAATATTTGATTCAAGATTGCATAAATATTGAAAATAAATGGATATTACTGTTTTTAAATCAATATTGAAACATGAAACTAAAACTGTCAGTGAGCAAAACACACAGCTATGTGTTGATCTGAGCCAGATATTTACTATGCTTTACTATGCATATTCTTTTTTATTAATTTTGAAAACATAATTAAGTGCCTTGTGAATAAAGCCCAGAAAGCCTAGTCTTCACAACAGCTTTCAGTCTGTTTGTTTGAGTCTTTCTCAAAAGTCTTTGTTTCTGAAAAGCTCTTGGTGAATAGAAAGGCAGTCAAATCCTGAAAGGAAATATTTGCTGTGTGAGGACAGCTTTAATCTCACTAACTCATTCATATGTGCAGGACTGTATAGGTGTGGCTGACCACGGCTTTCTAGTGTAAATCTCAGCTGTAGTCAAATAGAGCGAGAGAAAATGCAGTCCCAGGCTCATAACAAACGTATATTGAAGCTGAATTAGATCACTCAGCTCTTAAAGTGGAGACAGAAAAATAATTGCGATGGTGATCTGCAGACTCAGCATGTCTCTGCTGGTAGCTGTTCATCAGTTTGAGAGTAAGGTCACCCTCCATTTTCAGAATTATGTAACCGTCCTGACCTGGTATGTTTTAAGTAAATGGATGTTCCTGTTTTTAGTCACCCTGAGTCTTTCCTGCTGTCAATCTACAGTATGTATCTATTAGAGCTGCACGATTCTGGATAAATTGAGAATCACGATTTTTTTTCTCAAATAGAGATCACGATTCTCCCACGATTCTGAACTAAACAAAATAATGTGTGACAAAATATTAATTGCTGCAGTCTATTTAAAAGTGTTTAATTTAAATGTTATTAAACATTTTAATATATAATACAGTTTCACAGGCCAGGTTTCACAGACGGGGCTTAGACTAAGCCAGGATTAGTCATAGTTCAATTAAGACATTTAAGCAATTTTTATAAACATGCTTACTGAAAAAAACATTACTGTGTGAGACAAAACACAGGCACTGAGACAAAACACAGGCACTGATATATTTTAAGTCAGTCAATGTTTCTTTCAGTTGAAACAGCTCTACATTTTTGTCTACATTTTTGTCTAGGACTTAAGGCTTAAGTTGTGTGTATATGTATTTAAAATATAGTGTATTTAATACACCAACTTTTAGAATTAAAATTATGAAAAATTGTATTAATGTATTAATGACTCACTCATACCTCACTTGTCACTCATACCTCACTTGTGAATTCATTAATGTGTTTTTGAACGAATGTGAACGAATGAATGTGTTCAATAACAAATAAATTTTTTAACAGGCGAAATGTGGCGAAATGACACAAACATGCAATATTTGAAGCGCCAGTTATTTGAAGCGCCAGTTTCAAAAGATGAGTGAGTCTATTTTGATCTATTTTGCTACCATAGACATACCATAGTCAATGTTTGTAGCCGAACTATAAACTTTTATCCCAGTATTTCTATGAATGACTGTAAGACAGAAATAATACTGTGTAGTTGAAAAGACTGTTTGTGAAGCTTTTTCTTACCTAAACATGTTAACTGTCTGCTCTCTGGATCAGCAGCAGCGCGAATGCAGATTTGAATGTTCCGGTATGATTTTTTCAAAGTTTTAATAGACACAGGCGAATCGTGGTCATTCAGAAATTAGATCCTGTGGGTATTTGAATCGAGATCGCGATCTTTTAACGATTAATCGTGCAGCTCTAGTATCTATCCTATGTATCTGGGACATATAGGGTCATGTGTGTGTGTGTGCCCGTGTCCGTGTCCCGATCTAACCGTGTCCCGATCTGCGGTTACTGAAACCACGCCTTACGCAAATATTTCCACATCGTAACGTAGACATGTGGGGGCGTGTTTGAATGAGCCGTTTTAGGGGGCGTGGCAGAGTTTTAACTTTGATACAGAATATCTCTTTGGTTTTGAAACTTTAGTCTTTGCAACTTCAGGGATCTTATCTATGCAAAATCAGCTTGTAACACTCCAAAGAGAAAGGTACACTTGAAATCGCATAATATGACCCCTTTAATTTATTAAAAACACTTTTACAATGCAATGATTTAAATAATGTTTGCTTAGATTGGCTAAGACTATCTATTTAGCCCATACGGACAAGTTGACATCAGCAGGAAAGGAATCCAAAGTTCTGTCATGAAACTCTAGATGGCGCAGTCTGATAGGTCTAACTCAATCTTACGTAATGACATCATCACATGGCACAGTTGATTCTTTTTGTATTAGCAGCCAATGAGCTCGCTGCTCAACATTCAAATACTTGGGTAGTGCTTGCTGTAGCAGTTGCAACACACTTCAGAAACCCTCCTCCATCCCCAGCTCCACCTGTAAAGATCTGCTACGGGGTATTCATGTATGCCATATTCTGTATGGGGTTATTTCATACATGTTATATGTGCAGCAGCAGTATTTTTTACATGCTCACAGCAGCATGTTGTAAATGTATTGGCAGTAGCAAGTCTCAGTACTTGCGCTGCAGCAGCAGCATAGCAGATATCGTCTATCTTTCTATTTTTCTATCTTTCTATCTATATAGGCAACAAAAAAATATATTTATTTATTTATGTATGCATTTAAGTATGTATGCATGTATGTATGTATTTTTTTTATTTATTATTATTATTATTTCTGTAGCATATCCAAATAAAATTAGTTTAGTTTTTGGTAGTCTTAAAAACGCATATTGATTTTTACTAAATAAATAAAATAATCTGAACACAATTTGAGACACTTGTTTAGCATGAAGAAAAAATCTAATTCGTTTAATTTTTGTAAGTCTCAAAAACGCATGCTAGTTTCTACTAAATAACTAAATAATCTAGGCACTAGTAACATTGTAAAATTGTTACCTGACATATCTGAAAATATTTACCTTTTTTGCCTCCAAAACATGATTTCATTTCATAAAACATTCATGAAACATGCAGATGGTTGCTCTGAGCACAAAAAAAAATATCAGATGAAGTGATTCATATTATTTTTATCCACTTTTAACTTTAATATTCGGTATGTCCACCTTTTGCAGCAATTACAGCAGCACATCTCTTTGGCGTAGTGTCAATATATTTCCTGAGAACTTCAACACTAATGTTATCCCATGCCTTCTGCAACTCAAGCCAAAGGCTTTCCTTTGAATGTACAATAGATCTGTCCAGTTTATTTTCCAACTCGCCCCAAATTTGCTGGATGGGGTTGAGGTCCAGACTTTGAGGGTGGCAGTCCATCATTTTCAATGTTCCAGCAGATTCCTTCTGTCGCAGGTAGATCCGGCAATAGTTTGTTTTATGGGTATTGTAATAGCCAATTCAACAAAAACAACTGAAACCTCTTAAATATGCCAAGTGTTCTAACAATTTTGGCCCCTCACTGTATATATTAACATTAATCAACATTAATAAATGCTATAAAATGAACGGAGCCCTAATGAATGCTGTTTCTTGCTGATGTTTCATAGGCGGTACTTTGGGGAGAAGATTGGGCTGTATTTTGCCTGGTTGGGCTGGTATACAGGTATGCTGATCCCTGCTGCTCTAGTCGGCCTCTTCGTCTTCCTCTATGGGCTTTTCACCATGGACTCCAGCCAAGTAAGGTTAGTCCCTGCAGGTATGTTTAGTTATTTCAGAATAACCCCCAGTATGCCTGGACCAGGTCCCAGTAGTCCATATATCAAAGTTTACCTATAATGATGCCATTTTCATTCACCAGTCTTCATTGTTTCCCTAATAAAGCACTGATCCAAATTTGTTTTACTGCTGTGTTTCAGTAAAGAGATATGTGAGGCCAACACCACCATCATGTGCCCCATGTGTGAAGGCAACTGCAGCTCTTGGGCGCTGAGTGACAGCTGTGTCTATGCAAAGGTACCATACATCCACCTTCTACTGGCATAAACAACATAAGACCCCTTAGACAATTTTAGAAGATCAGTAAAATTGACAAATTTTAATTTTTTTGGTGTAATATAAGCCAGTCACTCAAATGGCTCTCGTCAAACATAATGTCCCACCTCGATTTTTGTTCCCGATAATGTCATTGATTCAGTTTACTTGAGCCAGTTTGCATCTTGGCATCTGTCAAGAACATAATTCTGAAATGTGGGAACATGAAAAGTCAAGAAAACCAAGACAAACTACATGAAAGTCAAGAAAACAATAAATCTTTGTTGTGTGTCGATAAATAAAGATTATTTGCCTGTTTCAATACAAATACAGTTTGTTTTGCTGAAAAGATGTTTCTAACAGTTTGTTTTGCTGAAAAGATGTTTCGATTCAATGTTTTAGTCAAAAGACATGGTTTACAGAGCAGCTTTGATTACAGAATGTCTGTTTTTTATTCTAGACTCATTAGAAAAGCCTGCTTTGTCTGAAGTCAAAGATATTCATATGTTTTAAATTTGTGTTTGGTCCTGCATTTTCAACATGCAAATCAAAGACATTCCCCAAGCTGTGCAGCCAGTTCTAAGGACTAAAAGATGGTTTTGTGTCATGGGAACATGGTGGTGACATGCCTGAGAGAGACTAATATTTTAATAAAACAAACATAATTGGTTCCTGCCCAGAAGCGTTTTATTGCTTGAAGATTGCTCTTTCATAGCTCAGAAGACAATGTTGTCACAGTTCTTTCTTGGTAACCCACTACTGTTGTGAGCCTGGACTTAGGCCAGCGGTAAGCTACTGTCCTTACACCTTTCAGCAATTATTTCCCACTTTCCCACCCACACCCAGAGAAATAACTGTGTCACATGTTTGGAAAATCTTTACCTCTGGAGATTACTTTTACAACCCACCACTGATTCCTCAGTTTAGAAGGGATTTAATACCTGCCTGCTACACTTCTGCTTTCAAAAACATATGTTATGGTTCTTTAAACTCGCTTCAAAATTCACTCAACAGGAGTTCTGCTGAAAAGATCCCTATTCAAGTCTTGCCATTCCTCCCATATCCAAAAGGATTAAATGTCAAATACTCTTTCCACGCAGGTTAAATAAACAATTATATGTGCTGTACATAAAACCTCCTGCCAAGCCCTCAGATGCTCCTCACGACTTACAGCACAGATTTCCTCTGCCAAAATCTCCACCTCCTCAATAAACAAAGCTCCCAATGGGAATTCAGAGCAACGGATCAGTTTGGCTTTCTACTCTAAAGGTATATCACAGTGGAGAGTCATTTGACACATGCCAATTAAGTTCTCTGCATCCCACTACTGGAGTTTTGGTGACCACAAACACTTTCTTTTGTCTCATCACCTTCTTCTTAAGGAAGATTCATAATGTACACTCTTAGAAGAAAAGGTTCTATATAGAACCCCAAAGAACCTTTTTTTCTAAGAGTGTAAGCTCAGAAGAAGCTTATTAACCTTATCCTGGGTATATAAGCAGTAGCTTTTTTTACTTCTCTCCCATGATATTTGTTCAGCATCCCACCTCCTCCCTATCTCCACCTTTAGGCCCACATTTATAACTCTATAGTCCTATAAAGTCCTTAAATAATGGGGATATCTAAAAGCTCAATCTCAATTCAAGATCGAGCATCCAGTCATGAAAAGCACACCATCTGATTACGCTTTTTGCCAAATCTGTTTATGTTTTTCTCAAGAGAACTCGGGAAACTCTATTGCAAACTCCTTGCACTGAACTCTGGGGTCTCATCCTGAGGTCTCTGATTTTGTACTTGCATTCATTGCTTACTTGTTTACTGAGTCACTGTGTAATTGCATTTTGTTGTCAGGCACAACATTCTGTGAAGTCTTGTGAGTGCATCTGTTTGGGCTTTTCCGAATTATGTAGCTGGCAAAGTTTGTCTTTTGGCTCAAGGCTTATATGAGTAGGTGGTCTTTCAGTGCTAATGCTTTCTGTTGCTCTTGTTTACACAAAATGGCAATTTTCATTAAATTGCATACATTGGCCGCTTCACTGCTGCAAATTGATATCAGAATGAATACCCCTTAAGGCCTAAAGGCTTGGATATACTCATGGCGAAGGTCTTTTTCCTTCTTTGCTTAGAAGTAAAAGTAAGTTTGAAATACATGAGCAGTGTATACTGTTAGAGAACATCCTGATACTGCCCACGCTGCTAGGAGCACGTTTAGGTTAATATGTAATTATGTGCTGGACACTTTGCTGTCACACAAAAAAATATTATACCGATATGGATATGTTTGCACAAGCTCTGCAATTTGGCACTCCATTCAAGTCACATTACTCTTATTTACATAGCACTTCACACAATATACTGACTGAACAGAAGAAAATAATTGAAGAACAGTTCCATGTTGAAGAAGGCCAGGCCACAGAGCACACCTACTTACCACGTATTCGCCATGAACCAATGATAGTTTGAAGGTGTTTCATTTTTCAGAAAGTTCACTTTGGTAAGCTGTTTTGAACTTCTGAAACAAACTCCAAATGAACTTAATTTTAGTAAAGCCTCAAGTTGCACACTAGTGACTGATACTAGAGGCTGTGGTCCTCGGTATCCTTGCAATTGTACACAACTCTTACACCAGCTATTGCCTGAATGGTCAGAGGGAACTGTTTACACAGGTGGAATCTATTGCAGCAACAACCTGTGCTCAACTCAATCTCAGGAGAAAATGTTTAGGGTTATGAATATAACCCTGATTCCCTGAAAGGGAACGAGATGCTGCATCATGATGTCATGTCAGGCTGGGGGAGTTCCCATGGTGTCATGACATCATGATGCAGCATATAGTTCCCTTGAAAGGGAACGTCTTGGGTTATGAATATTACCCTGGTTGCAATTTTAAAGTTGCAATTTCCTACAAAGTTGTATGCTGTGATTTGTTGGAAAACAAATTATTTGTAATTTTAAAAAAGCATGAACTTGCACCCCTAACTCCACACCTAAACCTAACCATGAGGTAGTTGCACTAACACATTTACATTTACATATTTGGCAAATGCTTTTATATAAAAAAAAAAAAAAAAAAAAAGATTTGCATTGCATTCAAGGTATACATTTCTATCAGTTCATGCAGATTTAACTAATTTTCTAATTATACATTCTTAAATGCGTTGCCTCTTTTCTGTCCACCAGGTGACCCATCTTTTTGACAATGGAGGCACAGTCTTCTTTGCTATCTTCATGGCAATATGGGGTGAGTCTGAATCTTTTCAATTTAATCAGTGCTCTTTCACCAGCAGAAAGACAGACAGGTCAGCATTTGGTTTAAAGAACAAATTAAGTAATTATAAAAGAGGCTTCCTTCAGTGGACAAGGACAGAATAAGAATCTAGCGGTCTGTGGTCTGCTATAATAGGATTGACTCAAAAGCCCAAGAGAAGCAGCTGTAATCAATCACCGCTTTGTCCCACATAACAACATAATGATCCAATCAGGTCACAGTAGACCTCACTTACAGCCCAAATATTTAAATATTTAAAAAGTGCTAAAACTTCAGTTTACTCCTCTGAACACAAAGAGGGAGGGAAAATAGATAAGTGTTGTAGGATCGCTAGCGGCAATCACAGGTAAGTGCTTGATAATTGTGAGCACATTATAAAGTCTAATTGACTGGCTGAAGCTAAAGAAACACTTTCCTAGGGTGAATTTAGAGGAAAGTAATGTGAGCAGGAGACTCTACGGCTGGTTCTCTGAGGGATTTACAGGGCTGTAGATGTTTACATTCAGTTGTGCTATTAAACCAAAATAAAATAGCTAGCTACAAATATCTTGGCTGTTTAACTAGCCCTGAAAAATTATCTTCAAAAATGTTGCTTCACCATGACAACAGCCAACCTGAAAGAAAAAACAAACTATGAAAGTTTGCACTAATGCTCTTTGTGGCAATGCTAATTGTGCTGTTTGATGCATTCCAGAAGGAAATTGAAATAGAATGTCTACAGTAGAAGTGTTTGCATTGACAAACTTGATATACTTATTTTAATAGTCATATACTGTGCAGGATTTTTCAGGTTCACAGACACATTTTTATCTGCTGGAAAAAAAGCTATAAAAACAATGCATGACACATATGCTATTAACACTATAAGTTAAGGTAGCTAAATTGGGCATAACATGAAATTATAGGATACTAATTACAATAAACCCCTTAATTGATCGAAAAATAATTGTAAAGAGTGAAAACAAGTAAATTGGGATTCTGATACTCTAATTGTTAAATCGCTTTTAAAGCTATCTAACACATGGGATTCATGAACTGCTCAAAAGGATGGCTTTAGTTAGGATGAAGTGCTGTTGTCAAGAGAAACCAGGATAAATGCCCCGTCTCCCTCAGGCATTTCAGAAACAAATTATAGTTCAGGCAAAAGCTGTACAAGGATCAGGGGCGTCATGCACTTATTATTTTTGAGGGGGCACAGGTGGGTGGGTGGGGAGATGTGGGATGATACAGCCGTAGGCTTATGTTTTACTTAATTTTTCCTTTTTTAGGCTATTTGAAATATTCCCAGTAATTAAACTGTAAGTAAATGCATTTTGCACTTTTATATATCATGTTAGTTAATCTATAACGGGCGATGGGCAAATTAGCCTAATGTTCTATTAGGGGTCATTCTATGGAAATGTCAATTTTTTCTGTCCCGAGCCTTTACAGAAATATTACACTTGAAAAACACTTTAGGGTTACAATTTTAAAATGAAACAATCTGTTATTTGAACAATTACACCTTCTTGAACCATCAATGTGGCAATGTTTTTTTTTTTTTAATTAATTATATAGAATTCCAAGCACCACAAAACTGCTCGTCCATACGCCAAATACAGAGAAAAAGTGCTTTATTTTGAGGTCCAAAACTGTTTTTTCTACCATTTAAAATACAATAATGTATTCATAACTATCAAATATATGATGTAAATTACATTAAAAAAAACAAAATGGTGAATAAATATTATAAAATAATTAAAGTAGTAGTCCTCTGGAGTTGTCACTGGTTTTACGGTTTAACAAAAATAGATTATTTTGAAATAAAAATCACACTGATGACATCACTTGACTTCCTTCTTCCTATTTCCTGAAGATCTATGAAAAAAGGCCCATGATAAGTTCACTGTCTCTTTTCAGTTATCAGAAATGTTCTTATTTATCTCATGATTTCATATGAAGCTTTTAGTTGAACTTTGCTTTTAGTTGAAAGTTACTTTATTGTTAGGGAATTGTAAAAACTAGAATACAAATGGATTAAACTACTTAATTTAGTGAGTTTACCATGATTGACAACATGTGGTTTGATACCTTGCAAAAGCCATTTTGTAAAACGCATTTTTCATGAAAATTGTGTGTTACTGTCACTGTCAACGCTTACTGTCACTGGTGCCACCTTCCTTATGGGTAGATAAACGCACAAAAGATTAAAAAAATAATAATAATAAAAAAGCTGTCATTTATGTATATTCATAAAGTCAAAAGGTAATCTAATAATGTGGTCTAAGATTAAATATTAGAAAAATAAATATATTTTAAGACATCTTGCCATACCAAAAGTGGACATTTCTGTAGAACGACCCATTAACATTAACTACGCATACAATCCGACTGTTTACTTAAGTACCATATGGGTGTCATGCCTTAAAATATTTTATGACTGACTTTGTATTTAACATGAATTTAATAAAACGTAAGTTACTAATTATATCACTTTCATTGTTCAGAACACAGCAAAAGAAACTTACATTATCAAAGAACATTATCGTTTCATTATCAAGACTTCAGTCTCAAAAACTCCCATTATAATCACTGAAGCTGTTTGCACTGTGAAATTAATCTCTTACTTACATCGTACGCACTTCTGCACTTTGTTGTTTCTGATGAGAGAATTATCCAGAGAATTCAGTCAGCGAGCATGCGCCCTGAACAAAACACCGCGTTTCAGCGGTGACTCATCTGAACGCCTCTGATTGGCCATTGCATTCATAAGGTCAACAGAATCGTGTGTGATTGGTTATAATGCAGCGCTGTAAAAACGCGTCTGTCTCTGGCTCAGCACCAGCCAGCGAACTCAAATTGGAATTTAGCGGCTGGTGATTTGACGCACTGAACGATCTAATCACGCCAGTGTGATTGTATCAAATATAAAAATATGATTCGGCTATTTTTTGTCTTTTGGAAGCTGCATTCAAAATCCACTTGGCTCAAAAATCTGAGGGGGCACGTGCCCCCTTAGTTTCAATGGGCATGACCTTCTGACAAGGATGACCACTTATTAACACGTCAGAAATCCGCAAGCATTCTAGAAGCTTAGAATGGAACAAAATGTGTATAAATAAATACTAACCTTAAATACCAATTAAATATATTCAGTAAAGAGCTGGAGGGATTTTCTCTTATTTAATTTCTTGGACAGCAAGTAGTAAATTAGGCGCAGTCACTTTAAGAGACAATAAATCCAATGTAATGAATGATATACATCTGATTTATTTCTCAACTATTTACGTTCACTTAAGACATAACCTAACTGACAGTTTTTTCAAGGATACTCGCCAAGACAGGTATTCCGACATAATTTTGTATGTATTTGTCGGTTCAAGAGCAAAAAGAGGCAAAACTCAATTCGGTGTTCAATGGCTGAGAGTCGCGGAAACGCGATTTCTACCCAAGGGAATGCAATTTCTACTTAGGAGGGACCCCCCAGAACGTGATTTACCAAGGGGAATGCGATCAGTACCTCGTTCGCGATTTCTACCAAGGGGGACCCCCCCGTAACGCAATCGCGATTTCTATCGAGGGGGACCCCCATGGAAAGCGGGGGCCCAAGTGAATATGCTGTCCAGGGGGCCCAGAAACCGTAGTGGCGCCCCTGTGGCTGTGTGATGTGGCGTCTCATTCTTCTCTTGTGGAACTGGGATACATACATAACCTGAGATGTTCCCTTTTGATCAAACTCAACGCTGTGTCATTGTTTTGGTGCAATGGGAACATCAATACCAATGCCACCATGTCACGGAATAGGCTAGGCTCAGCAAGGCTGTGAATAGCACAAGGGCTTGACCCTGGGGATGAATATATAGTCCATACTATAATGAATTTGTGCAAAGAGAAGGCGGATGTGAAATTGAGGAGGAGTCAGGGCTGTACAGTGCGACAAAAACATATTTTTTGTGCAATAGTATGTTTATTGTCTTCAAGTCCATTATAATGAATTTGTGCAAAGAGAAGGCGGATGTGAAATTGAGGAGGAGTCAGGGCTGTACAGTGCGACAAAAACATATTTTTTTGTGCAATAGTATGTTTATTGTCTTCAAGTTTCATCAGTTAAAATGTATCTATCTCCGCTGTGCATTTTATTCAGCGATAACTGGATACCTTTGTCCATATTTCCTGGAGCATTTTCAGTAGTATTACTTCTGCTATGGATATGTGGAGTTCCTCTTCAGGAACACGAGCTGCGTCCAGAGATGCTAGGGGAACGCCTTCAGCGTGACCGGCTCTGAATACAAGTGCAATCTGTCCAATGGATGGGCGGGACGTCACGGGCGAGGTGACGTAATGACCAGCTGGTATAAAAGCATGTGCGGTGAAACCGGCGTCAGCTTTCTGTCATTCAGCTAAGCGCTCTATGTATCTGTAAGTCCTATTTACTGTTGTCTGTCTGTTCAAGTATCATGTTTAAGACTAAACACGAGAGCGAAGCACAGTACAAGCAGTGTGTTCCTCCCTGCAAACGATATTTGTGTGCAGGTGATACACACAGCTTGTGTGTGCTTTGCTTGGGAGCAAGACATGCGGAGGCGGCTCTCGAGGGGGCTGATTGCCCGCTCTGCGAGAGCCTCCCGCAACGTGTGCTTCGCTCCCGAAAGGCCCTCTTCTCCGGGGAGGGTTCTTTCATTGGCGTTCCCCGCGGCGCTGGCCCCGCTTCCGCTGAGGCGGAGCGAAGGCGGCGCTCGTGGGGTTCGCAGCGGGATCTGATGGAGGGATCGGAGATTAGTGAGTCTCTATCTCCATCCTCACCTGTCAGATCCCATTACCGCTCTCCGAGATCGGAAGCCCGCCCTGCGGTTACTTCCCCTCGGGCAGCGGCCTCGGCGCTTCTCGTGTCTTCCTCCAAGGAGGTTGACACGGGAAACGTCGAACACTTTGCACCCCCTCTTTCACCCCAATATGAGGAGCTTGTGGAGGTGATTACTCGTGCTGCGGCCAAGTTGAGTCTCGACTGGCCGGCCGAGCGTCCTGTCGAACCGCAGAGAGGCAAGTTAGACGAGCGTTTTCTGCGGTTTCAGACTGCACCTCCACATCGGAGCCTGCCTTTTTTCCCCGACCTCCACACTGAGGTGTCGAGGTCGTGGGGGAAACCTTTCTCAGCCCGCCTCTTCGTCCCTTTGTCGGATTACTACGGTAATGTGGCAGGGACGAGTGAGTGCAGTTACAGAGCGATGCCGCGTGTGGAACAGACGCATCTGTCTCCCGACGCGGCGTCATCTCTGAAGGCTCCGACCCTGCCCACCAAGCCGCTGCGCACATCGTCAGCGCTGGTGGGCAAGGGGTACATGGCAGCAGGTCAGGCTGGCTCATGCCTGCACACCATGGCGGTGTTGCAGGCATACCAGGCTGATCTGCTTAAGTTGTTAGATGAGGGCGAGGGATTTGGTGCGGACGACATTTGTGAACTCCGAAGAACCGCTGATTTGTCTCTCCGCGCTACCAAAGAGACCGCCTGTCCTGTTTGGTGATGCTGTTGACGCCGTGGTCGACAGGCACCAGGACGCGGGAAGGCAGGCGGCGGCGTTCCAGCAGTTTCTCCCTCGCCGCTCTCTAGCTCAAGGAGCTGCTGGGCGAGAGCAGCCCCTGCTGCGTGCCGGTTCCTTATATAGGGAAGCTCAGAAAGAGAGCGTCGCCGCCTGTGCGCCTCCGCGTAGGGCTGGGCGATATATATCGAACGATATTTGCGCATTTCGTCAGTAAAGCCGGTTCTTTGATTAGCGGAAAATCTCCATCACCTGTTTTGAAATAGAGCGCCAGTTAATACACAGAGCCGTAGTTCACTGACAAGCTACGCAATACCGCGTTCATTTTCGTGGGTGATTAATTGGCGTAGCTTGTCAGTGATCTACGGCTCTGTGTATTAACTGGCGCTCTATTTCAAAACAGGTGATGGAGACTTTCCGCTAATCAAAGAACCGGCTTTACTGACGATATGCGCATGGACCTGCGCATACCTCCGCGTAAGCGGGGTCAGGGCGGTAAGAAGGGTGCGCGGTCGAAGACCTCCCAGCCTAAGCCGGATCTGCGGACCGTCTTCAGGCGAAGAGGTCTTCGGCCAAGAAGCCCTGATGTTTGTGGACCAGGGCTTATGAGGGTAGCCCCCGTTGGGGTAGAGCAGCGGTCACCGCAGCGTACGGTGCCTGTCTCGCCCCAGTGCCCTCAGGAGATCGATCTGCTAACCCTGCCACATATGGTGTTCCAGGGCGTAGCGGTCTCCAGCGAGCACACATCTCAGTCTCTTCCGCCCGGAAACGTAGCGGAGCTGAGATGCTCGCCACCCCTTCGGGGGTCTCTGCAGCAGCTAGTTCGGCTTTCTCCTGCCGGTGTGCCGTTCCAGGATACCAAACTAGCCGCTCTAATTACACCAGAGGCCAGTCTCGAGAGACTGGTTCCCTTAGTACACTATTTCGCAGCATGGAAACTACTGCCAAATGTGTCTCGGTGGGTCCTGCGCACTGTAGAGAGAGGCTACAGAATCCAGTTCGGTTCTCGTCCACCTCAATTCAACGGGGTGAATTCCACTTTGGTGGGCCCCGAGCAGGCTCTGGTAATGGAACCGGAGGTAAATACTCTCTTAAGGAAGGAGGCCATCGAGGTGGCTCCTCCTCACGAGAGAGAGTCCGGGTTCTACAGCCGGTACTTCATAGTTCCAAAGAAGGATGGAGGGTTGCGTCCCATTTTAGATCTGCTGCAGTTGAACCGCTCAGTCAGCAGACTGAAGTTCAAGATGCTTACACTCAAGCAGGTCGTGTCTCAAATCAGGTCTGAGGACTGGTTTGTCGCAATCGATCTAAAAGACGCATACTTCCATGTCTCCATCCTTCCCACTCACAGGAAGTTCCTGAGGTTTGCTTTCGGGGGCAAAGCTTACCAATATCGGGTACTTCCCTTCGGCCTAGCACTCTCACCCCGCACTTTTACGAAGTGTGTGGACGCCGCGTTGGCTCCGCTGCGGCTACAGGGCGTCTGCATACTCAATTACATCGACGATTGGTTGATTCTCACTCAATCAGAGCGGAGGGCGGCTCAACATCGAGATGTTGTTCTCGCTCATATGAAAGTGTTGGGGTTAAGACTGAACCCCAAGAAAAGTGTGCTTTCTCCATTACAGAGAACCACTTATCTGGGGGTGGTGTGGGATTCGACCACGATGCAGGCACGTATGTCCCCTGCTCGGATCGAGTCGATCCTCACGACAGTCAGGAGGGTGAAAGAAGGCCAGTCACTCACTGTCAAGCAGTTTCAGAGGCTGCTGGGTCTGATGGCAGCTGCGTCCAACGTGATACCTATTGGCCTGCTGTACATGAGACCCCTATAGTGGTGGCTCAAGACCAAGGGGTTCTCCCCGAGGGGAAACCCGCTTCGCATGATCAAGGTCACGCGGCGGTGCCTACGTGCCTTAGACATGTGGAGACAACCTTGGTTCTTGTCTCAGGGCCCGGTGCTGGGAGCTCCATGTCGCCGCGTAACGCTAGCCATGAGTGGCCACCCTACCCGCAGTCTGTGGAGAGGTCATCATCTCGCTTGGCACATCAACAGGCTCGAGATGCTGGCCATGTTTCAGGCTCTGAAATACTTTCTCCCAGACCTAAGAGGTCACCATGTGTTAGTTCGCACCGACAACACAGCGGTGGTCTCTTATATCAACCACCAAGGAGGTCTGCGGTCGCGCCCCCTGTACAGGCTGGCGCATCAGATCCTTGTGTGGGCCCAGGGCAAACTCCTCTCACTAAGAGCAGTTTACATACCTGGGCATCTCAATGTGGGAGCAGACACCCTGTCGAGACAGGGGCTCTTGCCCGGGGAATGGATCCTTCACACCGAGGTGGTGAAACAGATCTGGAGAGTGTTTGGCCAGGCTCAGGTGGACCTCTTTGCTACTCAGGAGACAGCGCAATGTCCCCTCTGGTACTCTCTACTTCATCCAGCTCCATTGGGGCTGGATGCCATGGTACAGACATGGCCAAGGCTTCGTCTGTACGCCTTTCCCCCGATTGCTCTGCTCCCCGGAGTTCTGGAGAGAGTGCGCCGGGACGGAGTCCGGCTGCTACTAGTAGCCCCGTTCTGGCCGGGCCGAGTATGGTTCTCGGACCTGATTTCCCTCCTCGACGGCTCTCCATGGGAGATTCCGGTCAGGAGGGATCTCCTCTCACAGGCAGGAGGCACACTTGTGCATCCCCACCCGGAGTTGTGGAGGCTGTGGGTGTGGCCCCTGAGGGGGCACGGCTCATAGCGTCCGGTCTCTCAACCGAGGTTGTTGAGACCATCCTCCAGTCCAGAGCTCCCTCAACGAGGAAACTGTACGCCCTGAAGTGGAAGCTCTTCACCTCATCGTGCAGAGATCGCCAGCTCGACCCAGTAAACTGCCCGGTTGGTACAGTGCTGGAGTTCCTGCAGGCTCGACTCTCCGCAGGGTTAACCCACTCCACCGTGAAGGTTTATGTGGCGGCTATTTCAGCCTACCATGCCTCTCTTGGTGGACAGTCAGTGGGCAGAAACCCCCTAGTGACACGTTTCCTCCATGGTGCACTGAGGCTAAGGCCTCCAGTACGGTCCCGGATCCCTCCTTGGGACTTGGCTGTGGTATTGAATGCTCTCTGTAGGCCTCCATTCGAGCCTATTGAGGCGATCACAGATCGCCACCTCACCCTGAAGACCGTGTTTCTTCTGGCAATTTTGTCTCTGAAGAGAGTTGGGGATCTGCAGGCCCTGTCAGTGGCCCCTACTCACTTGGACTTTGCGCCTGGTATGGCCAAAGCCTTTTTATACCCTCGAGCAGGGTACGTCCCCAAAGTTCATTCGGTCACACCACAGACTGTCGTACTGCAGGACTTTAGTCCTCCTCCCTTTCGGGAGCCTGACCAGCAAAAGTTTAACTGCATGTGTCCAGTGCGAGCACTGGACGCATACGTCCACAGAGCTGCCATGTGGAGAAGGGCGGACCAACTACTGATTTGTTATGGTCCCCCTAAAAGAGGTCGTCCTGCTTCTAAGCAGACCCTCAGTCGGTGGATTGTCGATGCCATCCATATTGCTTATGAGTCCTCTGAACTCCCCTCGCCGATGGGAGTCAAGGCTCATTCCACTAGGAGTGTGGCGGCCTCCAAGGCCTTTCTCGCAGGTGTCCCAATTCAGGACATCTGCAACGCTGCGGGATGGTCTACGCCCCTGACCTTTGTCAGGTTCTATGGCCTGGACATGCGAGCCACCCCAGGCTCTTCCATCCTCTCGCCTTAGATGTGCTCCGCTCGGATACACACGGGGCAGGGATTGGTAAGTCTGGTGCCGTGGGTATCTCGTTCCCCTAACGTCTCTGGACACAGCTCGAGTTCCTGAAGAGGAACGTCTTAGGTTACGTATGTAACCCCAGTTCCTCGAAGGAACGAGACGCTGCGTCGCGAGGCCACACTTCCGACATCCCTGCCAGCGCTGGCTTCATTTTAGAAGCTGACGCCGGTTTCATCGCACGTGCTTTTATACCAGCTGGTCATTACGTCACCTCGCCCGTGACGTCCCGCCCATCCATTGGACAGATTGCACTTGGATTCAGAGCCGGTCACGCTGAAGGCTTTCCCCTATCGTCTCTGGACGCAGCGTCTCGTTCCTTCGAGGAACTGGGGTTACATACGTAACCTAAGACGTTTCTGCGCAAGGGCGCCCTCCGGCTTCCAGTATGAATTAAACAGTCATTACATTACGTGTGTACTACATATTTTGGGTAAAAATAGGAAAGATAATACTTTTCTCTAAAGAAACATGATTCCCTGAATTATCATCATTGATATCATTATCGCCATAAATACTAGAAATATTGTGATATATTTTTAAGCCCATATCGCCCATCCCTACCTGCCAAGAGTCTTGGAAGATGCAACACTCTTAGTGATCTAAAGATCACTCAGATCTAAAATTGGATGCAGCCCTCTATCCTTTTTAGGTATAATAAACGACTGACAGTACAAACCTGAATCTTTCTTTGGGAGGGGTACATGGTCTATGGCTCCTTTTCCCAGGAGAGACTGCAGTTCCTGGTTGAAAAATACTTTTTCGGACTACTGTTGTTACTAGGGGCTTTCGCACTTCGTAGTTCTAAGTAATCAGTTCTAGGAACTAGCCAGGGGTGCATTTCCCAAAAGCATCGTTAGCCAACTATGGTCACAAGTTCCATCGTTACCAACATAGTTCAACAATTCGGTGTTTCCTGAAACCGTAGTTCAAATGAACATTTACAATAAGCGTCGCAAACTTACGTGGTTGGAACTACAGCTCTCGACTGCTCTTGGGCACAATAAGCAAGCTAACATGCAGTACAATCTGTATCATCCATGGTGACTAGCTAGTTTGTTTCCACAACAATGCATTGTACTATGATAAATCATTGTTCGGGAAACGCACCCCAGCATGGTGGTTCCTAGAGAACCAATTTCACCCTCAAGCTGTTTTCCTGGTTACATTCGCACCAGCAGCAGGAATTCTGAAGTGGCCAACAGTGACGTCTTTATTCGCGGCATTTACAGACATCAACAACCAGTGAATAGAGGACGCCATGATCGGAGCTATTTTTGTTTGATGTGTTTCGTGATAATGGAGATGGAATGTAAACACAAAAATTACACGATTGAAAGAGCATGAAAATCTGACTATATCTCCTATGACAACTTGCAGTGTTACATATCATTGAAACTGAGAAAAGAACAAAACACTGCAGACAACAGGTAAATGCCATTATTATTGCTGTTTGCCATGTTTGTGGAGTAAATATTTTTACTTGGCTTTTTAAAACTGCCGGGTAGCCGGTGTTTCGTATGTGTTTGGCCAATCAGCGTACACTTACATCACTGGTAGTTCCTATAGTAGTACTGTTATAGACCCAACTCTGAAGTAGCAGCTAATTTAGTTCCCCCAAACGGAGTTCCTAGAACTAAATATGTTCCTAGCTCCTGCAGTGCAAACATGCCAAAAAGTGGGAACTTCCGCCGAAAGCCCCTACTGTGTTGTTGAACCAATGTGGATGGAAGGCAAACTGAACCCTGTAGCCTTTTTCTTATGGTATTCAGTACCCATTAAAGGGGTCATATTATGCTTTTTCACTTTTTGAATTTTAGTCAGTGTGTAGTGTGTATGTTTGGGCATAAAACGATCTACAAAGTTACAAATCTCAAAGTCCACTCCAAAGGGAGATATTTAGTTTTTAAAAAATCCCTTTTCAAGAACTACAACGAACGGCTCGTTTGGACTACAAAGTTGTTTTCCTGTATTTGTGACATCACAAATTTTAAATCCCGCCTACGGAAATTCAAATGGTTGGCGGGTGGGGAGAACAGCTGAGAAGGGTATAACTGCAGCCTGGAGATCTCCAAATGGGGGCGGGAACTCCAAAACGGGGTGGGAGCTCCAAAATAGGGTGTGGCTTCCTCCCATTGACAGACAGGCACATGACACGCATGCGCATTTTTTTCTTCCAATCAACTTCAGCGCAAACGCCGCCCCACAGCTGATTCTAAAGATTTTATTGGTTGTGTCAATCACAGTGTTAATTTAATTTCCTACTACACTATGCTACATAAATTGCTAACCCCTAAACCTACCCCACACCTGACCCTAACCTTAACCAGTGAAATTGGCTGCACGGCGGGATTGGCGCTGAAAAGAAAGTTGCAGTTCAGGAGATAAGCAGTTAATAAGATTATGCGATATGAGATCGCCTAGACGGGCCGTTCTTAACTCCCCAACCGGACCTCACCGGACAATGGCACCTTTTTAGTTACACCTAGCGTCACTACCCCCTCCTACCCTGCGAATTTCAAGCCCCGGGACACTGCCGTTGCTTAAAACAAAGCGATAGAGTAAAATCTTTCCCCTGCGCTGAGGTGCACTGGGACGGCTCGCGGGAGAGCTCGTGGGTGATTCCCGTTTATATCATTAAGCAGAGGTTCAAACTCTGGTCCGAAAACCACTGGCCACGAGCTTTGGGCCTGCTCTCATGCAGAATATTGATTTATGTAGCATATTTTATTTTAGATCAACTAGAAACAATGTTTAATTTATAAAGTTTTATTTTGAAATGTAAGTCAATAACAATTGGCTGAAGCCAGAGCCAATGTTGAAAGGCTTTGCGTGAAGAGACCCCACCCAATTTTGGAGGTTCTGCCCACTTTTGGAGTTCACTTTTTTTGGAGATCTCTGGTCTGCAGTTATACCTACTTGGAATAGCTTGGTTGAGCACTGCACGTTTCAAAATCGAAACCCAGTGCGGGTGTTTTTATATCACTGTGTTTCTGATGGAAAGCAACAGTTTTCAGAAAATTTTGGATGTCATTTTCATTTCATCTTGCATATAATGTCTGATAAAGCAGCATTTGTGAGCAGAGCTCTGTTTTGTGTACAGCGTTACCGAGGAAACCTCGAGCTCTCCTGCTCCAACAGTGCCTCCTGCTGGCAGAGAATTAATTTGCATATACATATATGCGGCCACAAATAGTCTGTGGGACTATGGTATAAATAAATTCAACTGTATAACAGTTTCAGTGCAATTCATGTTATAATGTTAGAATTAAAGAACAATAAACATAATACATATTACCGTTGCACTTATCTGTACATAGTCAATCCAGTTATTTTTCAGCTGTTGTTGACATCCTATCTAAAATGTGATTTAGCTAAAATTAAAAAACAACAATAACGTTACCACTCTAATATGTCTTGCAATATCCGTGCGTGCAAAGGTTCTGCGCGATCGTCTTGTTCAATATTCTCGAGGTCTGAATTGATATGGCAAGATGAGGCAAGGGGCGGGGCAGTACTGAAACACCGTCTAAGCTGTTTGCCAATCACAACGCACTGGGACAGCTAACCAATCACAACACATTCTCTAATACCTTTTAGAGAAAGGTATTGTAATAATGTAAATTATGTGAAAAATAATGTGATTTTCAAACCACCAAGCATGAGAGCATGTTCTAGTACACCCCCAAAACAAAATCAAGACTTTGTAAAAGAGCATAATAGGACCCCTTTAAGAGACATTTGGCAGAAGCTGCCAGAAAATATGACAAAGGGATCATTTTTTTCAATAGAGTTGGCCTGTTCGGCAACCTGAATCACCCGAACAGGCTGTGTGTGGGAGGGGGGAGGTCTTGGGGGTTAGAAGGGTTAGGAGCTGCAATGCTATTCTCCAGCTCTTATCTCCTGTCACTGGGCCCTGGCCTCGAGCAGCTGCTGAATAAGTTCTCTGAACATGGCTGTTCTTTCACTGCCTCGAGGGACAATCCCTCACTGAAGTCCAGTTAAGCAGAGATATCCCACAAGGTGTTTTCCACCCCCGGCTAATCGTTCTTGCACATACCAACCACTGTAGAGTATGTTGAGGTGGATTGAGTATGCACATACACTCTCACACACAGACAGCTTGCTTGCAAACACATGCGGCTTCTGAAGACAAAGATACTGATTTGGTATCTACACCACATCACTACGTCATCACACTCAGCCAGTCAGGAATTATCATGTGTAGACATATGCTTTAGACACTGGCTCTCATAAAATTTTCCCATGTTGACCTTCACATAAAGCACTGTAGGTATTGTTACGGAAGGATACAGAATTTGCACTGTTGCAAATAGAAATACAAACACAGGAATTTGGGTAAACAATGAAATAATAAAGGCAATCTAGATATGATTAGAAACAGTTCGAGTAGAGTGGTAATACCTGCTGAAAGCTGACCGTTAGTATTTCTGTTAGCATTTTTGGCTAATGGATGGCAGTTGATTCCTTCTTGTGAAATTGATTCAATTTTATTACATATTACATTATTTTCCCCACTGCAAAGAGATTGTTTATTAAACAATGTGCATGAAAAATACAGGACACCTCAGTTCATCTTTAAATACAGGATGAAAGTTGAAAAGTTGAATCTGGTGTTTTCCTTCAAAGAGTCCACTACTTTGGGGAGTGTTGACAAAAGTCATATTAGTGTATTATTAGAACACTGTGATGGGACCATACTGTTCCTGCCAGCAGGGCCGGATTTACGCACAGGCATTCTAGGCACGTGCCTATGCTCACTCGTCCAGGGGGGGCCCAAACCCAATGAAGAGATATAATATTTTTGTTATATGGGCTATCTACAACAGTAAAAGAACCAAAACCCCAGAAGACATTGAGCAAATAAATATAACAAACAATAGGGTAAAAAATGACAAACTATTTCCATGTCTTCCACCTTTTTTTCTGTACGGAAATCACGCTTTCTTTCTCCCGTTCTCTCTCACAGACACGCACTCGCGCACACACGCGGAGACGCGCACAGAAACTTGTTGTCAGCGTTACCCCGCGAATTTATCAATAAAATAGTTTCGCAGCTGTAGCTGTCACAGAACAGCCAGGCTCCATCATCACCACATCACTACAATCACTTTCACCTGTGCTCTGATCACCTTCACCTGTCATTAATCCAATCACCTCAATCACCAAGAGTATAAAGACTCACAGTTCAGTTGTCACAGTTGTCCGGTCTCGTAGGTTTGAAGAGGACTCTCTGTCTTAGTACAGTTCTAGAAAATACTTACCTGCTATTTACTTACCATTTGTCTTCCTTCTCAAGAGGTTCCTAATTCTCCTGGCCTATGTTCATTCCTGGATTCCTGATGTGTGTCTTCACCGTCTTCAATGTGTGTCACTCCACTCCACTCCTGTAAGACAAAGACATTCTATTAACATTCTACTCTATAATCATCAAGAGGATATCCGAAGTCTGGTTACTCACCTGTCAGCTCCATCCTGCCTTTCACTCTGATTCCACTCATCTGTGCAAATAAACTACTTACTAGTTTCACTTACCATCTGTGTCAGTCCCTTCTGTTACAGAAGACCGGACCAATACCGTATGCACAGAATGAGCTCCACGATTGATCCTGCAACAGTCCTGCTCTCCATAACTCAAGATGGCCGTCCCATTGAGCACTATGTTGAGGAGTTCCTCCAGCTCGCTAACCAAGTGCCGTGGAATGATGGGACGTTAAAGGTCGTGTTCTGGACAGGTCTAAATTATCATCTGTATCTCCTAGCCCCAGCTGCTACAACCCCTGGCTCGCTTGTGCAATATATTGAATATGTGCTATTACTAGCAGGTTCTCCCTTGACAGTGGGTGCTATCGACGAGGATGATAAAGTTGCTCCAGTCCCTAAGTCAACCCCAGTGGAAGGAATCTCCATTCCAAAATCCAAATCTGAAATGACCGTGACAAAAATTATTCTGCCGCCCACGGTGATGATGGTTCCGCCGACCGCGGCGAAGATTGTGCCGCTACCCGCGGCTTCTGTCCTCTCCCCAGGACCCATTTCTCGCAAGTGCTCTCCAGTGCGCACCCCAGAGTCCGCTCCTCGCAAGCGCACCCCAGAGTCCGCTCCTCGCGAGCGCACCCCAGAGTCCGCTCCTCGCGAGCGCACCCCAGAGTCCGCTCCTCGCGAGCGCACCCCAGAGTCCGCTCCTCGAGAGCGCCCTCAAGTGTCCGCGCCTGCCGAGCGCCCTCAAGTGTCCGTGCCTGCCGAGCGCCCTCAAGTGTCCGTGCTTCTAGAGTGCCTCCAAGAGTCAGCGCCTCGCAAGTGCCCTCCAGTGCCTGCTCCTCGCAAGTGCCCTCCAGTGCCTGCTCCTCGCAAGTGCCCTCCTGCGTCTCCGCTGGTTCCGTCCAGCTCTCCTGCGTCTCCGCTGGTTCCGTCCAGCTCTCCTATGTCTCTGCTGGTCCCGTCCAGCTCTCCTGCGTCTCCGCTGGTCCCGTCCAACTCTCCTGCGTCTCCGCTGGTCCCGTCCAGCTCTCCTGCGTTCCCGCTGGTTCCGTCCAGCTCCGCTCTTCCCGAGCGCCCCCAAGAATCTGCGCTTCCCGAGCGCCCCCAAGAGACAGCGCCTGCCGAGCGCCCCCAAGTGACCGTGCTTCCCAAGCGCCCCCAAGTGCCCGCTGTTCCAGAGCGCCCACCAGATTCCCTCCAGAGGAGGAAGGTCCCCAAGTTTACCAAAGAAATTTGGGGGGGGGGACTATATACCCGTGATCCTGGTAGCCATAGTGGCCATGCTCGGGACAGTGGTCAGGGCCACCCAAGCTCCCTGACCCGCCATGGCCACCCAAGCTCCCTGCCAAGCTCCCTGACCCGCCATGGCCGCCCAAGCTCCCTGACCCGCCATGGCCGCCCGAGTCCCCGGATCCGCCATGGCCATCCAAGCTCCATCCTCCACCGTGGCCCCCCTAGTCTCTGGTCCCGCCGTGGCTCCTCGAGTCACCTGTTCCGCCATGGCTTCCCGAGTCGCCTGTCCCGCCATGGCTTCCTAAGTTTCCGGTTCCACCCTGGATGCCTCCCAGTATCCCTGTCCTCCACCGACATCCAGGGCGCCCACCCCCCCTCCCCGGTGGTATTGTTACGGCGCGGGACGCGCCTTCCGGGAGGGGGAGGTAATGTCACAGAACGGCCAGGCTTCATCATCACCACATCACTACAATCACTTTCACCTGTGCTCTGATCACCTGCATCTGTCATTAATCCAATCACCAAGAGTATAAAGACTCACAGTTCAGTTGTCACAGTTGTCCGGTCTCGTAGGTTTGAAGAGGACTCTCTGTCTTAGTACAGTTCTAGAAAATACTTACCTGCTATTTACTTACCATTTGTCTTCCTTCTCAAGAGGTTCCTAATTCTCCTGGCCTACGTTCATCCCTGGATTCCTGATGTGTGTCTTCACCGTCTTCAATGTGTGTCACTCCACTCCACTCCTGTAAGACAAAGACATTCTATTAACATTCTACTCTATAATCATCAAGAGGATATCCGAAGTCTGGTTACTCACCTGTCAGCTCCATCCTGCCTTTCACTCTGATTCCACTCATCTGTGCAAATAAACTACTTACTAGCTTCACTTACCATCTGTGTCAGTCCCTTCTGTTACAGTAGCGAGGTTCTTGAAGCAGTTCAACTTAAAAAATCGCTATTAGTTGACTCTGCTGCTGAACACTGCTACTCTCTCTCTCTCTCTCTCTCTCTCTCTCTCTCTCTCTAATAACTGCATTAGCCTGCATATCAATGGCTCAAGCCTCTGTTATTAGCTCTAAAATGACGTTTTGGAATTTGCAACGGAAGGTTTGGGATGAGGTGCGTATTAGTTCAACACACACGAGATGTCAGGACGAAAACATATGGAAAAAATAAAAAAGGTAATTGCGACCTTTTATCTCACAATTTTTTTTTTTTTTTTTTTTTTTTCTGGCAATTACGAGTTTATATCACGCAATTATGACTTTATAACTCGCAGCTGCGAGTTTATATCTCACAATTCTGAGAAAAAAAGTCAGAATTGTGAGATAAAAAGTCGCAGTAACCTTTTTTATTTTTGTATTCAGTGGCGGAAACGGGCTTCCATAGAAACATGTCAAATATGAAACAAATCATCTGAACAATGTCTCGATGTGTGATTGTGACTCCAGGCTGTTAAAATTATTAGAGAAATAATGCACTCCCGAAGTGGTTATGTGGCCAAGACGCCGCGCCTATTAATGGAATGTCTTTCTCAGTTCTCAAACAAATTAAGAACTACAATCGATTTCTATTGACTGAACATAAGCGCGTATTGCGATAGAAAACACTGTAACAGTTTCCACTGATTAAGAAATATTTTTGTTTGCTTGGGTGGTAATATTAGGCCTATCATATTAATAGGGAAGGGGGGGCCCAAAAAATTGTTTTGCCTATGTCAGGAAAAGAGGTAAATCCGGCCCTGCCTGCCAGAGAGACACAGATGGATCTGCAAGTCTAAATCCTGAGAGCTCAAATGTGAAGACAGCTTTCAGCAAGAAGACTGGGCTTTAAAATTTAAACATTGTCTCTCTTCTTGGTCTCTCACTCTGTTTCTTCCCTTGCAGCTCTTTTGCTTTCAACAAAAGTGGGTCACACAGTCTTTTGGTAGAAACGAGGGGCATGTGAACTCAGAGACCAGATGTTTTTGCTCTTTTTTTAACAGTTAAATTTAACATGAAAACCTCACAGAACTTATCTTATTTTTACTTTGATTTATTTAGCATTCCTTTTTTAGTGCCTAAATCAGTTCCTGTGATGCTCTGAAAAAAATAATGCTTCTGAATAAGCTATTGATAACATTCTGATATTGATAACATTCTGCAAGCTACACAGAATCTCAATGTCTACAAGTGAGATGAAAAATTATAAAATGGATAGTTCTATTCCAAAAGCCTGATTGGTTGCACATTAAAAGCGGGTGTAAAATGTTGATGAAGATACTATTATATCCAGTCTTGTGGGGCTATTTTGGTGCATCTTCATGAAACCAACCATGTGCATGGAAAAGACAACATTATTTGAAACGACAAAGCAAAACAACAACACTTGTGGAGTGGAGAAATTAAATAATCAAATGACAAAGCTAGAAAAAGTTATTCATTTATTTCCCAACATGCTTGGAATGTCAAAAATGTGTAAATTGTGTTGCCCATGCTCAAGACAACATTTAAAGGCCTTCATATAAGCTGATATGTACTTTTTATTAATACAAATAAATCAAATAAAAATGTCAGTTATTTGTACACCTATAGTTTATTTATTATGCATTTATTATTTAATTTGTACATCTGTGTTTCATTGATTGATTGATTGATTTTGCATTTTGATTAAGATTGTTAATATAACTACATTTAAATCATTTTAGGACTAGGTTCCCCATAGAAGTTTGCTACAGTCCCATAGTGGGCCCTGGCTCCCTGGTTGAGAACCATTGCATTAAGTGTCACATAAACCAAATGTGGGAGTTGTATATATAATATAACATGTTTTTCATATTGATTTTTTTTAACTTTGGCACAGCATCATCTTTCATAGAGGGAAATACAAAACAGCTCTGGTCATGTGACTATTTACACCATGTACACATTTTTCACATGCATATATAAGCAGTCAGCCCTTTTATGTTTAGTTGACAAGTATATGTAAAATACATCAACAACATCTTTTAGACCCGTCAAAACTTTGGACACAAATGGGATTAAATGGGCTATAAACATGTTGAACTTCAACAAACGTCCTTACCAGTTGACAGTAATTGACCTAGAAAAAGATTATGCAAATGCCCACAACAGCGTTCCTTTTGGCAAGGAGATTTATGATCCTAATGATGCCTGAAATTGAGCTTGCATAGTTAAAGCGCTTGTTTTCATGTATGTGCATTGAGTATGTTTTGGCCTAAGATGACCTTCTTTAGTCACCTTACTGAGGTGAGCCTGGTAACTTTAAATATCTGAAAGCTCTTGTTGTGTTGATGTCTTAACACTTCCTCTTGTGCTGTCACAGCCACAGTATTTCTTGAGTTCTGGAAGAGGAGAAGGGCGGAGCTAACCTACGACTGGGATTTGATTGACTGGGAGGAAGAAGAGGTGAGCCTGCCTTCCTGTTTAAATCGACTTTGAGCTGAAATTGTAATGCTTTATGTTTCTTTAGAAATATCATACACTTTTGAGACCTGTTAAAATGAGCATTAAATTCATGAGCAACTGTAACTGGTGTGTGGCCAATCTATGTGCTGTCTGTTGTATTTCCTATAGTGTAAAACCTGTGTCATGGTGTGTTCTGTGAGTGTGCCTCCTACCGTATCATGTTGAGTTGTGCATGCCTTGCTCCTAATGTGAAAACGACTTGAGTGTTCACACTGACTGCGATTAGTTTTGACAAAGCATCTGTTGATGTTTGCCATTATGTTGAGAAAAGTTTGTTCATGCACATCCATCTCCTGTGGATATTTAACAGAATTAAGAGGCGTTAATTTTACTGCAACCTAGGCTCATTGGAAAAACTTTTTCGCAGGATGATATTACATTACTTTTTGCACGTTTTGTAACACGTTCAAATCAAATCAAATCAAATCACTTTTATTGTCACATCACCACAGATGCCTTGGTGATGTCAGTTTGCAAAAAACAAAACAGTTCATATAGACAAAACAGATGAACGTGAATCTTACTCAATACACACAGCAATTTTTTATTACATTTTACATTATGATTGTTGTAAGGGCAACAGATTATAGATTTACGTAAATGGTGCTAGATTATACATATGTTCAAGGTTCAAGGTTTGTATTATTGCAGTGTGTGCGTGTAGGTTGGACGGCGGTAAAGTGTTTATTTGTGTGAGTGGGAGTGTGATGTAGGGTGGATTAGTTCTGTCTGTTCACATACAGGGAAAAAGCTGTCCCTCAATCATACAGGGAGGGCAGCAGAGAGAGCAGTCTGTGGGATAATCAGTCCTCCTGGCTTTCCTTAGTGAATGTCCTGGAGGGAGGGAAGCTCACCTCCAACGTAGGTCAGGCTTTGCGGTTGCCACGGGTCCGCTCAATGCTCTCCACAGAGGTGTAGAAGGATCAGTGCAAAAAAAAGAAGAGGCGCTATGTGCCTTCTTCAACTGCGTCTGTGTGAATAATCCTCGGTGAAGATGATACATGTCTTGTCGAACTCTGCTCTGTCTCCTGACAGGAGTTGAGTGAGAGGTGGTTCATATATTTAGGCCGTCTCATCGTTGTCGGTGATATAACCGTTGTGTCAAGGTGCTAAAAGGTTAATCCTTTATCACATTTGAAAAAAAACTTACCACCTATATTAAACCTTACGCTAACCCTATCCTGTACAGTATAGTGTTAACAAAAAGTAAATGTGGGATGAAAAACACATCTGCTTGAGGCTTTAAGCTCTTTTATGAAAGGTTGTGAAAGGTGTTTCATAGGACTTGCACCTGAGTGCGCCACCGGGTGAGCTATCGAGCAAGTTTGCTATGTCAGAAAAATTATATGTTGAACTGGTTATGTGATGCTAACATCAAAATATATTAGTTTACAAGTCATGCACTATGGTAAAAGTGTTTTGAGATAATAACATTATATTGTGCAAATAACCATACGATCTGGGTGCGCGGTTTCCTGCTCGCTTAAATAGTGCCTGGTCTGTGTTGGCTTGAGTCTTTATTAATTAATATTCTGTTTAATAGAGTGTAGGTTCCCTGTAATCATACTGCACGGAGAAGCCCGTTGTATGAAAGGGAATAAAAGTGATATGTCTTTTTCCAAAACAGTTGGTTTTTTATTACATTGTTTTACTGCCACTAGTGTTAATTTCAGCTGGAAACCACAGTGAATTGTATGTATATATTTAAATATAAAAGGTAAGTTTTTTATCACATTTGACATTTTAAACCTTACGCAAAGATGCAGGTAGAAAAACACATCTGGAATGTACTGTATTTGTGAAAGGTGTTTCCAATGCGCCACCGGTGCCTATGTTGTTTATATGTTGAACTTTGTGAGCAAAAATTGATTTTTAAAAGTGTTTTGAGATAATAACTTTACCTACATTCAATTAATATTCTGAATTGGAATTGTTGGTGTTTTACTATGGAATTTTCACGTTTGTATGTATAGGTAAGTTTTTGACCACCATAAAAAAATTGATTTTTCAATATAAAAAGTAATTGCAACTTTTATTCTGACTTTTTATCAAATGAGTTTACATCTCAAAATTCTGACTTTTTTCTCACAATTGCGAATTTATGTCTTGTGATTCTAACTTTTTTTCTTGCAATTCTGACTTCTTTTCTAAGAATTGTGAGATAAAAACCCATAACTGTGAGTTATAAAGTCCCATTCTGAGGGGAGAAAAAGACTTACTGTTTTCTTTAAATTTCACAATTCTGAATTTTTCTTGCAAGTGCGAGTTTATATCATGCAATTCTGACTTTGCACCTCACAATTGCAAGTTTTTATGATGTAATTCTGAGAAAAAGTCAGATTTGCAAGGAAAAAAATAAGAATGTAATAAAAGTAAGAATATTCCAATGAAAAGTCGCAATTACCTTTTTTATTTTATATTCAGTGGTGGAAAGAGGCTTAAATTGCATTCTGAGTGCACATAAATCATGAATTAATAATTGTTTATTTTATTCATAGGATGTATTATTTGTTGTCAAAATCGAAACATATTTGAAAATATATTTTCTAGCTAAGGCCCGTTACACAGCACACCAATAACGTTTGGCCATCCAGTAGTGGATCCATACACTGCGTCTAGAAGTACATTCACTTTTCAACTTCCCGTGATCAAATCTCAGTGTGAACAGCTCTTCGTGACCCACATATCATCAGCATGTGCAGAGTGATGGTGAATTGATGTTCTGTGTTTTTATTTTTTTATTATTATTTTGTGTGTGTGTGTGTGTGTGTTTGTTTGAGGAAACACCTCAAAATAATCCAGAGATCAAAGCGATCAGATATGGCTGATACCTGCTGAACGTCTGGTGTTTGCATTTGTTGCCCTGTAGATTTCTGCTGTTGCTAGTTTCTGTATAACAGTGGTTCTCAAACTGTGGTTCATGCACTAACAGTGCTACACAAACCTCTTTTCCTGTGGGGATGGTGTACTTTTGTAGGCCAAAACTGGTAAACGAGTTAGCACTTTAGCACTTCAGGTTTCATTGTCCTGAAGTCAATAAGTTTATTGAACGGTGTGACGAGTGGGGCGGGGCCGAGAGCCATGGGAACGGAGCGAGGCCGGTGGAGTTAATGATAATGAGCGACACCTGCGCCACTCACCGGTCTCGAGTCCCACGGAGGAGCTCCGGAAGGAGAAAAGGAGGAGCGACGACAGTGGAAGACGAGAGAGGACCAGGCCTGGATTTTAATTTGTGTTTTGTGTGCGGCAGTCGTCCGTGAGGGGCTGCCGCTTTACTTTTATGTTTGTTGATTTGTTTATTAAAGTATTTTGAATGTTCGCCGGTTCCCGCCGCCTTCTTTCTTATCTACGAACTTTGTTACATTGGTGCCGAAACCCGGGAGGAAGGAGGGACATGCTGTCAGAAGAAGCCCTCGCTGCTGAGGGGGATCGCGGTGCTGAGGAGGTCGGGCAGCAGGAAGAAGCGGAGACCGCCAGTGGCTGCCCGAGGCGGTGGTGCTGGAGCAATGGAAGAGCAGGTGGGGCGGAAGGCTCGCTGCCGTGCTCCTGGGTCGAGGAGGGGTGGCTGCCATCCAAGAGGGAGCGGAGGAGTCGGCGCCGTTCGCCAGGAGGCCGGAGCCTGTTGCCATCCGCCATGTCTGGGGAGGAGCAGGGAACGGGGGACTCGCTGCCGGCTGCCCTCGACCGGAGGAGCCATCGCCGTCCGCCAGGAGGCGGAGGAGCATTAGGCCGTCCACCAAAGATGTCCAGTACCATCGCATGGCACCGCGAGTGAGAGCCTCTCAGCTGGTTGAGGACCGAGCGGCAGTGTGTCGGGGAACCGGACCGAGAATTTTTTTTTTTTTCTTTTCCTCTCTCTCGTCTCTCGTCTCTGTCTCTCCTCATCCTTCCGTCTCCTTTTCTCTCGCCTCGTCTGTCCTTACCCCCAGGTACGCCGTGGCCGCCCTGACGGGCCCCCCTAGGCCTGCGAGGGGCGATGGGGGTATGTGACGAGTGGGGCGGGGCCGAGAGCCGTGGGAACGGAGCGAGGCCGGTGGAGTTAATGATAATGAGCGACACCTGCACCACTCACCGGTCTCGAGTCCCACGGAGGAGCTCCGGAAGGATAAAAGGAGGAGCGACGACAGTGGAAGACGAGAGAGGACCAGGCCTGGATTTTAATTTGTGTTTTGTGTGCGGCAGTCGTCCGTGAGGGGCTGCCGCTTTACTTTTATGTTTGTTGATTTGTTTATTGAAAGTATTTTGAATGTTCGCCGGTTCCCGCCGCCTTCTTCCCGATCTACGAACTTTGTTACAAACGGGTTTTTGGAAAAAAAGCTATGTGTGAAATAAGGTTTGTGTTTTTTTGTTGAGGGAAGCAGGGTGATACTAACTTCCAGGTTGCCATACAAAAATACATCATCACTGCGGCACTCTATCTTCCCTTAGATATTCATAGAAGACTATTTCAAAAGCAGCACACATTTTCATTGCTGATATCATAGTTATTAAATATGTTTATGGGTTTATTGTGCATTTAAGAACTCCTTCTTAGTGCTAAGACTTTATCTAAGTTTTAATTGGTAATTTTTCCTGGTTCCAGCCCAGCAAAATTTAAGGGCCAGTGTGGAACCAGATTTTTTTTTTCTGTGGTGGAAATGGAATGGGAACTAGCACCAGAACGGCTGCTGGATAAGGGGCAGCATGTGTATGCCACACACATATATTTTAATAGATTTTTTTATTTCACTTCCCGCATATATTTTGTTTATAATTTCTAATCAGTTCACCCAAAGACAAAAGTTCTGCCCTTATTTACCTACTAACATTGTCTTTGTCCTTGTCTTTCTTTCTTCTTGGCACACAAATGGTTAAATTTGAGAACTACAAAGGCTTTTTAATTATTTTTTGTATTTATTTTTTTACAAGTAATAACTTTGGTCATAAACCTGGTCATAAGCCTTTCACATTTCTTCAGTAGGCTTGGAATGTAGCACACTACTTGCATGGACTACTTTTATGATATTTTTAGAGTGCTTGTTTATTTTAACACAGCGCCAGATCATTGTATGGAAAAGAGCAGCATGAACAGTTTTGAAAATATCTTCTTTTGTGCTCTATGAAAGAAATAAAGATATATGGGTTTGGTAAATAATGACAGAATATTCATTTTTGAGTGAACCCTATTATATTTTAGTGTTTCTAATATTTAGCCTGCGTTCTTACATTGGCAGTGCGGGACACTGAACAGTAAGCTGGTGACTAGGGGATTCTTGGATGGTGTGACTTGATCAGATGTGATCATTGGCCTGAAAAGTTTGAGAACTGCCGTATACAATCTGCCGTATACAATCCCTTCTATATTTATCTATCATATTGTGGAATGTACTGATAAATATATCTCATGTTGAGGCATTGAAGTGTCTCATGTTAACTCATTCAGCTCATGTAAACAGCTTCTGGATTGACCACATCATGCTCAACCAAAACAGATGATGATGTTGAACATCTGTGTTTGATGAGAATCATTCATGAGATCTGTGAAAAGATCTTCAAGCAAGTCTTTCAAGAGTAATATGATGTGTTTTTAAAAAAAGGAGGAACTCCGGCCCCAGTTTGAAGCCAAATACTCCCGGAAGGAGCGAGTAAACCCCATCTCAGGGAAACCAGAGCCCTTCCAGCCCTTCACAGACAAACTCAGCCGACTCATGGTGTCTGTTTCGGGAATCTTCTTCATGGTAGGACGAATTTATCCTAAAGCTACAACAAGCAGATCAGAATTATCAGCACTTGTCATGAAAACTGGGACGAGAATTGTGCAGAATTTAACTATTCACTTCCAATTATGTTTATTTTTGTTTATTAACAATTTCATAAACACTGGTTTATTTGTACATGTTCTTGTAGAAATACATATTCAAATTAATTTGTTTATTTGTATAGCTCTTTTCACGATGCAAATCGTTGCAAAGCAGCTTTACACCAAATTAAAGTTTCTACATTATATATCAGTGGTGACTATCTCAAGTTGATAGATAATTATATGGCATGTAATTAATTAACATTTTAACTTACTGTATTGTTAGGGTAAAATTTGTTTTTTGGTTAAATGCTTGTAATTGTTCATAATTTGATGTTATTACTATATTAAATACATGTATCGTGTAACAAACATACTGCAAAACTGAGTGTTACACAAATATTTTAGTAATTTAATTTTGCCGACGAAGGAATGGAAAATATTTAGAAAATATGTTAACGCTTTATTTTGCAGTGTCTTTGTTTCACGTGTTACATGATGTACTTATTATAGTAATAACAGTAAATTATGCATAATTGCATGCAACTACCCCTAAAACAAACCCTAATCCTAACCCTTACCACATTGTAAGTACAAGTTTTAATTAATGTTACTCAGTACTTAATTGCATAAGTACACTGTAACAATGACACCTTAAAATAAAGTGTAACCACTGTTTCATAACAGGCTGCTGAGAGCATTACATTCAATAAGTAATGTTTTTGGGGTAACACTATATTTTAAGGTGTCGTTGTCACACGTTAAATGTACTTACTATTATAATAACAATTAATGATGCATAATTACTTGCAAGTAACCGTAGACCAAACCCTAACCATATAGTAAGCACATGTAGTTAATTAATATACTCAGTAATTAAATCTATAATTACGCTGTAACAAGGACACCTAAAATAAAGTTTAACCGGAATAATTAATATTACTCGGTACTCTTTTGTGTAATTACACTGCAATCAAATCAAACCAAATCATGTGCACCACATCTGTGTACAGGCCATGAAAAGATAGAATTGCAGATTTTTGAGCACAGCTGACAAAATTATCCTCATAAGATGCATTTGTACATGGTATGATGCATATGATTTATATTGTATGCCGGTGTTTCATCCACACATGCAAAAGAGTGCAGACGTCACAACTGAATGTCATGAAAATCCACAAGTATCCATCACTATCATCAGTTACAAACCCTATTCGTCACTCTATTTAAATTGAAAACAAATAAACATTTTAAATATGATTTTTATTGATTAAAGTTAGATCATAAAGCTGCACTATATCATAAATAACTGTCTCCCTCTGGTGGCCTTGAATTAAAAGGCAATGCATATCAAAATTATACCTAACTTTGTAAAGGGAAACTTGTGCAAGACTCCGATATATATCCATCTATTTATAATATTCCAGATTGACACCTCTCAATCTGTTCACGTCTCGTCATCTTCCCTCCAGATCTCTCTGGTCCTGACAGCCGTGTTTGCCGTGGTGGTGTTCCGGCTCATTGCCATGGAGAAGTTTGCTTCCTTCCAGTGGGAGTTTGTGAAGAAGAACTGGCAGTTTGCCACCTCAGGCACTGGAGTCTGCATCAACTTCATGATCATCATGTCTCTGAATGTGGTTAGTGTCTTTCCGAAGGCCTCTTCTTCACACCAGCAGAGACACGATAAAGGCCCCCACAACAAACATTGTCCACGTTTTTGCACTAAAGTTTCACACAAAAAGAGAAAAAAGTTTTTGGAGGGCTTTGCCGCAAGAAATCAAAAGAAAGCAAAACACGCTTTGAAGCAATAAAACCATTATTACAAAATAAATAAAAACTTTAATGCAAAATAAAACTTATTGTGAAAATTTCAACTGATATTTTGTCTCTCTACAATGGGAATTTAATAAAGCATATCATGAAATATATATATATAATATTGTTAGTATTAATAATAATGATAACAACAATATTCAGTATGTATAATGTGTTGTTAATCCATGAGGTCCAATGTGTTTTTAGCAGCATGGCTGTTTTCAAGGCACCAGCCAATCAAAAAAAGTCATGTGACATTTGCCTTTTTTTTTTTTTTTTTTTACTTTTCTTATTTCATAGCATCTCATATGTTGCTCTGGTTATTCTGAAAAGCCAGAGCCTCAAAATGAAATCATCAAAATGATTGACTACTATTACATGCTGTCGCTCCCAGACATAAAACATAAGGCGATTGCTATAGCAAACATAAACTTTATTACAGCATTCTGTCTGCATCCTTAAAACAGCAAGTCGTTGATTCAATAAAAGTGGATTTCTGAGTAGTTACAACCTAATTTCCATTTCTGTGTGGAACCAATGTGACAATTTTATTTTCCTGAAGACAAGAGATGAAAAAGCCACTTTCTCTAATAATAACAACATTACAGCTTAGTTGGAAATATAGCAACTTACATTAACTTTCAAAAGTCTGGGTTTAGTAAGGTTTTTTTTTTTTGGTTTTTAAAAGAAGATGCTCACTAAAAGCTGCATTTATTTGACAAAAATACAGTAAAGATGGTTATATTGTGAAATATTATTAAAATCTCACGTTCTATTTTAATATTGTAAAATGTATTTCTGTGATCAAAGCTGTATTTTCAGCATCATTACTCCAGTCAGTGTCACATGATCCTTCAGAAATCAGTCTAATATGCTGATTTGCTGCTCAAAAAAACATTTCTGATTATTATCAGTTAATAACAGTTGTGCTGCTTCATATTTTTGTGGAAACCAAAATACATTTTTAGAATGCTTTGATAAACAGAAAGTTCAAAAGGGCAGCTTTTTTGAAATAGAAATAATTTGTAACATTATTTGATAAATGCATATTTGATAATTTGTCCCTCTTGATAAATGCATACTTATTGAGTAAAACTAGTAATGTCTTTTAAAAATGAATGAATGAATAAATGAATGAATGATCCCAAACTTTTGAGTGGTAGTGTATGTTATAATAACAACTTGTTGGTTGTTATAAACCATGTATAACATTTATTATTTATGGCATAGTTTGTAAATCAATGGCAATTATTTATTTATTTTCATCCTTCTCTGTAATGGCACTGAGTCGATTTTCTTTTACCCATCAGGTCTATGAGAAAGTGGCCTACCTACTTACAAACCTGGGTAAGTATGAATTCAGTCAAGGTTACTATTGATTGAGGGTTTTCACTCTGAGAAACTTTTCTCGTGCCTGTAGCATGCAGTGCATGGCTAAAATACCACTCACTTGTGATCCAGAACATCCACGGACAGAGTCAGAATGGGAAAATAGCTTTGCCCTCAAGATGTTCCTCTTCCAGTTCGTCAATCTCAACAGCTCGACCTTCTACATCGCTTTCTTTTTAGGAAGGTAAGCAACTCTATGTATTGTTCAGTACTTGGTTTACTTGTTTTTGCTGTTTTTATTCACCCAAATTGCCCCACTTGGGATCTGTTTGCCATCAACTCATTCAGGAACTTCATGGCGCTAGCACACATGCTAACACAACTGCCTCCCCCACAATAGCATGGCTAATTGAATTTCAAAGCTAATTTCACATGTGTTTGTATACCGCAGGTTTGCTGGCAGGCCGGGTGACTATAATAAGCTGTTTAAGCGGTGGAGGATGGAGGAGGTGGGTGAGATGAGGCGGTAATGAGTTTTCTCGCACTTGGTTATTATTGCCCTTCGGCATGATCAACATTACCAATCAAATATCTGCCTCAGTTATGCAACTGCCATGAGATTTCAATAAAACGGTCATTATTCAGTGCAGACTCTTTCATAATTGCCTCAACATAACAACGGTGGTTGCTCATAACACTAGTGTACTGTTTGAGATCTAGTCTGTGTACAGCATGTAATATAATCAAAACCACTCTTGTGAAAGCAAATGCGCTTAATTGTATTGAGTATCAAAACTTAGAAATCTTAATCTTAAGAACTGCACTTGCAGATATTTTAATGAAATAAAAGGCCACTTAAGTGTAATTACAGAAAGAGTCCACTTACATTACACACTTACTTTAAAAAAGGGCTATTATCAAATTAAAAGTACATTTTAAATCACTATTTTACTCATTTTTGTTGTGTTTTAAGGAAGTACTTTTATTTTGATGTGTTGATTAACATGTAGAGTACTGGATTATAATTGTATGTGTTATCCAGTATTACAAAAGTTAATATATTTTAAATGTACTAAACTGCAACTTTACCATTACAAATTTGTAAGGTAACACTTTATTTTAAGCTGTCCTTGTTACACGTGTTACATGTACTTACTAAATTAATAACAATTAATTATGCATAATTACATGCAAGTAACCCTAATCCTAACCATAACCATATAGTAAGTACATGTAGTTAATTAATATTACTCAGTACTCTAATGTATAATTACACTGTAACAAGGACACCTTAAAATAAAGTGTAACCATATGTAATTATTATAAATATATTTAAATACACATATAAGTGTCAATGGAAATGACATTGTAATATATTTTAGTTTACCATGAATTCTTGTCAGTACATTCAGCAGAACATTTTAACCATATTTCAAAGACAATAGAATTATGAAAAACTTTATTACATGTACTTACGGTGTACTTACATAAAAAGTTATTTAATGTAAGGTAACTACAGGGACCTTAGGGATAGGTTCAGGGTTATTACCTAGTTATTACCTAGTTATTGTAGTTACTATAACAGCTACATGGTATGTACATGCGGAACCGGACTGAAAATAATGTACTACCCATATACAGTCCCAACAAGTATTCAAACCGTAAAACAAATTCCCCTTGTTAAACCATGGTTTTAAAACTTGTTAAATAATTAAGTGATTAATTAAGTGCAAAATGATCTGCTGTTAAAAACAGAATTAAGAAAAGAGAAACACAAGAACTATTAAACACAGCCTGATGAAATCATATAAAAACATTAAATCTCTCAAAATCTGATTAAACAACCCCGCAAACAGCATATCCACTTATTAATAACCAGACACATTTTCATTACAGAAGATAATTAACTAAGGTTTAGATGTTGATTTAGTTTCATTTGATTAAATGCTGCTTTAGTCACCCTTGACTTCTGTGTTAGTTTTTCTTTCTGGCTGTTGTAACATTGTTCCTCGACATTTTGTTATAACAAAAGTCAGAGAAAATTAGTGGTTGGTTGTTATATATTTATAATGGCACTCTATTAGAAGTTTATTATTTTAAAGGATGTTGTATTGATTACATATTATTAAAGAACTAAATTTGTCCAATAAGTACTCTCACACAGACATTAATCAACTTATGTAAAATGTGCTAAAGACAAAAAAAAAATGTATTTCACAAACAAAACTCATCCATGGTAACCAATTTTTTTTTTTTTATTGGTCATGTATATGCATTTTATTTGTTTGTTTTGAAAACGTTTTGGACAAACTTTTGTTTTTTTAGTGTCACAACCACTCCTTAAAATCACTTTAACTATAATCAATCCAATTTCCATTTAATCAGTGGTTGTCTGATTGACTTGTGATTGTTATTATAAATACCAACCAACTACACCACTTGCTCTGGGCTTTTGATTATAACAAATATGGAATAACACATGAGCCAGAGAAAAGTGAACGAAAAAAAAAACTTATGGTCAACTAAAGCAGACACTTCTCTAACATGAAAATGAAACAATACATCAACATCTAAACCTTAGATCTCAATAAGGTTCTGTAATAACTTCATTAATAAGGAGCTGGGCTGTTTGTGGGGTTGTTTACTTGAGATTTAATGTATTTTATTTCAGTTGATTAAAGTTAGTTGTTGTTCGTGTTTCTCTTTCTTTCAGTATAATGGTTGATAACAGCAGGTGTTCACACACAGTGAATCACTTAATTATTTAGTGAACTCAACTGTAAGTTCAGACCCCGGGAAAAACTTAAATATTTAAGGCCATTACCTCAAATTTTTGAAACATGATTTTTAAGATCAATTTGAGTTACTTTTTTGGGTTGTGAAAAAATAAGTTCACACACAGTTGTAAAAACAATATTGGCAACCAGTTAAAATTTTTGAGTTAACTATTGCAGTTTTTAAAGACTTTACTCAAACGGTTTGAAAATTATTGTTGTTCTATGTTCAAAATGAAAAATATATTAAATGAATAAAAAGCACTTTTCATTTAATTGCTAACAAAAGAACATCTAAATGTTTATTATTTTAAAGCATATTATTTAAATAATAAGTACTCTTTGTAAAATGTGCTAAAGTGTATTTCACAAAGGTAACCAAAATGTATATGCATTTTATTTGTTTGTTTTGTTTTGTTTTGTTTTTTTTAATTGGTTGTCTGATGTTTAGTGGGAGTGATTATGGTGTTGAAACTGTCTCATGGAGCTGTCATGCAGACACACAGTTGGAATCATGATGATCACAAAACACACACACAATATTGTATTGTATATTGTGTATATCAGAATATAGAACACTTTGCTAACAATCTAAATGTTGTATTGTCGATTTAACTGATGGAATTATGTTTAGTCTGTCTCCTGTCATGTTGGAATCACACAGTATTGTATATTGTGTATATCACAATACAGCTGGCATGTCAGCTTGCTCTTACTTGGCCAGTAAACTCTTTATAAACCCATTTTCCTCTCGAATGGAGCTGGTGTAAATGGCATTTTGTTTGATTTTATTGGTTCTTCCTTAACCCCTAAACTTAGTCATTCAGATTTCTTCATGTCACTTTCTTTATCTTTCTTTATAGTATGTTTTAATTTTGTTAAATATATACTTTATTTCATAAGATCCGACTTTGTTATTGAGTGTATGAACACAGAGGTCTGTGTTACTCAATTATTAGCCTGAACAGGAGGTGTTTGCTGCACTGAACATTCAAAGAGAGAGTTTGTCCTCAGTTCCAGTCCACTGCGTTCATGGCTGACTGATTTTGCTAACCCTGCAGTACAGAGAGAAATGTGTGCCTCATCAGAAAGAGCCTCGACAACAGAGTGTACTTAACAGACTCTCAGCAAACCATGATGAGCGATGTTAGTTTAGATTAACATTACTGTGCTCTGTTCAGTGTTCACAGAAAAATGGCAGCTTTGTTATTATTAACTTGCGCTTATTTTGTTCTAAACCCTAATTCTGTCTTTTTCGGGGAACATCTCTTCCCTTGTAAAAATGACGTGTACTTAGTTGTATTGATTGTGCAGATGTAGTGAAACTTATAAAAAAAATCTTAAGTTATATATATATAAACTCAGTTTTTAAGTAGCATCATATATATATATATATATATATATATATATATAGTGCTGTCAATTAATCGCGATTAATCGCATCCAAAATAAAAGTTTTTGTTTACATAATATGTTTGTGTACTGTGTATATTTATTATGTATATGTAAATACACACACATACAGTATATACATTTATATATGTATATTATTATATTTTATATCATACATAAATGTATTTAATATATAAGCATAACATATTTTTCTTAAATACATGCATGTGTTTGTATTTAAATATACATAATAAATATACACAGTATACACGCATGTATTATGTAAACAAAAACGTTTATTTTGGATGTGATTAATCGCGATTAATTGACAGCACTAATATATATATACTATAACTACACCAAATAAAATACATAAAAAAATTATAATAAATAATTTATTGATGGATGGATGGATGGATGGATGGATGGTATCCCGAGCAAATTGGAGCTGCAGATAATATAATATTAATTTTAAAAAGTAATATTTAAAAATGATATATTTAATATTTAAAAAATTAAATTAAATATAATTTCAGTTTAAAATAGTACACTAATATATACTTTCATGACTGTGTTCCTTAAACTTCAATGCACTTTTTAAAAGCGCACCTTGTAATATATGAAATTAAAAGTTTTATATTAAAGTACTTTTTAAATAATTGTGTTTTAATAATCTTTTGTTTTGCTTAAAAGAAGTACACTCATGTGCTGACTAACATACTAAAGCACATGTACTACTCAGGTACTTGATTATTTATTATTTGGCCATAACCATCACTCTTCATCACTTATCACATTCAAATTTGAAGTGTTTTTCCCCCTTTTGTTCCTTGCTCAGACTGCTGCAGAACTGGTGGTCCCGGCGTAAGATAAAACGAGCAGGAGAGCAGAATAAGAGTAAAGAAGAGCTGCCGCAGTGGGATAGAGACTGGAACCTGCAGCCCATGAACGCACACGGCCTGGTGGACGAGTATCTGGAGATGGGTGAGTCCTGCTCGACAACACCTACTGTGAGATCTTGTGTAGTGCGTACTTTGGTGAAGCAAAAGTTAGTTATGTAGTTTAAGTTAATTAAACCGTCATGATAATAGCTGCCTTAATAATAACACATCTAAATAATGTAACTGATGGTTGAAGATAACTGCTTTGCCCTTGAGTACTGAGATTTGTTACCACCACAGTAACACAAAAACACGTTACAGCAAGTACGTTCATCAGGGTGGCATGCTTTCAATGCATTGTGCAAGCATTTGTGTCAGTGTTTGCTTGTAATCTAGACGAGCTGCAAGTTTTGTATGTTTTCTGTACAGTTCTACAGTTTGGTTTCACTACAATCTTTGTGGCGGCATTTCCTCTGGCTCCTCTGCTTGCTTTGCTCAACAACATCATCGAGATCCGATTAGACGCCTACAAGTTTGTCACGCAGTGGAGGAGACCGATGCCCGCTCGCGCTACTGACATCGGTTGGTCCCTTTCACCTCAATTAGCCTGGTGTCAGTTTATCCCAATCTAAATGCAAGAAACACAAGAGTCGTTTGTTGTGATTACTTAATTTAGTCTGTTGTAAATATAGATAGTTAGCATGAATATTCACAATAAATAGGATACATCAATTCTTAATGTTCTTTAATGTCGCAGATTACTTTATAGATTCATGTATTATCTGTTCTGGTAAATTTCAATATATTTTAGTTTGATAGATTTGTTTATTTATTTTTTTAATTAGGTATCTGGCATGGTATCCTGGAGGGAATTGGAGTCGTGGCTGTCATAACAAATGCCTTCGTCATTGCCATCACTTCGGATTACATCCCTCGCTTCGTCTATGCTTTCAAATATGGGCCCTGTGTGGACAAGGGTTACCGGCATGAGAAGTAAGATTTCAAAATAGCTGAAAGCAGCAATTACAGGGCCAAACACACCAGTGGCATGTGCATTGTAAAGCTGAGCAGATTTATTTGGTTAGCACCTCTGTTGGTGATGGGTGGTTGCCAAGATGGTTCAGCTTCACCTTTTACATTATCAGTGCATTTCTGGGAAACTATTTTGAAAATCAGAAATTGACAGATTTTTTATAGAAATCATCTGCATCAAGTCAAATTGAACCGACTATTTAGACATATAAAATTATGAATTTGTGTGAATCTCTGTGTTGCTAATGCTGTTTATTTGCATTTTGTGTGTCTTTACACAGATGTCTAAGAGGATACTTGAACAACAGCTTGTCTGTTTTTGATATGGGTGAATTGAAAAATGGGAGTTATCATCCTCGATACTGCAGGTATGACAACACTCATGCTACAGTTTCATGTTGTTATATGCTTGTTCTTCAGTTGGGTTTTGTCTTTTTCTCAAGGTAAATTTGTCTTATTCCCCTCTACAGGTATCGGGATTACAGAGCGCCTCCATGGAGTCCTGAACCCTACGATTTCACCCTGCAGTTCTGGCATGTTTTGGCTGCCAGATTAGCCTTCATCATAGTATTTGAGGTCAGTGCTACTTAACAATTTAAGAATATTATCTAAGTAATGCTTTACACCATTAAAAATCTCAGCCAACATTTCATGGGAGCCAGTGTAAGCACAAACATGGACTTGAGGTATGGGCTCTACATGGGTTTGTCCACAGGTTCCTTATCATCCTTATCTGAATAAGCCCCATGAATTCCATGATGGTCCTTTCTGAATTATCCCCAGTATGGGCTCTAAATGGGGTTGTCCATGAGTTCCTTGTCGGTCTTGTCTGAATTAGCTCCAATGTGGACTTATTTAGATAGGTCCTACATGGAACCTGTGGACAAACCCATCTAAATAAGTCCACATTGGAGCTAATTCAGACAAGACCGACAAGGAACTCATGGACAACCCCATTTAGAGCCCATACTGGGGATAATTCAGATAGGACCATCATGGAATTCATGGGGCTTATTCAGATAAGGATGATAAGGAACCTATGGACAAACCCATGTTGAGCCCATACCTCAAGTTCATATTGTGCCTACATTGGCCTCACCTTAAATTGTTGGCTTGGAAAAGCTACTTTGAAATTTTAGCTTGCAAAGCTACAAGCTATTTATGATTTTAAGTAGTTAAAGTAAACCTGCTCTTTGATAAATTTTACAAGGTTCTAGTGCAGGGGTCTCCAAATTCAGATCGGGAGGGCCTGTGTCCTGCAGAGTTTAGCTCCAACCCTAATTAAACACCTGATCGAGCTAATCACAGTCTTTCTAGGCATGCTAGAAACTTACAGGCATGTGTGTTGAGGCAAGTTGGAGCTAAACTCTGCAGGACACCGGCCCTCCAGGACCGAGTTTGGAGACCCCTGTTCTAGTGTAATGGAGGCCAGCTAGTACAGACTATGTGGGTAAACCTCACTTCCCTGGCCTCAGGAAGCACAATAGTGACTGGCGATAGAGGCTGCAGCCTTTAGAGTCCTTGTTAACGTGCCTGACTTCCATCGCTGTTCAGACTCCGCTTGGAGTGATACAGTGGTGCCATGACCCGGATGGGAGTGAGGTTAGGAGGTTGAGTGTAACAGAGACCAACTGGTATGTGATAACTACAGTATGCAGGTAAACCTCACTCTCCTGGCCTCAGGAGATGCATTAGCCACTGATGCAAGAAGCTGTGGTTTTTAGCATCCTTGTTAACATGCCTGACTTCCATGCCAGCTATTATCTATTCAAGCCATGCTTGGAGTGGGCAGAGAGGAACTGGTAACACTAGCGCAATGTATCAAATCTCGGGAGCCAGACTTTTGACTTTTGACAAATAGACTTATTCTGGCAAAAAAACATCAGAATATGTTCATTTTGGAAAAAATCAGTAGAATGTCAAATAAGCAGTATTCTTAAAACAGTATGCAAAAAAATACCTAAATCACCTATTACTGCTGAGATTCTGAAGTGCTCATTGTCATGGGACCATGATGGCACTGGTCTTCTTTCACACAAGGCTAATTTAGCTACTTCTCAGTACTGCAATACAACCTAAGATTATTTCATGTTTGTGATTTTTCCAATGTGTGTTATATTCTCCATAGCACCTGGTGTTTGGCATTAAGACCTTCATAGCCCACATGATTCCAGACATGCCCAAAGACCTGTGTGATCGCATGCGCAGGGAGAAATACCTGATGCAAGAGATGGTGTATGAGGCGGAACTGGAGCACCTGCAGAAAGAGCGGAAAAAGAATGGCAAACGTTATCACCATGAGTGGCCTTAGCCATGCCTGTCCATAAATACACAAAAAAATGCCCACTGGAGAAACACATACATTACACACAAAAGCACATAAAGACTTGAGAGCGGCGAACAAGCATCCTTGCAACATGCACACCTGCAGCACATACTGTATGTGAAAACTGACATTCATGTACAACCGTTCTGCTACCTTGGACAGCTAGCTTTATTGACTCCATGCATGGGCTGCCCACTTTTCATTGCTGTGACAAACCAGGGAGCAGATTCAGTGTTTGAGGTCAAAACCTGATCTCCGGGTGGCCCTTTAGAGCCAGGAGATGGCAGCTGTACTCTGCACCAAAGAGGTTCTTCTCAATCACATGATCCCTACCTGAGACCTCCGATTATCCTATATTTTCATCCAGTAGTTCTAAAATTTTAGTGATTGGCTACTTAAACATTTGGCTCATTAGCTAAAAGTAGCTATGAAAGCAGTCTGGCAAAATTATGGATTGGGATAAAGAAGTTTGAGAACCACTGCACTAAAGAAAGTTCTGATGGGCGTTTTGTCAAAAATGTGTCTTGAGGGTATGGAATGAATGGGATTAGTTTGAAATCAAGCAGAAATTAAATAAATTGGATTTCCGAAAGCACAACTGGATTCGCCTGCCTTCTTAATAGACAGCAAACGTCTGTACCAGAGTACGCTGCAGCACATGAAGGAGTCTCACTTCCGCAAACCACCGCTTTGTCCATGTGAAGCATCTTCAACATTGAGATCAATGGATTACAATGTTTTCTGACACACAGTAAACTCCAGTGTGTAGGTGGGAAATATCATTCATTGAACATGCATCCTTCCCAGCATGGCCTGCAGAGGCGCTGCTCATTCATCTGTGTTCTGTCGTAGTTCTGAATGGAGCACTTGTGCAGTTGGATTGTTTACTATGCAGACGAAGGGCTTTTGGAGTTCCTGTTTTCTGCTTGCCTACTTGTCTGCGTCTATGTGCGTGGCAGCTATCATCCCGCTGTGAAGCAGTTCTCTACCTAGTGACCAGGCAACGTGATGACGTTTACTTACGAACACATTTACCGATACGCCCTCTCTCTTCGCTTGCCAGCATCTCACATTGTGATTCTTGTTACAAAAGTGGTTTCTGGTAAAGGTTACCAAATAAAAATCAGTTTGTTTATGCAAATGAAAGTTTTTACGTACTGCATCGCCTTGAAAAGATATGCAGATCTGTCTTTCAGTACAATAAGTAATTTTGTCAAGGCAAAATAAATAAAACAAATAGCCAATATTGGCAAAATGGTGATATAAGTAACATGCATGTGTTTTTTTTTTTTTAATTGCATGTTGTTTCTTTGTTTTTCATTATTTTATAAGACTATGTCCTTTGTTCATATGCCTGGTTTTGTAGCGTGTGTGAGCTGAATTGATGTGCGAGTGTAGCTGCGTTTGTTGCTCAGCTGTCATGAGTTTTGTCTTCTTACGTTCCCGTCGGCCTATGCAGAAGACAGTGGCTATCTTTGGAGCAACATACTAGCATCTCTGCAGTATATAGTATGTATGCTGTGAATTTTCTGTATGTGTAAAACACCCAAATGAATTACTACGTTTTCAAAAATATTAAGCAACAACCTGAGTGAGCTGTGTGGAATGCAGTATGCTTTTGACTTAACCTACAGTACAACAGAGTGTTGCAGTGATGAAATAGTTTTGTTCAGAATAATAGAACTGGAAGTGCTAAAATACTGCTTTCCAGGATTTGGCCTACAAAAATACGTCATCCCTGTAGCACTATATTTCCAGTGTGATTAATGTACTAGAAAAATTAAAAATCCTTCTCGATTCATTATTTGATTGGAACACCAAAAATGTATTATGCGATAAAAACAATTATGTGTTTTTATTTTCATTCACTCCCGAATTAATAAGGTATGTAGCAACAATGTAGCATACTACTGTTTGAAGCATTTATTTTTGCATAATGTATGCTGTTTGACATACTAAAAATAGTATGCCGTATACATGGTGTTCCACTCCAAACATAGTCAACTACTGTAAAATATCACAACATATTAATCTATCCACCATTATCCATACAGTTCGAGCTTAAACATATGTGATGATAGAATTACCATTGGGACAGTGGATATGGAAGACAAATTCTGTTATTTTACATTGTTTTTTTTATAAATGTAAAATGTTGTATTTTCTGTGTTTCTTTTTTGGGGCGTGTATGTGTGCATGTTTAAAAATGTGCGTTCATAACTGTGTGTTTGCATGTGTGTGTGTGTGAGAGAGAGAGAGCGCGAGAGAGAGAGAGTTTTGTAAAGCTGATGAAGTGAGTGCTCCCAGCATGCATCTCATTCTTACACAGTTTTTCAAAAGGCAATGACTATGTTCGAAATAGCATACTACCCAACTACACATTTATTTATTTATTTTCAGTATGTATTATGTATAGCGTGCAAAGAATGTGAATTTTGTGTGCATGGAATATTAAGTCTTAGTAAATGTGCTAAAATCTGCAGTGCTTGAGATAATTTCCCACAATGCAATGTGTTCAACTTGACCTTACATTTCAGTGTGACATATGCACTGAAAGTCATATCATGCTTTTCTCAACTCATTCTCTGATCAGACTGAGAAAAAGTTAAATATAAGCATGTTTATTTCAGAGAGATAACTAGATACCGCTTTGTTTAATTTAGTTAAACATGCAATGTAATGCATCATTGCATAAAGAGTTCTCTTTAACATACTTAAAAATAGTGTGCACATTACAGTATGCACTGTGCAGTATGCAAGAAGTATTCAAGAAATACATTAGTATTCCATTTCGAACACAGTCAGTGCATCTGTCCTCCTCGGGCCCATTGAGTGTTTGCAGATGAGATATTTGTATCATATTTTCTTAGCTTGAAGTATTGAGTACTATCAAGTATTGCTTTTTTAAGTATATATTTTTGCACTTTCCATTTGCATGGGTAAGACCCCATCTGGGTACAGACATACACTTAAAAAACTCAGAAAAGAAGCTTAGATTATGTTCTCGCTTCATAGATACTACACTGAATAAAAGTTGAATTTAAGTTTAATTTCATGAAAGCACTTTAGGAGTGTAATTTTTCCCGTTACCTCAATTTAGGATTCACGTTCAAAATAAAAATGTAAAAAATATTACTGTGTAGGTTATTAGAACAGTGGTTCTCAACTGGTCACTCAAAATTGGTCTCCAGTCTGTTCTAGTAAGTTTATTGACAACATGGAAAAACATGATAAACGCAAATAAAAAAATGCACCAGTTTTGGTACTGTGTTGGGTCGCCATTTGGGTCCTGAATAAAAACCAGTCGAGAATCACTGTATTAGAAACTAAAGTGTGCTTTGATGATTTATGTGTATTTTAAGCAGGACCAGAATTTCATCAGAAGAATGGAAGTGTGAGGCTTGTCTGAAACAGGAAGTAGTCTCTACTATGACACACCATTCTCTTGGTGTACTGTAATCTATGCATGACCTCATTGAAGAGCCCAGCCCATCTAGGGCTCTTGACAAACTTTTGTGTATTTGTGCACTTTTTACTGTGAAGTGTGCATGGCCTATATCTGCTTAAACCGGAGAAGACTGACCTGAGATCATTACATGTTGTAGTGGTTCTTCGTCATGAATGATCAGTTGTTAATGGCCTTGTGGTGATCTCATTAATATTCATTTATAGGCTATTGGACAACAAATGTTATTCAGGTTTTATCAAAAACACTTGGTTGTGGATAAAAATGTCTTCATTGAAAATGCATAAGCATATGAAACAATAAAGATGTTTATAATGAGCAACAGCATGTATTATACCATTATAGTCAGTGCTTAACATATCTTACACAGACTCACTGCATTTTATTTGAATAATGATTTGATTCCTGCAACATCAGTTATTAGTCAAAATGTAATTGCTAGTATTATTAAAGTTGGATGGTTAAAGTTGGAGTTTTTGGATGCTATTTTGCTGTCACTGCTTAGGTTGGAATTTAAAATTCCATTTCAGAGTTCTGTGTTTTTGCAGTTTACATAATGCATATGCATGGTATGCAAATAACAATGATACTTGTGGATGTGTGTGGAGCCAATGGGCCTCATTATGAGTCATAAACAGAATTAATTTTTGTACAAATAGTTTGTAAAACTGTTCTGACCTACATGTTCAGATTCATTAAAGTGTTTATATCATATTTCCAACATGTTAGTTGGTACAAACAAAATTGATTTGGCATATGGCTGAATTACTCCCTTTTGGATTTATGCAATATACTGAAACCAAACCTGAGAATAGAGTACTGAAGATCCCACAGCACTCTTGTAAGCGTAATTCATGGATCCTGTACCTGGATACAGTATCCTGATAGTTCTAGGACAGGGGTCCCCAAACTCGGTCCTGGAGGGCTGGTGTCCTGCAGAGTTTAGCTCCAACCCTAATTAAACACCATGAGCTTAAAGGTTCACTGGCTAGAAACTTACAGGCAGGTGTGTTTTGGCAGGTTGGAGCTAAACTCTGCAGGACACTGGCCCTCGAGGATCAAGTTTGGAGACCCATGTTCTAGAGTTTCAAGTTTCAAGTTTTATTTGTCACATACATGACTATACAGAGATTGTATAACCAGCAGTGAAATGTGAAGAATAGAGTACTGAAGCTAGAGCAGGGGTGGCGAACGTTCCTAGAGCCGCAGCCCTAGAGTTGTCCAACCCTAATAAAAACCACCTGCCTGTTCATAACCCTTCAGACCTTGATAGCTTGTTCATGTGTTTGATGGTTGAAGCAAAACTTGCAGGGTTGCGGCTCTCCAGGACCGATATTCGCCACCCCTGTTCTAGAACAACATTCCCATTTAGATTTTAGAGTTAGGGATGGGGTTGGGTCTGGAGCAGGAGTGTCCAGTCCTGCTTCTGGAGGGCCTGCAGAGTTTAGCTCCAACCTGCCAAAACACTCCTGCCTGGAAGTTTTGATTAATCCTGAAAGCCTTGATTATAGTTCCTTATTAGTTTAAAACACCACTGGAGCAACATGCTTTTCATATTATGGTTAGATCTGGCCACTGGTGGTTGGTGGGTATGAGAATTGTCAGGTGCAAAGATTGGGAATTAAATTTTGAAATAACGTTTAAAGCTGAAGATGGTTAAGATCCAGTGATTTGGGATTAAAGAGATAGTTCACCCAAAAAGAAAAATGCTGTCATTAATTACTCACTCTCATGTCGTTCAAAACTTGTAAGAACGTTCATCTTCGGAACACAAATTAAGATACTTTTGATGAAATCCAAAAGCTTTCTCATCTTTTATAGACTGCAACACAACTACCATGTTCAAGGCCCAGAAAGGTAGTAAGGACATCATTAAAATAGTCCATGTGACATCAGTGGTTCAACCTTAATTTTATGAAGCTATGAGAATAGGTGTGCTTAATTGGGGCATGAGCTGAAATCTGCAGGACAGTAGGTCTCCAGCAGCAGTGTTGGAGATCCCTGGGTCAGAAGAGAGAAATTTGTTGTTTTAGGCAGAGCTTCTCATTCCTGTTCCTGGAGATGTATGTTCCTTCAAGAATTCAGCAAATCAAGAGATCACGTGACCCTTCGACAGTCACGCATAGTCTTTCGCTCTGCTCACTTTGTCAATATTATATTATCCTGTCAGTAAATTTCGAACCACTCTGCATTGGACCCATCATGAGTATTTCAGCAGTCAAGGGCGATCGGAAAGGAGAGATTGAGCAATCGCCAAAGAAGAAAAAATTCAAAGATTCCACCATCTCCAGAGAGGATCTTGACGATGCTATCACTAACGGTATCAAGCTAGCATTTAAAGAGCAGCAAAGCACTTTGGATTCGGTTGTGACTTCGGCAGTAAGAGATGCGGTGGACTCTGTGCTGATTCCAGCATTGCGTGAACTGCGAGCGGACATACAAGCGACTAACAATTTTGTTAAAGAGCTGAGAGCAGAGCTTGAGGCGATAGCTACCGCGGCGAAGTAGACACGTGACCGGGTTGATTCCATTCAAGCAGCTGCACGTGAGGATAGGAGGACAGTCAGGGACTTAAGAAATCAGCTGGAGCGACTCACCGAGAAGATGACGGAGGTTGAGGATAGGAGCAGGAGGAATAACGTACGGCTGGTGGGATTGCCAGAGGGGAAGGAGGGTTGGCCTCAGAGTTAATATTTCCAAGTGGATCCCTTCCTTGAGGGACCGTGACATCGAGATTGACTGGGCACATAAAACTCCAATCGGCCGCGCACTCTCATCTTCCATGTACTAAGATGGCATGACAGATCGGAGATCCTGAAAGGTGCTCGGCAGGCTTATCCATAAATGTTAACAGGAAGTTACATTTAACGATTGAACACCTCGGAAGTGATGAGGAGGGTAGATTTGTTTCGCAGAGGAAGACATTAGGCTCCGGGCAACGGGAATTCCCGACAAAATACATAATATTAGGTTAGCATTGGTCTCTATCTACGGTCCGAATGAGACAGGTTGCCTTGTTCAGTGCATTCTTCTTTACCTTATTTTTAATTTTTCATCTAGGTTTTGGTATCCAACAACTGTTATTTACTACTTGCTTTTCTTCAGCAATACAATTTTGATTGAATTGCCCTAAATATTTTATCTAATGTGAATGTTTAAATTCTGAGTGATGTAAATATATTTCCTGTGCCCTTACAAGAGACACATCTAAAACAATATGATGCTGTAAGTATTATAAATTGGCATTCTCCTGCGCTCTTAAATCTTATTCTGTTAACAGGAAGTTTAGATAAATCTGATGAGGAGGGTAGATTGGTTTTTATCAATCTAATACTAGGTTATTGGTCTCTACACGGTCCGAATGAGACAGCAGTGCAATGTTTCCATCTACTCTATTGCCCTCTAATTACTAAATCCTGCTTTAGAATTTCTGATCACTCCATCCTCTAAATTACTAAATAAATTTATCACTGAGCTCAACTTAATCGATCTTTGGAGAATTCAGAATACTATATCTAAGGACTTCACTTTTTTTCTAATAGACATAAGACTTTCTCTAGGATAGACTACATATTTTTCAGCCCATCTTTAATTTTGTCTAATTCCTCCATCTCTATATTACCAATTTTACTATCCGATCATTCTTCTGTGTTATGCAATATTTCTCTTTCCAATATTAAAGCCAAGTCCCCTAGATGGCGCTTTAACATATCATTACTAAGTAATCAGACTTTCATTACTTTTCTAAAAGAATACATAAAGGAATTTCTTAAAATTAATATGCCCTCTGATGTGGATCCTCAAATACTGTGGGAAACGACTAAGTGTGCTATACGAGGTTTCTGTATATCTTTCTCTTCTACTCTTGCCAAAGCGAAAATTCACCAGTTTACACAATTAGAAAATAAAATCCAATCATTACAAAACCTACAAAAACAACATTTTACTGAGTAACAGGCTACCCAGCTGTCCTCTTTAAAAGAAGAATATGATTTACTTTCACACTCAAAGGCGGAATTTATCTTACATAGGACTAGCCAAAAATATTATTTCGAATCAGAGAGACCTAGTCACTTATTGGCCCTTAGGCTGAAAGAATGCGAGTCTAAGGCATATATTAGTGCAATAAAACCATCAGATGATCAGGTCACCACGAACCCTGTGGCAATTAATGACATATTTAAAGGTTTTTACACAAATCTGTATAAAGCCGAAACAGATTTTGATGAACCAAATTTGTAAGCAGTATTTAGATAAAATGGAATTGCCTCGGATCTCACAGATAGATAAAGAATCTTTGGAGGCCCCATTAAGTTTGGAGGAGCTCCACGTCTCTCTAAAAAGTCTTCAAAAGGGCAAATCGCCGGGTCTAGATGGTCTCCCCCTGAATTATATTTAGAAATTTGGGATTTGGTAGGGACACTTATGCTTAATTCATTTAATTTTTGCAATTGAACATGAGGTATTTCATAGAGATAACAAAACTTCATTGATATTATTACTTCTTAAAGAAGGGAAAGATCCATTAGATTGTTCCAGCTACAGACCGATTTCGCTTATCCCATGTGATCTGAAAATCTATGCTAAAGTTTTTGCTTCTCGTATGGAAAAGGTAATTCATAGCTTGATCAAGGAGGACCAAACCGGTTTCATCAAGGGGCGCAATGCATCTGACAATATGCGCGACTCTTTCATATTCTTGACTTTGCGAACTCCCACCCAACCCCTTGTGCGTTTTTTTCACTTGATGCAGAAAAAGCCTTTGACAGGCTAGAGTGGAATTATATGTGGGCAGTTCTGCAATGTTTCGGCTTCGGTGAACACTTCATTTCTATGATTAAGACATTATACCACTCACCTGCAGCATCAGTCATAACTGGTAATATTATTCCCTTTACAGCGGGGAGTGAGGCAGGGATGTCCGCTTTCCCCCTTATTGTTTTGTCTATCTCTTGAACCCTTAGCTCAAGCCATCAGGAAATCTGAAGTATCGATTAAGATTCATGATCATAATCATAGTACTTCATTATACACTGATGATATTATTCTATATTTAGACCACTTTGACGTTTCAGTCTCTAGTATAATTAAGGAATTTGATAATTTTAGTAGCTTATCAGGATATAAAATAAATTGGAGCAAATCTGATTTAATGCCAATTAACAATGTTAAAGTTAATTCTTCTATTCCCTCATTTATCCCTATTAAGGAATCTTTCACCTATTTGGGCATTACGTATATAAAAACATTCATAAGATTGCCAGAGACAATTTTAATAATATTTTAGTTAAGGTCAAAAATGACATTCAAAGATGGAATAATCTTAAAGTCTCTCTCCAAGGAAGAATCTCCACTGTTAAGATGAATTTGTTACCTCGATTTCATTTTTTTATGCTACCACTGTCTGTCTCCCCCTCCAGGTTACTTTAAGGAGATCAACTCTATAATTTCTAAGTTTATCTGGAATGACAAATGCCCCAGAATTAAACTTACCACATTACAACATCCTAATAGCGCAGGAGGACTGGCTGTACCAAATTTTGAATTATATTATTGGTCATTCCAGCTTAAAGCTCTTCATAATTGGGTTGATCCTCAATCTACAGTTTCATGGAGGGTGATTGAAGCTGACAAGGTTAAACCAAATAGACTTCAAGATATTTTATTTACTGGCACAGGAAAAAAAGGTGATCATTGTAAATGTGGTCCAGTTGTGGCTAACTCTATTAAAATCTGGAAAACGATTGAACGTTGGATATGAGGACCCTTCAAATTTTGTAACAGTACACCTTTATGGCACAATCTTAATTTTGTATGCAGAAATCATCTATTTGGCCAACCCTCTTGGTCTTCTTTAGGGGTAAACACGTGCGGTGATATATATGATAACAGGGCCTCTGTTTCATTTCAGACATTAAGAACCAAATTTTGTTTACCAGCATCCACATATTTTGTCTTTCTTCAATTACGTTCTGCTCTCAAAGCGTATGGAGTTCCGTGGACTTTTCCCATTTCCTCTCATCCTATGCGGGATTGGATTGCACCACCTGCTGGTCAGCCATCTGTTTCTTTGATATATAATAAGATTATTGATTGCATTTCTAAACCTCTTTCTATTAAAACTATTTGGAATAGGGAATTATCTGACCTTAATTTATCTGTCGACTGGGAGAGAGTGTGGTCCAACCTCAGCTTAACATCTAAAAACTTGGCTCATCATCTTATTCACTTCAAAGTCATTCATAGAGCATACATAACTCCTTACAAAAGATTCAAAATGAAACTACAACCAAATTCTAACTGCCATATATGTAACACTGCATCATCTGGTACTTTTCTTCATATGTTTTGGGAGTGTCCCATCGTCATTAATCTATGGACACATGTAAACCTGGTTTTATCCTCCTTACTACAAATTGATTGGTTTGCTAACCCAAGTTTGTGTCTTCTCAATGATGATTCTGGTCTCTGTATAAGCTTAAAGGGATAGTTCACTTTGAAATTAAAATTTGGTATCTATCAGCTTACCCCAAGGTCATCCAAGATGTAGGTGTCTTTTTTTCTTCAGTAGATCCAATTTTGATGTTTTTAGGTCAAACCGTTCTAGTCTGTCAGTCATATAATGGCAGGTATAGGTCACTGTCTCTATAAGAGGGAAAAAGAACATGCACAGAGAAATCCAAATTAAACAATTCCCCATTGTAACTACACATTGATGGCTTAAGACACGAAACGAGCAGTTTGTGTGAGAAAACGAACAGTATTTATATCGTTTTTTACCTCTTGTACACAACCATGTCCAAGTGATCTGAGTGCGCACACACATCCGGTGTGTGACGTGTGTGTGCGCGCGCGCTCTGGCTCACGCTGCATTCACACGGGGCGTCGGCGTCAACGCTTGACTGAGGGCATGTCTGAAGCGTGGTGCTGACGCAACTTCGTGGTATTTTCTTGTTGGAAGACGCGCACTGTCATCGCTCGTGTCGTTTCTGAACTGTCTACTCTAGGATAATGATGACTTCTTTTAAGCAGACCCGCTTGCTGTCATGCATTGTATTTCTATATGAGCGCTCCATGTATCCGTTTCATTCATCTGTAACTAGCCAAACACACATGCCGCAACTCCACCCTCCTCACCCTGCGTCACTTCCACCTAACCATGTAAAAAATAACAGATCCAGGAACAGTTTATTGAGACATGACACCGGCGAGGAAAAAAAAAAGGAATCTTACTATGACGAAGGATTAGTCCATGAATAATATTTGTGCCATTCCGAAATTAAAGAGCCATCATTTTGTACCAAAAGGAATATACATAACCGTATATAATAATACTGTCAAACAATTCAAATAATTTTTTAAAGCACCACGCTTCAGACACGCCCTCCGTCAAGCGTTGACGCCGAGTTACAGATGAATGAAACGGATACATGGAGCGCTCATATAGAAATACAATGCATGACAGCAAGCGGGTCTGCTTAAAAGAAGTCATCATTATCCTAGAGTAGACAGTTCAGAAACGACAAGAGTGATGACAGTGCGCGTCTTCCAACAAGAAAATACCACGAAGTTGCGTCAGCACCTCGCTTCAGACACGCCCTCCATCAAGCATTGACGCCGACGCCCCGTGTGAATGCAGCGTGAGCCAGAGCGCGCGCACACACACGTCACACACCGGATGCGTGTGCGCACTCAGATCACTTGGACATGGTTGTGTACAAGAGGTAAAAAACGATATAAATACTGTTCGTTTTCTCACACAAACCGCTCGTTTCGTGTCTTAGGCCATCAATGTGTAGTTACGATGGGGAATTGTTTAATTTGGATTTCTCTGTGCATGTTCTTTTTCCCTCTTATAGAGACAGTGACCTATACCTGCCATTATATGACTGACAGACTAGAACGGTTTGACCTAAAAACATCAAAATTGGATCTACTGAAGAAAAAAAGACACCTACATCTTGGATGATCTTGGGGTAAGCTGATAGATACCAAATTTTAATTTCAAAGTGAACTATCCCTTTAATACAAGAGAGAATGTTGTTTGCTGGTTTTACGGCAGCGAAGAAGACAATAATACAGAACTGGTTTACACCGCACATGTGTGTAAAAACATATTGGATCCATAGCCTCCTGCAAATAGTGACTTGTGAATGTACAACAGCGCGAATTAATGGGGCCAAGCCTTCCACGGTTGATTCTTGGCAGTGCTTTTCCTCTAATATACGTGATTATATAAAGGAATGACTTGTTTTTTTTTTGTTTGTTTTTTTTGTTTATCTCCCTCTCTCTCTCCCTTTTGTTTTGACTTTTGGAATAGGGAGTATACGTTTGTTGTTTTGTTGTGTTTTATTTATTTTGAATGGATATTGTGTTGTGATGTTGTGTGTGAAAATAAATAAAAAATGTTGATAATAAAAAAAAAAGAGTTCAGCAAATATTCCCCAACACACCTGTTTGCAATTATCAAGTGTTCCTGACGATCCTACAGTAAGTAGTTGGTTCAGGTGCAGTTTAATCAACTGCACCTGATCCAACTACTTAGGATCTTCAGGATTCGAGAAAAACTTTGCTGGAGGATAGATCCAGGAACTGGAATGAGCACCACCGGTTTTAGAATTGGGTTTACGGAAGGCAGGGGTGTCCAATCCTGCTCCTGGAGGGACGCTATCCTGCAGAGTTTAGCTCCAGCCCTAATTAAACACACCTGAACCAGCTAATCAAGGTCTTTAAGATCGTTGGAAACTTTCCAGGCTAAACTCTGCAGGAAAGTGGCCCTCCAGGAGCAGGATTGGACCCCTGGGTTAGGACTAGGCTTCTGAACTAACTAAAGATGTTGATCCAGGAGCAGTCTAACTGGAAAAATCATTCATCTTGAATAAAGTTCAAGACTCCTTTGATGACACCTCATGATTTTATTGTTTATAGTTATGATATAAAGGTTATTAATATGACTCCTTCATCCTTGTTTACATGTAAAGCAAACAAAAGTATGCATACAAGAATTGTACAAAAAATGTCTGTAACATAGATTTGGATCTCACATTTCTGTAATTGTATCTTTTAAATTAAATAGTTAATATATTCTTTGACTTCACTGAACATTTTCTCTATGTTTATGTGACCAACATCAAAAAGTTAAAGCTTTGCTTGAACTTGACTAGTTTCATTATGGTCAAAAGCGGCATTAGTGTAACCGTTTTCATGCAGGTTATCATTATCGCTCTTGACCTTCTCCTCCATTTTTATAACAGCTTCCATGTCTGTATGTTTCTCCCATGCCGTGTCAAAGTCTCCCAAATCCTAAGAGAAGCAGAGAAAGGTTGAGTTTGCATTCAAAATACTCAAATCCACAGTCTAACTGATGCTCTTCACCTCTTTGTCTTCACTAAAGTCTGTGTGCCTGGATTTCTCAGAGCAGATGCAGATAACATCCTTCATTGATCGAGTCAGTCCTGGCTTTAACTTTTTGGGATCCATTGGCCCTGTAGACATCAGAATGACAGTTTTACAATACTTTCTCAACATCAAATCCTCCCTCAGTTCAACAAGACCACTTATTGAATCAAAAAAAACGGTTCCTCCGGAGAGCTTAAAGGGATAGTTCACCCAAAAATGAAAATTCTGTCATTAATTACTCACCCTCATGTCGTTCCAAACCTGTAAGACCTTCGTTCATCTTCGGAACACAAATTAAGATATTTTTGATGCAATCTGAGAGCTCTCTGACCCTCCATAGACAGCAAGAATACTACCACTATCAACGCACAGAAAGGTAGTAGGACATTAATAAAATAGTTCTGTGACATCAGAGGTTCAACTGTAATTTTACAAAGCTACGAGAATACTTTTTGTGCGCAAAGAAAACAATAATAACATAATTTATTCAACAATTCTTCTCCCCGAATTACCGTCTTCCGCCATTTTGGAGAGTACCCCAGAACGTAATCAACGTAATGAGCGTTGTTTACATTCAGCATGTGCACACTACTGAACTACTGTCTACTGAATGTAAACAGCGCTGATTATATTCTGGGTACTCTTCAAAATGGTGGAAGACAGTAACCGATGTCCTTGCTACGTTTCTGTGCGTTGATCGTGGTAATATCCTTGCTGTCTATGGAGGGTCAGAGAGCTCTCAGATTGCATCAAAAATATCTTAATTTGTGTTCCGAAGATGAACGAAGGTCTTACGGGTTTGGAACGACATTGAGTGAGTGACATAATTTTCATTTTGGGGTGAACTAACTCTTTAATGTTTCTGATGTCAGGGTGAATTCTTTAAGAGGATTGTCCAAAGTGTTGAGCAACTTAATATAGCTGTATCCTTATTCACATAGTACAGTATGTGTCTTAAATAGTAAGCAAGGTAATATTAAGTTTGCTGTTCTCCAAACATTTGCTACACAGATCTTTGAATTCTCCCACCTCCATTTGAAAATAACCATTGTCATCTTGACAGTGACTTCAAACGATGCTTTATGTTGAAGTCAGAGTTGATACTAAATACTGCATGTTAGCTTGCTTATTTTGCTCAAGAGCATCTCGGTTACGTATGTAACCCTCGTTCCCTGAAGGAGGGAACGGAGATGTTATGTCAGCAGTGACTGATGTACTGGGATCCCAGTACGTCAGTCACTGCTGACGTAACGTCGAACGTGACTGACTGATAGGGAACATGATCTATGTTATACTAACAAGAAACTATGCTTCTAACCACAAGTCAAAATCTGTTGTTCCAACCACACAACTTTTTTGCCATGCTGTTTTGTGAATGTTTAGTGGAACCATGGTTTTGGGAAACACTGAATAATTGACCTATGTTAGTAATGATGACGGAACTTGCAACTGTTTTTGGTGCAAGAAACCTTGACTAACATTATTTGTGTATGAATAAATGTGTGTATGACCCCTTTAAAATAACTTTGTTTATATTACAGTTCTCATGAGCTTCTGCCATGCATTGTTCCTTCAATGAGACAAGCAGTTCTTTTCATTCTTAGACACTCTATAACTCTAAGTGTTTTGTTGCTGTCAGTGTGAGCTAATGAAATGTTGCTCTCACCCGTCAGCAGTGTGATGAGTAGACCTGCTGCTACAGTGCCAACAAAGCCCACTGCACTATAGTACAGATAGGACATGGAGTACCATGAATCAGCCAGCCAATACCTGAACACAAGACAGTGACACCTTGTAATTAAGGTGCATTACTACAGCATGATTACATTTGTCCTGGAAAAAATATATATATAAAAAAAAAATATATATATATATATTATATTATGCAAAAAAAAAGATTCATCAAATTAATTAATTTATTTATTACAGATAAAAGGGTGCTGACTGTCAGAAAATGGGAAATTTTTACTCATCTGTGATCACTTTTATAGAATTTCCATTCTTTTTTCTAGGATAACTGAGTGCACTCTTGTACCCCATGAAATGGTTTGACAAACACAATTTTCTTTCCACAAAAAAAACGGGGTCTTAAATTGGTTTTAAAGTACTCAGACTCCAGGAGAATGGTAGAAGCACATTGCACCTGTCAGAGGTGAGAGCGCTCGCGGTGACTGATGTCTGGTTGGATCCATCAGCTGTGAGGTTGAAGGTACAGCCTGCAGTGTTGAGTTCGAGTGGACGTGTGTTATTGCTGGGTGCTGGATAAATGAAAGCCCCCACACCGACCCAGAACGAGAGAGTGATGCCCACGATCAGACCCCCAACTGCCCCCTAAAGAGAAAGACCACAAATCACAGAGGATGTGAACTATATTAACATCGCTGATGAACAAATTAAAAATGTATTAATGTTTTTACTTTTTTTGTCTAATCTTGAATATAATAGACATTATAGTCCTCATGCAAAATTTTATATTGGTATTGGTATTCCTAATAGTGACATTATTTATACCCTTATATTTTTATTTTATTTTTATGTTTTCTAAAGGGGATTCTTCAGGTAATTAGAAAAAAATGCTTACAAATGAAACAAGCGTTAGAAAATAAAAGCTTTTTGTCTTTAAAAAAACCTTGTTAAATGTTGATTTATATATACTATATAAAAAAATTAGGTTACACTTTATTTCGATAGTACACTTTAGACATTCTACTAACTATAAGTAACTTTGTAACTACATGTCAACTAATTCTCATTAATTTGCTACTACATGTCTACTAACTCTCAGAGTAGACTGTTCGGTTAGGTTTAGGGTTAGTAGAATAAGTTGACATACTTGCAAAGTTTCCAAAGGACCCATCAAAATAAAGTGTTAGAAGATATTAAGCAGACAGTCTACTAATACTCTAATGACTGCTAGTTGACATGTACTTACAAAGTTACTTACTGTTAGAATGTCTAAAGTGGACTATCGAAATAAAGTGTTACCGAAAATGATAGATAGATAGATAGATAGATAGATAGATAGATAGATAGATAGATAGATAGATAGATAGATAGATAGATAGATAGATAGAAAGATATTTTTAAAAAAAAAGCATTTTTGTGTGTGTGTGAATTTTTAATTTTTATTTATTTTTACAAAATATTTTCTGTGTAAATTAATATGCTTTACTCATTGCTTTAATATAAAATGCATTATAAAATAATAATGAAGAAATGATTCAAAAACATTTTCAATAATTACCTATAATATTTAAAATGTCAAATTAGGAGTCTTTATTAAACATTAAATGTATAAAAAAATATTGTATATATATATATATATATATATATATATAAACTTTCCATTGTTCAGTCCAACAATTTGTTATTCATGACAACTCTGGTATGAAAGTTTAGATCAACCTTTAGGTTAGTGACAGGAAACAGGATTCCCAGAGAAAACAGGCCCAGCATTGGGCCGCCGCACATGCCGTGGATACTGAGCGCCGCCTGAGGCACAAGAGGAGAAAGACGCTCAGTGACAGGAACGTATGCAGGAACAGATAATCTCAGCCCATATGAGAATCACATGATACCTGCACAATTCCTCCCATATATGATGCAGCCACGGCCATAGTAGTGCAGGCCACACCGAACACCACACCTGAGCATCAGCACACAGTCAGCAGTGTTAGTAATATTTAGTTCTCTCCAAGTCAAGCATCGCTATTGCTATTCTTTATATTTAGGGTTAGTGATTTGTTACAAACCTGTAGACATAAGTTTGAAAATTAGGGACATCACACAACGTTTGTGCAGTGGATATAAATTATATCCCAAATTAGTTAATTAAAAGAGCAATTAGCCAATTTTCAAACAATTCAAGCAATATCTAAAGACCAGAATAAGTGGCATACTGATGGCGAGTTTTTTGTGTTTTAATTATATTAGCTCTTGATTTCTTGATTTGGAGCAATATTTGATTTATCAACCTCCCATTGTGATTTATTATTTATTTATTTATTTTACATTTATTTAATTGAATGTGCACTTGTAGTATACTTCAAATCTTCAAAGTACAATTTAAAAAAAAAACTATTTGCAGACAATAGAAGATTAATTAAATAAAAGTCCACTTTAAGTGTACATAGAGTACATTTTCATGACTATATTTCTATACTATAAACACATAAATACATTTGACAACCATACTAAAGCACATGTAAAGCAATTGATTATAAAGTCATTTTAACTAGCCTTATATCTGAATATATTTAAAATATGCTAAATTCGTAATGATCATTAGAATTGATGATGATAGGATTATGAAACTATAAAGATGTACTGAAGTCCTGTGAGTAAAAAAAAACATATTCAACTAATTGCAATTAATATATATGTAAACAATAATAAAATAGCATTCCGATTAAATGTCTGAAAACATTACATTTAGTTTGCGCTGAAGTATGTTCTTTTATTCATAATAAGCACTTTTTAAAAGTATGCTAAAGTCTGGCCTCTAAGATCAATCAAATCTGTAAATGTCATCCATTTAAGGTGAACTGATGTTATCATTCTTTGCTGGGCAAAGTGCTAAATGTTTAACTTCTACACTTTCTAGACCAACTTTATACAGTTCACTCTGCCTCTGGTTTTGTTTTGGTTTACTCCGCCTTTTGTTTGACCTACTTCTGCCTGTTTAAAGCATCAGACCCTTCCTAGAAAAATCAGGAGACCCAATGATCTGATGCGATTTCATTTCTGCCCATATAGAGAGGCAGAATGAACAGACTTTTTCATCTCGCTGTGACTCATAATAATGTACTGATCCGCCAAGACAAATCTTTTAGTGATTAAATCTGCTCTCATGCTATATGACAGAATCAATATTCTGATTATGAGCGTATCCTCTTTTAATGTCTTGAACACACTGGATGTATTTACACAGAGCTTTGCTGATCCAGTTGGCCGCTCGGTTGGACAGATCTCTAAAACACTGGCTCACAAAGTCCTCATACGTCACTGTGGCCAAAGCATTGATACTGGCAGCTACTGTGCTGAAAAACAGAAACAGAACATGACGTCTCCTTTTATAGGTCAGATGTTTTGCTCAGATAAATATACATGAAAAACCATTTAAAGGAAGGTCGTCCAAAAATGAAAGTTGTGTCATTATTTACTGTCTAACTATGCTGGACATTTCTTTGAATTCCAGAAATGAATAATACAACCTTTGACTGTCTTCTGAAATCTGTTTAACTCTCATGTTGTGTTCCAGTTATTCTTTTTTTCCCCAAAAAATGCTAGTTAAAGTTATCAAATTGGACTAAATCTTAGTGATTTTGCTCACACAGGGTATAACACCTTCCTAAAAAATTGGATTTTGTTTCCCTCACGTTGTTGCACTTGTGGTGTTGACTGGCCTACAACAAATGTATTGTGAGTTTCTCATTATGCTATATCATTACCGCATATTGGATTCAATATTTTTGCCAGCTTGTTTTCATCATCAATTAGCACAAGTTTTATGTTTATTTTTGGAACCTGAAAACAAGTTAACTGAAAAATTGAAAGATTCCAAGATTTGGTGAAAATATAGCATGATGATAGATTTACAAGCAGTTTTAAAAGTCTGGTCATTTTTGACCAGGAACACCAAATTAGATAATAAATCATTAAAATAACATCCTAATTACCAGTGGTATATATCTACAGTAAATCTAAATTCTAAAAAAAAAAGCATCTTCATAATTAAACATTGTATTCAGGGTCTACGTAAATTTAAGTAAATTCACTTTAAATTTAAATTAAACTCTATTACTGTCATTCCTCTGTTCCCACCTCTTGTGTCCATATATGGTTTGTTTCCTGTCCTTGTTTCATGTCATTATTAGTTAAGTATGTTCCAGCTGTGTTTGTCTCGTTATCTGTTAATTACCCTGTGTATATTATTCCTGTCTTTTGAGTTTGATTTCGTCTGGTCTACTCGTTACTTCCCCGGTGTATCCTGTCCTGCCTTGTCCTGCCTTGTCCTGCCTTGTCCTGCCTTGTCCTGCCTTGTCCTGCCTTGTCCTGCCTTGTCCTGCCTTGTCCTGCCATTAAATATTATTATTTGAGTTTACGTCCTCGTCTGTGTGTTCCTGTTCCTCCCTCGTGTGTGCACCGTGACAATTACAACATTTAGTTTCTATTATCACATATATTATTGTGAACTTTGATGTATAAATTGAAAATCAGTGAGGGACAAAATTAACTTTACCTCAGCGTTCCACTGAACGCACACGCGACAAATAAGCCTGGCAGTCCTGGAAACCCACCGAGAATTTCCATCACAAAATATGGCATGAGCTGAGATAAAAATGGATACGCTAATGTTAGGTGTGTGAGCAACAGTAATAGCAATGCTTACCTTAGTGAGCACCACTAATAATACTGGTAACACATTACTCTGAACCGCTGACCGAGACATGAGGATGTTTCAATGTGAGATTATTTCAAATAGATGTATGGAGATCATCACCTGATCTGGAGCAGAGACCAATCCAGCCGACCAGGGGTCACAGCGGGAGTAGAAAGTGTACATGATCAGACCAGAAATCACAGCACAGAACAGAATGATCCACAGACCCAGCAGATTCAGATACAGAGCCCTGAGACACAAGAAAGAAACTCTGTGAACCAACATGTATTTGTTTTTACAAACATTTTAGAACATTCTCAATGTCCTGACTAGGTGAGATGCTCTTGAAGATGACAGGCTGAAACCAGTTTCCTGAAACCTGTTGACTGCCATTTTATTGGAGTTTAAAATAAAACTTAAAGCCTTTATGTATAATGCATTATAAAAGTAGTTTTAATTCATTAATAATGCCTTGCAATGCACCTTATAATGCACTGTTCAATCTCATGAATAATTGTAGCCACAGTTAATTAATACATTACAACACTTATCAATTCATTGTTGCACTATGCATTTTAAATTTGGTTATAATTATTTATGTCAAGACATAATGTATTACAACGCACATTATGAATAGTTATAATACTTTATATCCTTTAATAACTCTTTATAATTGATTATAAATAGAGGTCTTAAGTAAAGCGTTACCATAAAACTTTGAACTTTTGTACTTTGAACACATAAATTATATTTTAAGGAGTAAAAAAAAAAAAAGAATTCCATGGAAATGTATCTGAGTAAAAATATAAAAGTAAGAGTAGGCCTACAATTATTCAGATTAAACAATGTTCAAGTACACTTATGCATTTGGAAGATACAAAGTGACGTTACAAGAACACAAGTGCAAAATTTCAAAAATGAAAATACAAATTTTACCAACGAATAATTAATTTTATAAGGTATTACAACTGCTCGAGTACACTGTTAATGATGCAAAATGGGCAGATAATTGAATTTGTATAAACACATACATGTTTTTATTTTAATTAGTAATCATTTAAGTACAACCCCAAATCAGAAAAAGTTGGGACCGTATGGAAAACGCAAATAAAAAAAGAAAGTAGTGATTTCTAAATTTACTTTGACTTGTATTTCATTGCAGACAATATGAACACAAAATATTTCATGTTTTGTCTGGTCAACTTCATGTCATTTGTAAATATACATCATTTCCTGTCATTCAGACCTGCAACACATTCCCAAAAAAGTTGGGACAGTAAAGCATTTACCACTTTGTAATGTTGCCATTCCTTTTCACAACACTTAAAAGACGTTTAGGGACTGAAGACACCAAGTGATGAAGTGTTTCTGGTGTAATTTTGTCCCATTCTTCCTGCAAACAAGTCTTAAGGTGGGCAACAGTACGGGGTCTTCGTTGTCGCATTTTGCGCTTCAAAATGCGCCACACATTCTCTATTGGAGACAGGTCGGGACTGCAGGCAGGCCAGTCAAGTACCCGTACCCTCTTCCTCCGCAGCCAGGACTTTGTAATGTGTGCAGAATGTGGTTTTGCATTGTCTTGTTGAAATATGCATGGACGTCCCTGGAAAAGATGTCTTCTTGAAGGCAGCATATTGTGCTCCAAAATCTCTATGTACTTTTCAGCATTAATGGTGCCATCACAGAAGTGCAAGTTACCTTTGCCAAGGGCACTGACACAACCCCATACCATGACAGACCCTGGCTTTTGGACTTGTTGCTGGTAACAGTCTGGATGATGCCTTTTCTTCTTTGGTCCGGAGCACACGGTGTCCATTCCTCCCAAAAAAATACCTGAAATACTGATTCATCTGACCACAGTACACGTTTCCACTGTGTGATGGTCCATCCCAGATGTCTCCGAGCCCAGAGAAGTCGACGGCGCTTCTGGACACTGTTAACATAGGGCTTCCTTTTGGCACAGTACAGTTTTAACTGGCATTTGTGGATGTAACTGCGTATTGTGGTACTTGACAAAGGTTTGCCAAAGTAGTCCTGAGCCCATGTGGTGATATCGCTTATAGATGAATGACGATTCTTGATGCAGTGCCGCCTGAGGGATCGGAGATCACGGTTGTTCAGCTTAGGCTTGCGCCCTTGTCCTTTACGCACTGAAATTCCTCCAGATTCCTTGAATCTTTTAATTATGTTATGCACTGTTGAAGGTGAAATATCCAAATCTCTTCCTATCTTTCTTTGAGGAACATTGTTTTTAAACATTTCAATAATTTTCTCACGTATTTGTTGGCAAACTGGCGATCCTCGGCCCATCTTTGCTCCTAAAGGACTAGACCTTTCTTGGATGCTGCTTTTGTACCAAATCATAATTACAATCACCTGTTGACATCAACTGTTTCAAATCACATCATTATTTAACCAATTTACCTCATTACTAGCCCTAAATTGCTCCTGTCCCAACTTTTTTTGGAATGTGTTGCAGGTCTGAATGACAGGAAAGGATGTATATTTACAAATGACATGAAGTTGACCAGACAAAACATGAAATATTTTGTGTTCATATTGTCTGCAATGAAATACAAGTCAAAGTAAATTTAGAAATCACTACTTTCTTTTTTGATTTGCGTTTTCCATACTGTCCCAACTTTTTCTGATTTGGGGTTGTAGATGTATGGAGATCATCACCTGATCTGGAGCAGAGACCAATCCAGCCGACCAGGGGTCACAGCGGGAGTAGAAAGTGTACATGATCAGACCAGAAATCACAGCACAGAACAGAATGATCCACAGACCCAGCAGATTCAGATACAGAGCCCTGAGACACAAGAAAGAAACTCTGTGAACCAACATGTTCCCTGTCGATACTCCACTCGTACTGCGTCTTGATAAAGATGCATATGGGAAAAAGCCTTTTTTCTCCTGAACTGAAGTCTTATTCAATCACGCAGTGAAACTGCACGACTATTGGTTCGTGCAGTGGTAAAAAACGAACCAATGGGTCGGCAGCGGAGCTGCACGAACCTATGGCGACGATTCCCGCCAGATCCCGCCAAAATGGGCGGGGCATCTGGCTATATAAGCGGTCGTTTCGCCATAGGATCCTCAGATTTCTTCTCCTTCAGCGATGACGACTTCGTCTACACTGACCCAGAAGCCTACTCGCCGTTGACACGCCTCGCAGCTGGACCCAGCGACCTCGATCTGCTCGGCTGATCCGCCTTTTCTATGCGCCCCAGCATCGCAGCAGTTCCGGTCCCGTTCGCTGCCGCCATCCGGCGATTATCACGTAAGTCTCTAAAAGAGCAAATCGGCGTTCTAATGCCGCGCCGTTACTGCGGCTCGTGCAGGTCTCCCCTGCACGCCGATGACGGTCACAGCGAGTGTGTTTCCTGCTTGGGGAAATCCCATGCAGATGCCGCGCTCGCTGGCTCTGATTGTTCTCACTGCGAGAGCATCAGTCTCGCCTCTCTGCGCTCGCGGATCGCTTTCTTTTCAGAGAGCGACCCCGCCCATCGCGCCCTCCCATTTTTCTCCCAGGAAAAAACAGCGGGGCAGAGGTTCTCAGAGCCCGGTTGAGAGCGAGCTCACGCCGGCTCAGATCCCGCGTGCCTCGCTTTCGCCACACAGAGAGGTGTCTCCCGTCCTTTTTTCACTGACCAGCGTCCCTCTGCAAGCGTGAGCGATCTGGTCTCGTTCGGGGGAAGTGACGATGAGCTGGCCGATGACAGCATGTCACTGGTAGCTTCAGATGCTGAGGAGCTGTCGGGCTCAGTGACTGACCCCGCCCCCTCAGGTTTGCCCGCGCCCAGCGCCGCCAAAGCCGGGATGGATGCCGAACTTTTCCGTGTCCTCTCAAAAGCGGTTGAAGAGCTGGGTTTGGAGTGGTCTCCACCAGAGGAGCCCTCTCGCAGCCGTCTGGATGAGTGGTTTCTGCCGGGGCGCCGTCAGGCCCCTCAGCAACGACCATTGCCGTTCTTCCCTGAAGTTCACGACGAGCTCACGAGATCTTGGCGCTCCCCTTACTCTGCCCGCCTCCGTACTTCCGCTTCATCCGCCCTCACTACGATTGACGGCGCTGAAGAAAAGGGATATGAGAGGATGCCTCAACTGGATGAGTCAGTGGCTGCACATCTCTGCCCACCCACTGCCATCGGCTGGAAGGCGAAGGCCAGTCACCCGTCCAAGCCATGCAGGACCACTTCAGCGCTCGCTGGACGCTGGACAGGCGGCTTCGGCACTCCACTCTATGGCGGTTCTCCAGGTCTATCAGGCCAAGCTCCTCTCTGCCGTAGATGAGTCTGAGCCTGATCCTGCGACTCTCAGGGAGCTGAGAAGCGCAACGGACCTGGCTTTGGGAGCCAACAAGACTACCGCCCAAGCCATAGGAAGGTCTATGGCCAGCCTGGTAGTGCTCGAGCGCCACCTGTGGCTCACACTGACGGAGATCAAGGACGCGGACAGGGTCTCCTTCCTTGATGCTCCAATTTCCCCCAGCGGCCTCTTTGGACCTGCGGTGGAAGGATTCGCTGAGCGCTTCACAGAGGCACAGAAGGCGTCACAGGCTATGCGACACTTCCTGCCCAAGCGCTCCAGCCCAGCAGCTGCTCAGAGTCGCCCCAGGACTGTGCCGACTCAGCAGCCCGCGAAACCTGCACCTGCCGTTTCCGCCCCTCAGCCTGCTAGGACTCAGCAGCCGCGAGGGCGTTCACGCTCAGCCAGACACCACCCCCCCTCCGAAGCGCCAGGGCCCCCGACCCAAGATAGCGTTGGACCCTGCGCCTCCGGCGTCCTCCTGATCTGCAGGACAGGAAGAGGAGAGGGTCGAGTCCCGCCACGGCCGGACCGCCCACCAAAAGGCCTCTCGTGAGAAACCTCTTGGCACCCCGTTTTCTTCCGGGTGCAGAGGGAATTGTGTTTGTTGCTACAGGGTCCGTACAAGCGCCCATGCAAACGTCCGCTGTGATAGTAGAAAAAATAAAACACAAACATTCTCAAAAAGAGAGCAATTTTCCTCTTCCGTCCCTCACGAGTGCCCTGCCTCCGTGCAGCCGGCCACTCGAGTTTATCCAACCCCTTGCCACGCGGGCCGAGGCCTGGCAGGCCATCCCCGGAGTGTCAGAGTGGGTTATGGGGATAATAAAACGAGGTTATTCACTCCAATTCGCTCGAAGACCCCCGCGTTTCAGCGGCGTGGTCTCCACCTCGGTGCAGGGCGAGAACGCTCGCGTTCTGCGCTCAGAGGTGATGACGTTGCTGGAAAAAGGAGCCATAGAAATGGTTCCTCCAGCTTTGAGCGAGTCAGGCTTTTACAGACGTTACTTCCTCGTCCCTAAAAAGGATGGCGGCCTCCGGCCCATCCTCGATCTCAGACACCTGAATCACGCCCTCATGAGACGGCCGTTCAGGATGATCACGCTGAAGCAGATCCTCTCGCAGATTCGCACAGGGGACTGGTTCTGTTCTCTGGACCTGAAAGACGCATACTTTCACATCCAGATAGCCCCCCATCACAGACGATTCTTGAGATTCGCCTTCGAGGGAGTGGCTTACCAGTACACGGTCCTACCCTTTGGGCTGTCTCTGGCCCCCCGTACTTTTACGAAGTGCATGGACGCGGCTCTTTCCCCTCTGAGACAGATGGGAATCCGCATTCTCAACTACCTCGACGACTGGCTCATTCTGGCCCAGTCAGAGGTGGAACTACTTTCACACAGAACCCTCATCCTCAGCCACTTAGAGCGCCTGGGGCTCAGGGTCAATTTCGCCAAAAGCGCACTGTCTCCCAGCCAACGAGTATCGTTCCTGGGTACAGTTCTGGACTCAGCTCGCATGAGAGCGGTGATAGCGCCAGAACGCGCTCTGGCCATTCAGAAACTCGCGGCCACCTTCAAGAGCGACACCGCTCGCCCACTCAAAGTGTTTCAGAGAATGCTGGGCCTTATGGCCGCAGCATCGCCAGTGTTACAGCTGGGCCTGCTCCGCATGCGCCCCCTTCAACGCTGGTTGAAACCACGGGTTCCACACAACGCATGGCGTCACGGACGCTTGCATATCAGGGTGAATCAGGCCTGTGTGACAGCCCTGACCCCCTGGAAGAACCCACGGTGGATGAAGAAGGGCGTGGCCATGGGGTTGGTCCACACCAGGAAAGTTGTAACGACAGACGCCTCCAACACAGGTTGGGGGGCGCTGTACGAAGGCAAACCGACCTTCGGCCATTGGTCGAAGGCGGAGAGCGGCTTCCACATCAACTGCTTGGAAATGCTAGCAGTTTGTCGAGCCTGCCAGTTTTTCCTGCCGGACCTAATAGGACGCCATGTGCTGATTCGCTCAGACAACATGTCCGTGGTGTCCTATATAAATCACCAGGAAGGTGTCTCCTCGAAGCGCCTCTTTATTCTGGCAGAGCGCCTTCTGGAATGGGCTCAGCTCAACCTGCGCTCGCTGAGGGCAGCACACCTGCCGGGCAGACTGAACCAAGGAGCGGATATGTTATCTCGGAGCAATGTCCCCTCAGAGGAGTGGATGCCCCATCCGCAGGTGGTTCAGAAGATCTGGAAGACCTTTGGCAAGGCAGAAGTAGACCTTTTCGCCTCCAAAGACAACTCTCACTGCCCAACTTATTATTCGAAGGACAGGGACGCGTTGGCCCACGACTGGCCCAACCTCCTCCTTTATGCATTCCCCCCGATTGCCCTGCTTCCACGGGTCGTCAGGCGTGTCAGGGAACAGGGTCACAAGGTGCTATTGGTGGCCCCCTTGTGGAGGAACCAACCTTGGTTGTCAGAGCTGACTCAGCTACTGACAGCAGCCCCCTGGCCCGTGCCCCTGAGACGGGATCTCCTCTCTCAGGCGAACGGAACAATATGGCACCCCCGACCCGAGCTGTGGGCTCTCTACATTTGGCCGCTCAACGGGAGCCTACTGGCCTCCCAGAGCGAGTGTTAAACACCATTTCTGAGGCTAGAGCCCCGTCTACGAGACGCCTCTACGCCCTTAAGTGGTCTGTTTTCTCCGCTTGGTGCCTCAACCGTGGTGAAAACCCCTCTACCTCTGAGTTAGCGGTGGTTCTGTCCTTTCTGCAGGAACTGCTAGATAAAGGACGTTCTCACTCTACACTCAAGGTGTTCGTAGCAGCTATAGCGGCCTTTCATGCCCCTATAGCGGGCCAGTCAGTAGGCAGAGACAACTCAGTTGTCCGTTTTCTGAAGGGAGCCAGGAGGTTGAATCCACCTCGGCCCCTTACTGTCCCTACATGGGATCTGCCCACTGTACTGAGGGCCTTGAAAGGCCCTCCCTTTGAGCCGCTACAGTCTACGAACCTCCGCTCGCTTTCGCTGAAAACTGCTCTGCTACTAGCACTAGCATCGGTTAAGCGAGTTGGAGACCTGCAGGCGCTCACTATTAGCCCTGCCTGCCTGGAATTCGGGCCTAACGACTCCAAGGTCGTCCTGAAACCAAGGCATGGTTACGTACCTAAGGTACTTTCAACCCCATTCAGAGCTCAGGTCATCACGCTCTCTGCGCTTCCTCCGTCTGAGGAGGACCGGGAGTTATCCTTGTCATGCCCTGTCAGAGCTCTGAGAATCTACTTTGAGCGTTCCGCCCCCTTTAGGCATGCGGAACAGCTCTTTGTTAGCTTCGGTAACCGCGCCAAAGGGCATCCGGTCATGAAGCAGAGACTCTCTAAGTGGATAGTGGATGCTGTCATGCTGGCATACTCTTCATTGGGCCTGCAATGCCCCATTGGAGTACGAGCCCATTCGACTAGAGGCATCTCCTCGTCATGGGCGTGGTCTAGCGGTGTGTCCATTACAGAGATTTGTGCGGCGGCTGGCTGGGCCACTCCATCCACATTTGCTAGGTTTTATAACCTGGACATACCGGCCTTACAGGCCAGAGTCCTCTCTGCTTAGATGAGCTTGTATACATACGCTGTGGGAACAATCCTGTCAGAGATTTCTTGACCGCAATGCGCTCAGGCTCTCTGATTGGCACCCTGCATACTCCGGTTAACTGAGTATACAGGAGTCATATGGAACGATCATCCAGGCCGAGCATGACCTCTATGAGTTTAGCTCGCTTTAGCCTGAAGTATACTACTTACTTCCCTATGGGCATTTATGCTTATGGAGGTATATACAGTCGTTCATCTACCCTAGCACGGCGTGATTAAATTCAGTTCCCATATGCGTCTTTATCAAGACGCAGTACGAGTGGAGTATCGACAGGGAACGTACTCGGTTACTGTCGTAACCTCGGTTCCCTGAGATACGGAACGAGTACTGCGTACTTTGCCGTGCCAGGTAGCTGCACGACTCAGTCGTCGCTTCAGTCGAAGTAACCTGAGGATCCTATGGCGAAACGACCGCTTATATAGCCAGATGCCCCGCCCATTTTGGCGGGATCTGATCTGTTTTTTACCACTGCACGAACCAATAGTCATGCAGTTTCACTGCGTGATTGAATAAGACTTCAATTCAGGAGAAAAAAGGCTTTTTCCCATATGCGTCTTTATCAAGACGCAGTACTCGTTCCGTATCTCAGGGAACCGAGGTTACGGCAGTAACCGAGTACGTTTTTGTTTTTACAAACATTTTAGAACATTCTCAATGTCCTGACTAGGTGAGATGCTCTTGAAGATGACAGGCTGAAACCAGTTTCCTGAAACCTGTTGACTGACATTTTATTGGAGTTTAAAATAAAACTTAAAGCCTTTATGTATAATGCATTATAAAAGTAGTTTTAATTCATTAATAATGCCTTGCAATGCACCTTATAATGCACTGTTCAATCTCATGAATAATTGTAGCCACCGTTAATTAATACATTACAACACTTATCAATTCATTGTTGCACTATGCATTTTAAATTTGGTTATAATTATTTATGATAAGATATAATGTATTACAACGCACATTATGAATTGTTATAATACATTATATCCTTTAATAACCCTTTATAATTGATTATAAATAGAGGTCTTAAGTAAAGTGTTACCATAAAACTTTGAACTTTTGTACTTTGAACACATAAATTATATTTTAAGGAGTAAAAAAAAAAAAGATATTTCCATGGAAATGTATCTGAGTAAAAACAAAAAAGTAAGAGTAGGCATACAATTATTCAGATTAAACAATATTCAAGTATACATTTATGCATTTGGAAGATACAAAGTGACGTTACAAGAACACAAGTGCAAAATTTCAAAAATGAAAATACAAATTTACCAACGAATAATTAATTTTATAAGTATACAACTGCTCGAGTACACTTTAATGATGCAAAATGGGCAGATAATTGAATTTGTATAAACACATACTTTTTTATTTTAATTAGTAATCATTTAAGTACAACCCCAAATCAGAAAAAGTGGGACCGTATGGAAAACGCAAATAAAAAAAGAAAGTAGTATTTCTAAATTTACTTTGACTTGTATTTCATTGCAGACAATTGAACACAACATATTTCATGTTTTGTCTGGTCAACTTCATGTCATTTGTAAATATACATCATTTCCTGTCATTCAGACCTGCAACACATTCCCAAAAAAGTGGGAAGTAAAGCATTTACACTTTGTAATTTCATTCCTTTTCAACACTTAAAAGCGTTTAGGGACTAAGACACCAAGTGATGAAGTGTTTCATTTTGTCCCATTCTTCCTGCAAACAAGTCTTAAGTGGGCAACAGTACGGGGTCTTCGTTGTCGCATTTTGCGCTTCAAAATGCGCCACACATTCTCTATTGGAGACAGGTCGGGACTGCAGGCAGGCCAGTAAGTACCCGTACCCTCTTCCTCCGCAGCCAGGACTTTGTAATGTGTGCAGAATGTGGTTTTGCATTGTCTTGTTGAAATATGCATGGCGTCCCTGAAAAGATGTCTTCTTGAAGGCAGCATTGTGCTCCAAAATTTATGTATTTTCAGCATTAATGGTGCACACAGAAGTGCAAGTTACCTTTGCCAAGGGCACTGACACAACCCCATACCATGACAGACCCTGGCTTTTGGATTTTGCTGGTAACAGTTGGAGTCCTTTTCTTCTTTGGTCCGGAGCACACGGTGTCCATTCCTCCCAAAAAATACCTGAAATACTGATTATCTGACCACAGTACACGTTTCCACTGTGTGATGGTAGTCCCAGATGTTTTTTTTAACAAGGGCTCTTTTGGCACAGTCAGTTTTAACTGGCATTTGTGGATTAACAGGGATGACAAAGGTTTGCCAAATGTCCTGACCCATGTGGTGATATCGCTTATAGATGAATGACGATCTTGATGCAGTGCCGCCTGAGGGATCGGAGATCACGGTTGTTCAGCTTAGGCTTGCGCCCTTGTCCTTTACCACTGAAATCTCCAGTTCCTTGAATCTTTTAATTATGTTAGATGTTGAAGGTGAAATATCAAATCTCTTCCTATCTTTCTTTGGAACATGTTTTTAAACATTTCAATAATTTTCTCACGTTTTGTTGGCAAACTGGCGATCCTCGGCCCATCTTTGCTCCTAAAGGACTAGACCTTTCTTGGATGCTGCTTTTGTACCAAATCATAATTACAATCACCTGTTGACATCAACTGTTTCAAATCCATCATTATTTAACCAATTTACCTCATTACTAGCCCTAAATTGTCCTGTCCCAACTTTTTTTGGAATGTGTTGCAGGTCTGAATGACAGGAAAGGATGTATATTTACAAATACAGAAGTGACCAGCAAAACATGAAATATTTTGTGTTCATATTGTCAGAACGTCAATGTAAATTTAGTCACTACTTTCTTTTTTTATTTGCGTTTTCCATACTGTCCCAACTTTTTCTGATTTGGGGTTGTAATTTAATTAACTATTTTTTTTTCAATCTGGTCAAAATGCATTAACAGGGATGATTAAATGTACTGAGCGCTCACCAGCGTGCATGACCTTCTGTTTTGCAAGAGATGCATCTCTGGATGGTTGAGTATTATGCCCAAAGTGAAGGTGCCTCCTACAGTATCGCTGTGTCGCCTCAGTGGAAATGTCGTGGAAACTGCACACAAGTAAATATCACTAAACGCTGCTATAACGTCTGTTAAATGCATAAATGTAAATGTAAATGTATCGCAAAGTGTCAGTGTTCACATTTCTTCACTGATGCTGGTGTATAAATCAATATTTATTCTAATAAAATAGGTGTGATTTTATTTTTGTTACGTATGGCAAGAGTAGATTAAGTGTATGTCTGCACACACATACTCAAAGACATCCATTCTGCCTCCAGCGTGAGCTGTGCTCCAGACAGACTCGATCCCTCCTGCTCGACTCGCACCCTGGATCAGCACCGTGAGAAACCCCGCCACCATCACCACCATCTGGAAGGCATCTGTCCAGACCACAGCCTTCAGCCCACCCTAAACACACACACACACACACACACACACTGTTTCTGCTGTTTCTGTCTGATCACCAGCCACCGAGGCCATCAGAGCGGCCCATTCACAAAACATTAAACATTTCGCTCAGAATTAAATATACAGTAATATTTCAACAGTTCGTTCACACACTTTGTGTTTTCTCATGAAACACATAATAACTTTCTAGATGGAACAATATCAAAATGACTAATTGTTTCCCAAATTTGTCTTAAAAGTAGTTGATTCATCTGACACTCCAGGAATGCATAAATAAAGATGTTTTATGTTTTTTGCTTTTTTCATATGAACAGGATATTGGAACTATTACTTTCCAATTTTTAATTTACTGTTTATATATAATTATATATAGATAATATAATCACTTGTGGAGACAAAGGTGTCCTTAATCTATTGTCTTGACCACATACAAGACACACAGTTTAACTTTGAAAAAAAAAAACTTTTGTGTTAATCAGAATATTGATTAAATGTAGCATTCATGTTTTTAAATAAAATAATAATTTAATAATGAGTTACTGATGGATTTTAGAATTAAATAGAAGTGTCCTAACAGAAACCATAATTACAATCAATCATAACCAAAATAATAATCATAATTTTTATCATAATCATTAGTGAAAAATCAGTTCGGATCTGAATTCAGCATCACTTACCAATGTACAGTAAAAAGTGCAGACAATGCCAGTGGCAAATATGGATCCCCAAAGATCAAATCCTGTCACTGATGACAAAAAATACCGATCTGTGTTTATGTAATTGACATTCTGTGTGAATGACTCTTATATTTATATGACTTTTATCAAGGTCACAGTAACAATAAAGACAGTCTATTTTAACAAACAAAATACAGTTTATACAGTTTATTAAATAAATGGTCAAAATGGAATTGTACAGTAAGCACTTTTATGTGAAGTAACAAGTGAAACCTGAATCATGGGAATAAACTCAAAAGAGACAGTAGGTCAGTTTTTGTTAAAAATGCATGCATAAATGAATAAATGTAATCTAATCATAAAATATGTGGCATTTCACTCTATTTGATTCCTTCATCGACTGTGAACATTAGTCTCTTGTGCGGGTCACATGACAGGTGTTATTTGTGTAGAACACGTGAGTGATCTTCAGTGTGTAAAGGGTCTCATAAATCATTTATTTTTTAAACTAAAGTCTTCATGTCAACATACTTCTGATGCCCTTGAAATAGTCTAGATAGGCAGCACACAGGGTTATAAGCTACTGCTGCTGACTCCAAATGAAGCACACTTTAGCATACTTATACAGAAATAATACACTTTGAAAGAATATATTTTGGTGTGAACTTAATAAATATTTTCATGCACTTAATTTTATGTTAATTGCAATTAAATTAAAATATTTTAGTATAATAGATTACATTTATATTATCTGAACTTTAGAGTGCTTTTTGACCCACTTAAGTAGAACTTAAGAATCTTTGTGTGTAATTTCAGAATTACTTCTAATGTACTTGAAAAATACTGAAATTATGTCATATTTATTCAAACTTGTGTCATAGATTCAAATTACACATTTGTTGCAATTTTAATTTTACCTTTGAATATAATATCAAATAACACATGAGTTAAATTTGAATCAAGTACATTAGTACTTCAATACTTTAATCAATTGCTTTAGTATGTTAGTAAACATCAAAATAAGTGTACTTCTTTAAAACACAATAAAAGATTATTATATAGGCCCACTTTATATCATTTCTTCAACTATTATGCACTTACATTTATTTAAATTACGTGTATTTAAATACATAGTTAAATTAATAATTTGATAGCCTGCAATTCACTTATTTGAGTACATATTATTTTTTTACATTATACTTATCAAAAATACCTTCCACTAATTGCATCTGTAATTAATTTCTGTAGTTGCATCTATAATTACAGTTGACCCTACCTCTGCCCCTTAAACCTAATCAAACCCATCCCTAAATTGACCCGTATCCCACCTCAATAGCAGAAAAAGTGATTTGAAGATTTAAGATTTGAAATACACTAAGTGCACTTCTTTCTCACAATGGATCCCTTATTCAACAACCCCCACAGGTTGATGTCAAAGGGATATTTTTCCCCAAAATATCTGTGTGATGAATGCAGACTGACCTTGATTGAGAGCTAAAGCGGGCGCATAAACTACCACACCAGTGTACAGAATCTGAAGAGGTAAAAACACAGAACAATCAGCATTACAGCTGATCAAAAACCAAACAACAAACGATTAAATAAGTGTTTGAACATTCAATGCCACTCACCGTCTGAATGATATAAATTAGTGTGGCTGCAACTCGAACAAGCTTACAAAAACGCAACTCCAAATACTGTGAGAAAAACAAATCAGAACAAATCTGTATCATGCTGGAGGGCCTCAACCTGCATAACTACAGCTGACACGGCCTGTGGGATTTATTACTGAAGATCATGACCTCCAAAAAGCCCAGCAACATCTGGCCAACTTCATCCTACCTCAAAAATTAATTTCTGTCCACTGGAGTAGATATGTGTTATATTGATGATTTTGATATGATGATAATACAATAATTTAGAGAAACCTACTTTGATGACAAAGCAAATCTGAAATGTGACCCTGGATCACAAAACCAGTCTTAAGTCGCTGGGGTATATTTGTAGCAATAGCCAAAAATACATTATATGGGTCAAAATTATAGATTTTTCTTTTATGCCAAAAATCATTAGGACATTAAGTAAAGATCATGTTCCATGAAGATATTTTGTAAATGTCTTACTGTAAATATATCAAAACTTAATTTTTGATTAGTAATATACATTGCTAAGAACTTCATTTGGACAACTTTAAAGGCGATTTTCTCAATATTTAGATTTTTTTTGCACCCTCAGATTCCAGATTTTCAAATAGTTGTATATCGGCCAAATATTGTCCTATCATAACAAACCATACATCAATGGAAAGCTTATTTATTCAGCTTTCAGATTATGTATACATCTCCATTTGTACTCAAAAAATTGAACCTTATGACTGGTTTTGTGTTCCAGGGTCACAAATATACGTATCCGTACCTCGTATGTACTGGTGATGCCTGATCTGTAGAACACAGGCAGGAAGAGCTCAGCGGTTAAAAACACCACGAACGTGTAGGCGACCCCAAAGATGACATACGAGGCCCCGTATCTGTACACATCTGACGGGGCCCCGATCACTGTGACTGCAGACATGAAGCTGGCGGTGAGAGAAAGGGCCACCGGCCCGCAGGACATCTGACGGCCCCCAACCAGAAACTCTTTAGACAAAGCTTTCTTCCCCTCTTTGATGGCGAAGAAAACCCCGATACCAGAGGAGACCACAAACAGAGAGGCGAACACCACATAGTCCCCAACCTGGAAGGTCCCCACTGTGTGACTTTTGTCCTCCATGCTTGAGGCAGAATCTGGTCAAACTGGAAGTGTGGCTCCAGTATCTCTAGTTCAGACACCTCACATGTTAATCATGTTAATCATTGAGGTTTTAACAGGTTAAAAATGCTTATGAGTCAAGACATGGGACGAGGGGTCATATTAGTTATTATATCACTCACGATTGTCCTCATGAATTTCTACTCAATATATCTATAATATATTATTATATAATATATAATATAATATTATATTATATTATATATATATATATCTATATGTATAGTATAGTATAGTATAGTATAGTATATTGGATATGAGGGATGGCAATGGTGACTGTCAAAAAATGTGTTATATTTTACTTGTGGTAAAGTTATAATGTGGTTCATTATTACTCTCACTGATGATGATTAACTGGTGATGTACTTTAGTGGTGTTTGTGATACTTTGTCATCCGTGAAACTCTCACACACTGCTGACAAAGTGGTTTAACAGAACAAAAAAATAAATAAAAAAAGGTAATAACACAATTATTTGACCGATGTTATCACATTAAAACCTTGGGACATGGATTCAAATCCATTTGCGTTGAAGACCATCACATTATATTATAGTGTGAATACAGGTAAAGTGGAAGCCTATTTATTATGGCCATTTAACATAAGATTCAATACATGCAAAGCTGGCTAGATCACTTACAATTTGTAGTCCATTACTGATTACAGATTACATGATGAAAAATGTAATTTCCCAAACTGGGCTTAATGTAAGAACTGCAGTGGGTTTGTGAGTTGATAAAAAGCTAATAATTAATGAAATTAGGGCTGCACATTTAGTCGAATTTCTAATCACGATTACAGATGCCACAATTATGTAATCGTTCAAAGCAGCAATTAATTGTTTAAAGTCCACATGTTATTCTGCGTGCTTAATTGTTTCAATTTTAGTTTTAGTATAACATTGTAATACCATGCTTTTTCAAACTTTTTTATTTAAAGAAGAAACCAATACTATGTATAGTTAACATTTGAGGCTTAATACTGTAAAAAAGCTATACAAGTTTTTTTCAGTTAGAGTGTTTTCAGCTTGTTTATTTTCATCTAAAATATGGCATGCGGTTGCTTTAAACAATGGTATAAACATCATTCAATGTAAATTGTGATCATTTTAATTAATAATCACAATTACAGTTTCAAAGGAATAATTGACAATTATGAATTTTGTCATAATCCTACAGCCCTAAATGAACTAATAAAAATGTAAAATAAATTATTTAAACACTTGAACACTAAAAATATTTATTTTGTTTAACTGCACATCAGTTCATCATGCTGATTAGTTGAACAAACTATTTTTAGTGTATTTCATTATATTCAATTATAGTGGTCCAGGGTCACATATTACAATGTTAGCTTGTCAATTAGAGTTATTACAGAGTGAGACGCAGATAAGCTCTCAGTGGAGTTGTGAGTGAGACGCGCGGCGCGCTGTAATTTGAGAGCGCGTAAAAGCGCGCTGGACTCAGATTACAGCCTCAGAGTCTCTCCTAGTGCGCATACTCATACTAGAGACTCCAGATGTGGACATCGTCCCTGTCAGGTCAGTCAGGCCTTCCGAGTGGACAGAAGCAATCTATCATGTTACCTTTCGCCCTTGGTCTGTTTTTATTGCCGCTCTGCGCTGCGGTCTACAAGGGACCTTTGCTCCCTGAAATGTCCAACGGGACTTTTCACCACTTCTTCGTCCCGGACGGCGATTACGAGGAGACCGAAGACCCGGAGAAATGCCAGATGCTCTTTAAATGGTTCGACCGCAGACCGTGTCCGCTGGAGGAAGACCAGGACTCGATCATTCGCGAGGATTTTATCATCATTAAACAGCAGATAGAAGACGCCGCGCGCGTTCTGGAGAGCCTCGGGAAGAGCGTGTCCTTCGACCTGGACGGCGAGGACAGTTATGGGACATACCTGAAGAGGGAGATTGTGCAAATCAACGAGGCTTTTACAAGCGTGGAGAAATCTCTTCTGGAGCTGGAGACGAAATTCAAGCAAAGTCAGGATACCGAGCAAAGAGAGGAGAATGAGTTCACCAACAGCTTCATCAACCCCATGTATAATGTGAGGGACACTCTGCAGGAAACTCTGGACATCTCTTCCGGACTCAAGGATAAGCACGAGCTCATCTCTCTGATCATTCGGAGTCATGGATCCAGGTTAAGCCGGCTTAAAAATGACTACCTGAATGTTTAGACTCACAGACCTTCTGGACAGACTACAGTCCGAATTGGATTGTTTTTCCCAAGTATGTTAAACTTTTTTTTTTTTTTCACGCTTAAAAATAAACAGTTTCAATAGCATTTTGGATTTCATACAGTTGTGATATGTTCCTTTGGAGATTAAAAAAATAAAAGTTATTGAGGCTTCATAATGGAATCATCAGTGGTTTCTGGCTTTAAAACACAAGTGCCACAAATTCTTTTTGGAATTTTTATTTAAAAAGTGTAAAATGTAAAGCCAATTCAGATGTACCAGCAAACCTGAAGCCATAAAAACCTTTAAATGTAAACATTTTCTGAGTAAATCACACACACAAAAAAACAAATAAAAAAACCTTCTTTAATATAGAAAAGATTGTCTGAATAACACCATTTTCCATTTTTGTCTCTGGGCATGCATGCAAACAAGATTTTTGTTAAGAATGTGTATGCCTTTTTTGATTAGTTGCATAAATAAATTGTTATAGCCACGATTAAGAGAAATTTAAATTTTATTGACTGTAAAAAAGAAAAGAAAAAGTAACCTAAAATACGTTTCATGAGGTGTAACATCTAAGTGAACAGTTTTAAAATGTAAGATAGAACTTAAGCAACTGTGTTTCACTTTTTAGGCTCTCTCAGACTGAACTCCATACACAGATTGTGTTGATGTCCAAATCTGTTATTCCTGTAATCAGTCTTCAGTAGGCTGCTCTTTCTCAGCTGTCTGTGTACTGCTGACATTCATTTTGGATGATTGAGGTTGGAGGAAGTTGGAAGGGTGGTGTTTAAACAAGCTGGTTGAGGTTTGGCATTTCCTGTGCCATTAGAACAGAACGTCTCTTTCTCTTTCTGCCATGTGGAAGAATAATCAAACTCTGCAGCAATATACAAAGAAACACAATCTACCACTTCTACTGCCAACTCCACGAGAATGCTGGGATATTTGCTGGTGAACACTTTCAAGGTTTAACTGTAGACCATCACGACCAAAATTACACTGAAGCATAAAACATATCCTAAACCACACATTCATAATCTAAAACACTGCACCAAAAGCACTGTGCTGTTGCTGCATGTTCATTTCTAACCAGAACAATGAAGTGCTTATAGATGTTTTCTACCCACAGTCTCCCGGGCTGGGACTGTTTTCTTTTTCTTCCTCACATTCAGAGTTTTATTCTTGCTGGAGGTTAAAGCTCAAGGAAAGAATGTCTTTACTAATGGTTTAGTGTTACCAGATCTGAGCCTGTTCAATAACATCTCACATGGATCCAGTTTCAGTGGTTTTGTTGCAAAAAGAGGAATAAACAACTAAAAGCAAAGAATTCTTGATGCTTATTTTAAGGAAGATACTAAAAGTAGCTGTCTTTATCTGCCAACCAGAGCCATATCGTTGGGGTTTGATTGATGCATTGATTCCCAGTGAACATCCTTAGTGTTTAAAGTAAAATGATTTCAGATGCTCATCTCAGGTTTCATGTGCCAACTGCTATAAATCACACTGGAAGTGTGTGTGTGTAGTATTCCCTACATTATGGCGACCTCAAGGATAATACCAGTAAATTTTGAACTTATGGGATGAATTTTTTATTTGAGTTTTGAATCTGAATTTGAATTTTGAATATGATTTTTTTTTGGTCCCCATGAGGAAACAAGCTTATTAACCATACATAATTTTTAGAAAATCTAAAAATGCCTGTAGTTTATCTTTTGTGTGTGTGTGTGTGTGTGTGTGTGTGTGTGTGTGTGTGTGTGTGTGTGTGTGTGTGTGTGTGTGTGAAAGGTGTAGGGCTAGCACATACAGTTTGTAAGATAAAAACCATTACGCCTATAGAGTCCCCGTAAACCAAAAAACAAACGTGTCCGTGTGTGTGTGTGTGAGAGAGAAACTTGAAGAGATACCAATCTGTTACCCTTTAAAATATGATTTGTTCTAAGTTAGTAATTATGCACTTATAACCGTTTTTTTAATATAATGAATATTGAATATTTATTGCATTTCTGCATTCAGTGTAATACAAAATATCACATTCAAAAGATATGGGCAACATTTTTGTCATCAGTTTTGTAAAATACATTTGTTCTTGATTCATTGGTTCATTCCATCATTTCCAATCATTTTTGTAGGTATTTTCTTGTTTTCATTTATGTTAATCATCTTTTATTTTAAAATGTTACTTTTTCTTTTAAATTGAAAATTCCTATCTTTTTCTCTTGTCTTTGTTCATAGATTCTACCCCAAAATTGCATTCTGTCAGTGTGCTTTCACTGTCATTTGATGACTTAGGCCTACTTCGTATATGTTCCATAAAGTAGACGTGCTAATCCCTGTCATTTACAAATAGGACAACTGTTACGGAGTGACAGAGTCGAGGGGTGTGCGGATCCATTTGCAAAGCTTTATTATTAAACATGGTCAACACAGGCAAGGGTCGGACAAATGGTAAACAGGTATAAAGAGTGCAAGACAGAAGAGTACTCAAGTAAACAGGCATGGGTCGATCGATGGCGAACGTAATCCAAAGGAAGAGGCAAGCGAATAATCCATAGACAGATGATAATCCAGGCGTGGTACAAACAGAGTCCAAACGACAAGACGAGAGAGCAATCCAGGACAGGCAGGTGATCAGGAAACAGACAATCAGGCAAAACTAGAAGTAACTAGACTGGACTAGAACAAGGAACTAGGAACTAGACAAAACTCTGACAATAAACTGACTCCGTAAAGTGCTATCACTAGGAGAGTGATAAACGCAGACAATACTCGGCAGTTTGAAAAGGATCTGAGTGGGTGTAATATAGTGTGTGTGTGATTGCCTGCAGGTGAGTCCAATCAGTGCAATGGAACATGGGAAATGCAGTCCAGGGTAATGTGTAACAGTCTGTGTGGTGTGAGAGTCAATATAACAGAAGAGTGACCTCTGGTGACAAGCGGATGGAAGTCCATGGACAGGATTCGTGACAACGACCCTTCTCCCTTGTGAATATTTTTTGCCTATGTTAAAGTACTGCTTAAAGTGATTTTTGCCTTTTATATAGTATTCAGATGCTACGTTTGTCTCCAGAATGCCTGTACTAAATCACTCCCTATTCTCTGGCCTTCTAGGTCCACCATCCAGCAAAGTTTAGCTCCATCCCTAATAAAGCTCACCTGGAAATCTAACTGAAGTATTCAAGATTACTTTGCAGAAATTGCAGGCAGGTGTGTTTGATTAGTGTTAGAGTTAGCCTCTGCAGGACAGCGAACCTCAAGTGGCCCACTCCTGGTCTAACAAACACCAGTGTTAAGGCCTTTCCACACTGAGCGCGAAAAAGCGAAACGAATTTCGGACGCGATGACGCTCTGGAATAAAACAACAGCTTCCTATGGATGCTTCCACATAGACCGCGAACATTCATGCACCGAAAATGCAAATGTTTTTTTTTCGTCCAGTCCGACTAATCTTTTCAGTTTCGCAAAGCGAAAACACGGGCCGTCCAATAAGATTTGAGCATTACATCACGTGGCCAGAGCAACTGCTGTTACCCAAAAGGTCGACGCGGTGGCGTTAAAAGCTCAGAAGTTTATGAGTCAGAGCTCGTTCACTGTAGACCTGTCAATCATGTAATCATATCTCTTGCCCTTCCGTATATATAAAAAAAGAGAAACATTTTTCAGCACATGAAATATGAAAGCAAATAGATCTATAATTCTGAAGATAGGTTTTCTGTATATGTTTTTATGCAGCTCATGGTATTTTTTTTAACAATAAAGGATGTTTATGACACATGACAAGCAGGTATCGATCAGTCCATTATAAAACATACAAAGAGTGCACGTCTGCATATAGAATCAAAATCCATTTTAGATCACAATTGGAAGTTATTACAAGCACTCGATGATGATTTAAAGTGGGTTTTGAGCAAAAACGTTAATAATTACATACATTTTCAATGTAGCTTGATTCTAATTGTACCTCTAATTAACCTATTTCAGATGTATTATTGTAAGCATTATGGATATTTTGTGTTTCTGATGAAGAAACAAGTTATTTATCTTAATTCAATGCTGTAAATTGAGCAGCGGACGATGTAAACCACACGAGATACATATGCTACATGAAGAAAAAGTGCATTGCTGATTGGCGCCACCTAGCTTGCAGGCGTGAATTAGCAGAAGGAGAACATTAGTTTCACGCTCGGTGTGAAAGCAACATTCGTGGGCGATTCGCCTCGCTTTTTCTCATCGCGCTCCGTGTGGAAAGGCCTTTAGGCTGATGATACACAGGGCAACTTTTTGAGTAATGTTGCTGGGCAACTTTGGTTAATGTTGCCGTCAGTGGGCAACCAGGTGAGACACTGGGCCCACAACCGATCTAAAGTATCCAGATAGAAATGTGTTACCCATTCTCAGTGAGAAAGTGCCCAAGCAACACTGCTCAAAAAAAGTTGACCCGTGTATCATCAGCTTTAGGGTTAGGACAGGCACAGCCGTGAGATATTTGGCATGCTAAATATGTGGACCTGTCAGCAACTCCTGTCCTGCAGCGTGAAATGTGTTTTGACTGGAAATGACATCGGCGACAACCTACAGCCAATGAGAGAGCACGACACAGGGCAAGGGAAAGTTCAGTGGGAGGAGTCATATCTGCAACAGAACATCAGCAAGCAACCAATCTCTCCTTCATAAACTTCTTATATATTTTTTTTTTCACAGCACATGAGTGAACAGACAATTTGGATTGCAAGCTTTTTGTGAGCCAGGAATAAATCCATTCTCACGTCTCTTATTTCCCCTATATATTCTTGCGTGTGTTTGGATGTAAAACGTAGTTCGTAGTTTTGTTCTTCCAACTGAAAAATGTAATATGTGACCACCTGCCACCAATCCGTCATGTAATGGAAATACAAATTGTAATATAACTTTAATCTGTTACAGTTACTGAGAAAAAAAAGTGTAAGTAAATTACAGTTACTTAAAAATCTTAACAATTACAAAGGGGGTAACATCTGAATATAACACAAACACAAACAGATTAAATTGATTTCTTTCCCAAATTGCATTGACTGCTCTAAAATATGAGACACCAATGTTTCGAGAGTTTAGGACACAGAATAGGACACATGCTTTTTCGATAATTGTTTTATTTCCTATTTAGGTTAATGTATCTGCTATATTTATTTTTTCATTTTTTACTTTTTAATAAAGTAATCGAAACAGTTGCACTACTTACTACATTTTAAATAGGGTAACTTGTAATCTGCAACCTATTACATCTCCAAAGTTTCAAACGCTATCTCCCGGCAATTCGTACATATTTTACAAGGTGGCTAATTCGTACGAATTCGTACGGCCTCCCTCGTACAATTTAGTATGATTTGTCTAAACCCCAGTGACGGGTAGGTTTAGGTGCGGGGTTAGGTGTAGGTCATTCGTACAAATTCATACGAATTGACAACTCGTAAAATACCTATGATTTAGCAAAAATCGTATGAATTTGTACGAGTGAGGTCGTACGAATTCGTACGAATTAGCCACCTCGTAAAATAGGTACGAATTGCCGTGAGATCGGGCTGAAGTTTCTCAACACTCTGTCGTGTAATGTGCACACAGGTGTGAACCCAGTGTAAGATAATGAGCCCTGCATTCAGAAAACAGTAGGAACAATACCTCATATTCAGAAGTGAGTAACCAGTGGCCAATATGCTATCCCATAAGACCACAAATGTTGAGTCAACAGATTAAAGAAGATACGCAGGATTGAGTAATTGGTTGGAAAACATGTAGTGTTGGATGGTCTGTGAAGGTATTTACAGGACACACATAAATACCAACAGAACACAACAAGTTGTTCATTGAATTCAACGCATGCTTTCTAAATTCAGCGCAGGTGTTTCTAGTTCAACTCGTTATTTTTGTATAAATACTCTCATAAACTATTTCCCTTGTCTGCTGTGGAACACTGAATGTTTCCTATAACAAGTTTATTAAGATCATGAAAGGTTTTGTCAAAGTTTGTTCATGTCAGGTTTTCAGTAAAGCCATGGTTTGGGTTCTTAATATTGTAGTTTGTTTGCATTTGTTACATTCTCACTCAGTACAATTTATCACATGTCTGGAGCTCTAGCTACACCCTTTTGTTTTAAATGATCACTCATTTTGTGCATGTAATAATTGTGTGTATAGATTTGGCTATGCTTGTGAGGGCTAAATGTGCTCAAAATGATGAAACATGTTGAAAACATCCAGCTGATGTGGTTGTCACTATTTGAAAACCAAAGCATGTTTTACTATAAATCTAATGATGTCAGCGGGTTTTTGTGAGTGTTAGCTTTAGCATATAGTGACTATCATTAGTTCTCAAGGCTCGTATGTGTGTGTGTGTGTGTGTGTGTGTGTGTGTGTGTGTGTGTGTGTGTGTGTGTGTGTGTGTGTGTGAGTGTGTGTGTCTTCCTGGAATCTGCCCTCGGTAAACAAACAGCAGCTGGTGCTGATCATAGCACCCCCACACCTACTACACACACACACACACACACACATACACACACACACACACACACACACACACACACGTTTGTTTTTTGGTTTACGGGGACTCTCCATAGGCGTAATGGTTTTTATACTGTACAATCTGTATGTGCTATTGCCCTACACCTACCCTACACCTAAACTTATCCCTCACAGGAGACTGTGTGCATTTTTAGATTTTCAAAAAAACACCATTTAGTATGTTTTTTAAGCCTTTTGAATTACGGGGACATAGGCAGTGTCCTCATAAACCACCTTCAAATTGTAATACCTCTGTCATACCCATGTTATTAAACAAATTTTGTCCCCGTAAACCACAAAAACCAGTACACACACACACACACACACACACTATGTCAACACAGAACCATTTCTAGCTAAACTGTTAAGTGTGTTTCTCTGTCTTTCATAATCTTCATCAGTCATTATCATATAAACAGCACATCTGCGTAGTGTTTAGTGCTGAACTCTAAAGTTACTCTGATATTTTCAGTGTTTTGATAGGGATTAAACATTTTTCACGTACACCCAGTTTCTGAGAGTTTAATATAAAGAATCAGAATAGACAGAGAAGCTTTTGGCTTCATACTGAGATCTTGCTGACCGTGGTCAAATTTGAGCACATTTTGAGGCATTGAGGAGATTTCTTTTGATTACTGTTTTTTTCTTTCTTTCATTTATTCTCTATTCTCAGCAAAAGTCTAAATTTTATTCTCAGAAACAATTATTCTCATTTGTGATATTTCTTTCCTGTGGGGACTGAAAAAGAGAAAGCGGTCTGAAGTTTGGCGTGCTGAGAGAGATTTGATCCTGACCGCCTTCTTCTATGTGTGTCTCACCTCAGAGTCCCTTTCCCCCAGTGGGACCCCAATCCAAACACAAGACTTCCCCATCCGGCCCTGTCTTATCCAGCCTCCAGCCGCTCTGCACACCAGCTCCAAATATATATATATTTATATATATATATATATATATATATATACACAGTGGCATGCGAAAGTTTGTGAACCCATGCAGAATCTGTTTACATATAGTCCAAAACAAAAAAAATGTGAATAATTTTAACAAAATAAGAGAGATCCCCATACAAAATGCATGAACCCTTGTGTTTTATTTAGTACTGTGTGTGGTCCTGAGTAAGATATTTTACATAAACTGAGATGTTTACAGAAAAATCCTCCATAGTCCACAATTCTTCAGTTTTCCACATCTTTTGTGTATTTGAGCCCCTTTCACACTGCACGTTGATTGTGAGATCCATCTTTTCACACGGAGGAAATTGCCAGGGACTAAAACACAACTTGCCGGAAAAAAAGTGCAAACTTCACTGTGTCCAGAACGCAAAACACGTCATTAAGAGCCGGGAGAATAATTCCGGGATGAAGATGTTCCAAATTTATTTTGTTGGGAAAAAAAAAAATTCCTAGTAACATTGCCGGGTTCAGTCCTGGAACGAGCGCTGTGTGAACAAAAGCCGGATCAATGCCGTAAAGGGTGTGTCGTAGTGATGACGCACTTTATCGTTCGACTGTTTTAATACCGGTTGTTTTGAAGGCAGATCAAAAAAGTGTCATGAACAACCATCACACAAAAACGAAAAAAACAGTCATAGTCATCCAGTAAACTGGAATTAAGAAGCAGCGATCACAAACTTTTAAATGGGATTTTAATAAAAAAGCTCCTTTTTTTTTTTTTTTGTCTTGTGGACTATCCGTAAACTCTGAAGCTGAAATCATTCTCAGGACAGTTTAGTGAAACAAAACATGCATTTTGTGAGCGCGCATTTTGTTATACACGTCACAGATTCTGAAAGGTCACAAACTTTCGTACCACTGTCTTTATATATATTCGGGATCTTTACGGGTTGTGTGTGAATGCACGCACAATTTTGATTTTAAAAAGCCGGAAAACAGCTCACTTTAATGTAAATTTATGCAGTGTTAACTTGAATGCAGCAAATCTGACGATCCGGTTCATTCAAGTTTTTTTCTTTCTTTTTTTTCTTTTAACAAATGATTAATCATTTCGCAACACATTACCCTTTTTGTGTGTGCTATTAAGGACTGGAAGCTCCGGAATGGGCTCTTTTGTGGGACTGTGAAAGGGGCTTTAGAGTACCCTAGAAACCATCTAGCAATGTCCAGGCAACCACCCAGATCAACGTAGTGTCATGGCATTAACTTTTGCATTGGCAAGAACCGCTCACATGTTCTTCACAAAATGTTTAGTCTAGATGAGTGGAAAAACAGAACAAATCAGAAACAGAAGGCAATGAATAAACAAACA